>CM032454.1:134890879-135323379 GCA_019049505.1 Pachyrhynchus sulphureomaculatus | reverse complement strand
CTAGTAATTTTAAAGTAATTTATAGGCCGATTTATACCCCAGAGTTGCCTATACACCAATTTAAAATCCATAAACATTTCCTCTTGCGTGGTTGAAAGCCAATCCCAAGCTTACTTCATTTAATAAACCACAAATTAAACAACACTTTCCAAACTAAAATTATTCATCGTTTTCCATTTTCGAATGGATATTATTTTTTTAGTCCAGTATATCTACATTTGGAATTTTGTGCATACATATATATATATATATATATATATATATATATATATATATATATATATATATATATTATATATATATATATATATATATATATATATATATATATATATATATAAAAGCATTTCGATAAATTGTTGGTATGTTAGCGGTTCCAAAAAGAAAGAAATTTTTGGTGAAAGTTCTTTAGACCTCCAGAAACAATTATTTACAGCTGAACACGACTTTTTAAGAACCTTTTTTTTACAACACAATATGCAAATTCTTGCGGAGAAAGTGGAAATATCTGCAAAATGGCCGTAAACAGTGTCAAAGATCAATATATAATGTACCGTATTCTAAATTTATCCATGCGATTTATTGAAATTATTTATTGTGAACCCAGATAACGTTTCTCTCTTTTATATAATGGCCATTTTTGCTCATTTTACATCTTTTGGTCAAATTAACTTCCAGGTGCACATTTCGTATGTTTTTTAACCTGCTGACTTCGAATTTTTAAGTACGTTGTTGGTATTGGGATATCGTTTCCAAGTTATGGTTAGATTTTAGCCACTTTTTGGTCGGAAATCGCCGTAAATTCAAAATGGTGTATTTAATATATGTAAATTTCCGGCCATTTCTCACCAAAAAATGGCTAAAATCTGATCATAACTTGGAAACAATATCCTAATATCAACAAGGTGCATAAAAATTCGAAGTCAACAAGTCAAAGAACATAAAAAAAGTAAGTGTACCTGGACGTTAATGTAACTAAAAGATATAAAAGGGGCAAAAATAGGCAAAATTGGCCATTATATAAGAGAGGAAAACGCTATCAGGATTCAAAATGGCTAATTTCAATAAATTGCATGGATAAATTTATAATACGAAATAATATATATTGATTTTTGACGCTTTTTATAGCAATTTAGCGAGTTTTTCCATTTTTTCCGCCAAAATTTGCCTATTGAGCTGTAAAAAAAGGTTTTTAAAAAGTCGTATTTAGCTGTGAATATAATTGTTTCTGGAGTTCCAAGAAACGATCGAGTCCAAAGAGTGCCACTCTCAAAAAAAATCTCTCTTTTTTGAACCGCCAACATACCAACAATTTACGGATATGAATCCATATACATATATATGTATATATAAATATATATATATATATATATATATATATATATATATATATATATATATATATATATATATATATATATATATATATATATATATATATATATATATATATATACATATATATATATATATATATATATATATATATATATATATATATATATATATATATATATGTATATATATATATATATATATATATATATATATATATATATATATATATATATATATGTATATATATATATATATATATATATATATATATACATATATATATATATATATATATATATATATATATAGAATAAAGAAAGAAAGCAAAAGATTGCCGTATCTTAAAATCTTAGTTGAGAACTCGGCAAAAAGGGGGCATGATCCTTCCTCGGCTCCATACCGGTTTTTTGGTCGCTCAATTGACTATCTCTTTCTCGCTTAAAAGTCCAATACATGCACTTCCCAATTTTGATCGGTTCCTTCCGGGTGTCGACCCCGTATTCTGGTTAATTGAATTTTCTTAACTAAACCCCTTTTCTCTGACGGTCAGCTGTCTCCTGTCGTCCTTGTCATCTTTCCTACATGGCGGTGGCCATGTGTGGTGGTCACAGGTGAAATAATTAACAATGTTTTCAACATCCAAGGTTCTCAATTACATCCATGTTTTAAATTTGGTTTTTATAATTTTATCTACAGTGTTATAGTGTGTATTTTATATATTTTATGGATTAACCAACTTTTTTATGTACCTACGGCCATTCAGGCTAACGAAATCTTTGCACTTCTCATGTGTTTTTTTTGACTTTATTATGACTAATATCTTATTCTTGTTCTACACTAATTTTATTTATTATAACAACTTAATGATAACATCATTAATTTAAATTTGTCCCAAACACGATCACTGAATATGTTTTGTTCTTCTTTTCAGTTCTGCCCTGAAGAAGGTCCCAATCTAGGACCGAAATATTGGCTTAATAAAAATGGTGTGATCTCTTATCACGCCCCCTTTATCCGAGTTATCCAACTAAGATTATATATATATATATACATATATATATATATATATATATATATATATATTATATATATATATATATATACCGATATATATATATATATATATATATATATATATATATATATATATCCATATATAATATATATATATATATATATATATATATATAATATATAAATATATATATATATAAATATATATATATATATATATATATATATATATATATATATATATATATATATATATATATATATATATATATATATATATACATATATATATATATATATATATATATATATATATATATATATATATATATATATATATATGTCCTACCCACCCATCAACCAGCTAGGTGGGCGTGTTTTATGGCTAGAACCCCTTAATGGATAACTCGAATTTTCAAAATATATTACTCCAGAGAGAATCTCGCACCGAAGTATCAGTCAGCCGTATGGATTCTGGGAAGAGCACAAATTCGATAAAGCAATCTAGTCATGGAAAGACCAAAAAAGTTTTAACAAAAAGAATCGAATGGTATGTTGCCACATTCAATATAAGAACCCTAGGAGAAAAAGAAAAGGTGATTGAATTCGAAGAGGAAATTAAGAGGATAATAATAGGTTTAGCAGAAGGAAGAAGTTTGAGATGAGATATTGACACTTTTATGAATTTCGTGAAAATCTACTCCTTAGATCAGTTTATCAAGTGTCATAACTACAAATTTCCTTATTCTAAGATTCTAATTATTGTGACGTAACCTTGAATAACCCTGCTGTTAATCACAGTTCAAAATAAAATTAATTGTGCCAAGCCTGTGGGAAAAAACATTTTGCAAATACCATGAGTATAAATATTTTAATTAGCTAACTTTGATCTCAAAAATGTTTTTCATTAAGGTCATGTTTACATATTCTGATGAGTTACGAGCTTGCCTATCAACCCTCCAAGGGAATATGTTGATATTTGGGACACCCCATATATATATATATATATATATATATATATATATATATATATATATATATATATATATATAACTATTTATATATATATAAATATGTCTATTTTAAGCACCAGAGGGCGTACTTGCAAAAACCTTACGAGGTGCCAGCTGTAGTTCGAATCATAGTCTACTGTCGTGTACCTTTCATATTAAATTAAAGACTACCAACAGATCGACCATATTCTCACACAAATTATCATCACTCACAAATAGATCAGCGTTTTGCGAAGAAGGCAAGATAAGAATGTTCACCTGAATTCTATCTGTGCAGAAATACACACTCTGAAAGTGTTTAACTAGAGAACTATTCCGTAGAATTGGTGACATTACAAGAAATTTTAAACAACATACCTGGGCAATTACTTTATCAACCGAAGCGTTGGTTACAGAGATTAATAAGGTATTGGAGACTTGGCCTTTTTATTGGGAATCAGTTTACACTGACGCACAGAACCAAATCTTGCACCTTCGGGATTTTAAAAGAGAACCGAATGTTCTTATAGATGATGTTGAATATGCCATAGATAGAATGGCTAATCATAAGGCATCTGGAATAGATGGTATTATTGCTGAAAGATTAAAACGATTGCTTGAAGTCTGGTCAAGATGATCTATAAAGTTTATATAGCACACACTAAAATAGCCTAAAGATTGCAATAATTACCGCCTCCTCGCTCTGTTATATCATGCCAACAAAATAATATTGTATATAATACAGACAAGAATACAACCAATTATTCTATAACAGCTATCACAAAAACAGGTGGGTTTCGTCAGAGGCAGTGCAATTAGAGAGCAGATGTTGAGTATACGCCAACTAACAGAAAAATCCCAAGAATACTATATGGTACACCTATGTGCTTGTGCTTTGTTGACTGTTGCAAGGCCTTCGACAGTATCCATTCAGAACAGCTATTGCAAATTATGTCCGAATTGGGAGTACCTATGCATTAAATATACCTGATACAAAGTTTATATGATCACAGTTCGGGTATCGTTCGGATAGGCAAATTACCAATGCAGTGGTTCTCCCAATTCGGACTTTGCCATAGCTGTTTCCAATGGAGGCTGTCGAGGGCTTTGCAACAATCAACAAAGTACAAGTACATTGGTGTATAGTATTCTTGGGATTTTTATATTAGTTGGCGCATACCCAACACCTGCTTCCTAATTTCTCTGCCTCTGAGGAATCCTGCCTCCGAGGAACCCTGCCTCTTCCTGTGATAGCTGTTACAGAATGATTCGTTGTATTCTTGTCTTATATACAATATTATCTTGCTGGCATGAGATATACAGAGCGAGGAGGTGGTAATTATCGCAATCTTTAGGCCATTGTAGTCTGTGCCATATAGACTGGCATAGTTTACAGTCAGATAGTTGAGACTTTCTGATAGTTGTTTCAATGTTTCAGCATTAATAGCATCTATTCCAGAAGCCTTATGATTAGCCAATCTATGTATGGCATATTCAACCACTTCCATAAAAATATCCGGTTCTCTTTTAAAATCCCGAAGGTGCAAGATTTGGTTGGGTGCGTCAATGTGAACTGATTCCCAACAAAGACGCCAAGTCTTCAATACCTAATCAATCTCTGTAACCAACGCTCCGGTTGATGAAGTAATTGCCCAGGTACGTTGTTTAAAATGTCTTGTAATGTCTTCAATTCTACGGAATAGCTTTTTCGTTAAACACTTTCAGAGTGTTGTATTTCTGCACAGATAGAATTTAGGTGAACATTCTTATCTTGCCTTTTTCACAAAACGCTGATCTATTTGTGACTGATGGTAATTTGTGTGAGACTATGGTCGATCTGTTGGTAGTCTTTAATTTAATAAGGAGGATACAAAACAGTAGACTATAATCCGAACCAGAGTCGGCGCCTCGTAAGATTTTTGCAAGTTCACTAAAGAATATGAAACTAAGATCTATCTATTCATCTTAAAATATTGGTGCCTACCTGCTTATATAAGAAAATATAATTATTACCACATTATTTATTTTCCTGTAATTTCATATACAACTACTACATACTACAACACACGTTGTAGATCTGTTAATTCAGTGTTATTGTTTGCATAAACTTAGTGCCCAAAAATTTTGTGCGAGAACTCTAACCAGTGTATTATGAATGCATCTGTTCGGGATTATTGGAGTTTCGCGAAAATCAATTTGTTCTGGTCTATTTTCATAAATTACCTGGATTAGCATCAAGGTGTACAGTTTAAATTCTATTATTTTTTTACATTGGCAATCAGTCTGGACTGGACGGTCAGCACGATTGGTTGATTTGTCGTTGTTGCTATTTAATATCTCAGCGAGTCGCGATCACCAAAAGTGATTATAAAGAAGTGTTCTGCTAGAACATTGTAAATGAGTTCTCAATATGGCACCATTTAATTCTAGTGAGGTAAAATGTTCACACTGTGAAAAAACAATAAAAGTAAATTCACCAGCTATCTCATGTAGTATTTGCCTCTCTTGGTTTCACAAGGAGTGTTCCGGTCTCACAGCAAGGGAATTTAATAAACAGGCTGCCTTGTGGAAGAAATCGGAGGAGACAACATGGGGTTGTATCTCTTGTCAGAGACAGAGTGGGGAAAAGAACAAGAGAAGTTAAACTCCTCAACGCTCACGAAATCGCCTTTCGATTGGTCCGGGTGCGATTCACACGACCTCTGGCAGCGTTTCGACAGAGGAGAATGGTGTTGAGCATCTGTGTGAAGATCGGGGTTCTTTGGATGATGGGGTGTCTTTGACTGATATCATGAACAAATTAAATAGGATGGAGTTACAGTATCTTAATTTATTAGCTAAGTATGATATGAAGATCAAATCAAGATTACTGCTGAACTTAAATTGGAAATCGCCGAAATTAAGACACAATTATCGAACAACAGTAAGGATGCTGGGCGTGAGAATCATATGCCTGGTGCGATTGTGAGTGAGTCCATACGTGAACTTGCTGAGAGGCAATTGCGTCAAAAAAATCTTATGATTTTTGGTACCAATGAAGATACTTCTGTGGATATTCAAGCCAGGAGAGATTCGGATGTCGCATTAGCGACTGATATTATTTTGAAGATTTACCCCGATGCCAAAACCCAGGCCTTTAAGGTTTTTCAAGTTGGTCGAGAGAATCAGTCAGGGATTAGGCCTATGAAGGTCATTTTGGAATCACCTAGCGATGTTAAATCCATAATTCATAATGTGAAAGAGTTGAAGAAGATTGGAATGTATAAGCGAATTTCCATAAGTTTCGACAGAACGCCCAAGCAAATTGAAGAGTACAGAATCTTGAAAGAAACTCTCACTTCTCGGCTGCGAAATGGTGAAACTAACCTCAAAAGTATATCAGTGGTATCCCAAAGATTGTTAATTTAAACTAAATAATCTGTCTAACAGTAGCTCGTCAACCACTTCTCATGGTCTGAGTTGTATGTATCAGAACGTCAGAGGACTTATCACAAAGGCAGATTCTTTTTATCGTTCGGTATGTAAAAGTGATTATGACATCATCGCTATCACCGAGAGTTGGATTCAAGATAACATATTTTCAAGTGAACTTGTCGACGATAGATACTCTGTATTTCGGTGTGATAGAAACCCTAATGGGATGGGCGTTTCACGGGGTGGTGGTGTGATACTGGCTATTAAGAGAGAATTGAAACCAATACAGGTTGATCTCCAGGTTGTTCGCGACAGTGTAGTGAAAGTCGACATGGTATGTAGCAAACTATTTTTAAATTATAATACACTATATGTTTTAGTATTGGACATACCTCCGCATATAACAAATGCGGAATTTTCGTCCTTATTGGAGTGTGTTGAGGCGCTCTCATTTATGTATGTTAATAACCTGTTCATTATAGGTGATTTTAACGATCCAAATTTCACTAAGGGTGCAGTTGGGGATATGAAAGCTGAGATGTTGGAAAATTTTATAAACTTGCTAGCTCTGGAACAGTTTAATAATATACTGAATGGAAATGATTCAGTTTTGGACTTAGTTTTTTCTAACATCAATTGCACGGTACATAGGGAACAATTTCCACTGGTGGATGAGAACAGCCATCATCCACCCTTAGATATTTCATTTTCTCTCAAAGTTAAATCCCATAATGTTCCTGTCAACTTATCACAAACTAAGTACAATTTCAGGAAGGCTAACTTTCCGAAGCTTTATGAAATGATATTACATATCGACTGGTTGGATCTTTATATTCTGAAGGATGTTGATGCGGCGTGCGGTTTACTCTACCGGAATTTGTTTGGTATATTTGATGTGTGTGTACCTAAATCGGTCATTCGTAAAAGAACATTTCCTGTCTGGTTCACAGCTGATATCATTAAAGGCATAAAGCGTAAACACAGAATTTTTAGGAAGCTCAAATATTCTCATTCAGATTGACATCGTAGAGAGTTTAATGAACTACGACGTAATGTTAAATTATTGATCGATTTGGCGTATAAAAACTATATCTCTAAGGTAGAGGATTCCATCACTGGTGATCCAACTACGTTTTGGTCGTTTATTAAAGCTAAAAAATCGGCAACTTATTTGCCTGATGTGCTTAAGTTGGGCAATCTTCAATTCTCTGAGCCGAATAAAATTGCTGATGCATTTGACGGCTTCTTTGGGAGTGTATATAGTGCGCCGTCAGATCGCGTCCCCAAAAACGATGTATTCACCTCTAATTTATGTATCGCTCTTGATTGTTTGCCAGAGTAAACTATTTGAAAGATAAACTTACTTGTGGCCCTGATAATATTCCTAGCTTTATTGTGAAGGATTGTGCTCATGCTTTGTTGTTACCTTTATCTTATATATTCAATTTGTCTCTAAAAGCGAACAGATTTCCTGACGTATGGAAGAAGGCCAAAATCATTCCCGTATTTAAAAAGGGTGACGCAAATGATATATCTAATTATAACCGGTATCTTTATTACCGATATTCGCCAAAGTCTTTGAGATGTCAGTATATTAGTGTATTTTTGCACAGGTTAAAAACCTGATTTCTGTAAATCAACATGGTTTTTTTAGCAAACGTAGTTCAATAAGTAATTTGGCTTGTTTTGCTCAATTTACAGGCAATGCTTTGGACAAACAAATGCAAGTTGATGCTGTGTACAATGATTTCTCGAAGGCCTTTGATAGGGTTGACCATTCCATATTTCTACATAAGCTGGATAGACTGGGTTTCAGCAATAACCTAATTACTTTTTTCGAGTCCTATTTGTATAACCGCTTACAGTACGTCGAAATTCGTGGACATAAATCCTCAACGTTTAGTGCCACAAGTGGTGCACCACAGGGTAGCAACCTTGCACCTTTAATTTTTTCATTCTTCATTAACGACATTGGTGATAACATAACTAGTAATTTTCTTTTGTTTGCTGACGACCTAAAGCTTTTCCGCACCATAAGAGACTCTAGTGATTGCCTCTCATTGCAATATGATATGGAGTCGTTACAGCAATGGTGTGAGTTGAATAGGCTGCGATTGAATGCCGGTAAGTGCTTCTTTTTGACTTACTCGAATAAATTTAGCACCATCGACTTCCAGTATAAGTTAGATAATGAAGATATTAGACGTTGTAATACCTTGGAATTATTTTTGATCCTAAACTTTCATTTGCCCATCATATTAATTGGATATGCACTACTGCGATGAGGACGTTGGGTTTCATAATACATAATTCAAGTGGTTTTCATAACAGTAAAATAATAAAAACTTTATATTCCAGCTATGTGCTTTCACGGCTTGAATATGGTGCAATTGTTTGGAGTCCAATACACGCTAAGTATATTAAACAGGTAGAGAATGTTCAATGAAAGTTTGCCAAATTTTTTATATTAAAATGTGATGGTGTGTACCCTGATAGGGGTGTCGATGAGATCATTATAACTGAACGTTTTCAGCTACTTTTATTGACGAATCGAAGAAATTACCATCTGGTCTATTTTCTTATAAAATTATGTAAATCTCTTATTGACTCTCCTGACTTACTATTTCAAGTAAACTAATTTTCTCATCAAAACACCATTGTTTCAAGCTATGAGCGTTTTCAACAATACTTGTAACGACATTGACGTGAACAATCTGTCATTTGCGCAATTTGCCAAATGCTTAAAAAATAAATTGTTGCATGTATAGATATATATTCCAAATCTATCATTTTAATTTTAATTTTTCAGTTTTATATAATTTCTGTGTGATTTTTATATTATCTTTTGTTCATTACTAGTAGTTTATTTTTCTTTTTTATCTCTGTCTCCTTTGTATTATGTTATTTATGCTTAATTGTCTTGTAAATGGTATATCTGTTAGACAAACAATTATTATTATTATTATTATTATTATATCGTTTTTGAGTGCAGAGATTTTACTTAATTTTGTGTATTTATGTGTTATATTTTCTATTTTAAGTATAAATTACTTATTGCTTACATTGCAGTAAGCTACAACAAATTGTATCTCTGGCTTGTGAAAGCCTACCTGCCCTCTATAGGGAGCTGGTTGAAGCCACTAACCAACAGAGGAATTATTACTAACCGCTAGACAGCTTGAATGTTAGGATTTTACCCTAGTAATAAAAATCTCTATCAACTATCAACAATGAACAAAGTCCATATTTCAGCAGTGACTACTGTTCTCTAATCTGTCAATCCATGTTGGGGCGCATTTCGATGTATCACCACTCATTAGCAGAACTAGGAACGATAAACGAGAACTGGTTTGTGAAAATCTGAAATTTAAAAGCATACCTGTCCTGAGATACGATTTGTTGTACCGTACTGCGATGTCACGCCAGTACTGCATTAAGTAGATCGAGTTTTGTTCCTTTGTTTGTCGATAGCTTTAATCATCGTTGCCTAAGCCAATCCCTTTTCCATATTTTAATTTTAATAAAATGCGGCCATGTCAAGTGAGTATAAGACGAAAAAATTAGTGTGAAAAGCACACACGGACGGAACAAAACTCAATATCAGGGAAACTATAGTTTGGAATTAGTAATATATACACGGTTTTGACGCACAACCTGGAAAGTTTAGGTGTTATTATGCACAACCCTAATTAGCTAAGGAAGAACTAATTTGCATAAAGTTGGGACCATCGGTAAAAGGTAGTAAGTATTAGAGGCCCTTATTAACACACTTAAAGGAAGTCCCTTAGTCCAAAAGGTCGTATAAACTCCTCTGTCTCGCATATTGGCAATTTTTTATGAATGCTGCTAAAAGTTTGTGTGTTTGCCGAATTTTGGAGAAAAATAAGGTGGGGTCATTTTCTGTCATACTTTATCATGTTCAGAAAGAAACTGTAGAATAAATATAAATTTACAAGTAATAATAATCCAAGTTTCAAAAAAGCGCTAAAAGGGTGGAACTATTACCTAATTACACCGAATTAGTATCCAGTGAAAAACTGATTCAAACCAAGAAATAAACTAAATTACAAAACATTTTGTGTCAATGAAATATCCAACCTTCGGCTAGAAAAATTGTCTATAAGAAATTGTCTATAAAGAGATTAGTACTGTTTATGTATATCATAAATTAACTAATATTATTACAATACAAAGATAGTCCAAGCCAGATTAAACATTGTTTTAGACATCGAAAATTAAGTTTTTCAGAGCAATTTCAGTTTAATTTTTAACTAAGGTTTTACCTAATGATAAATTAGTTATTAAATGGCAGTGGATGATACTTTGTCGATAACCAGGCCAATACAAGCAGGAGTACTTCAAGGCGTGGCCTAATCGCCAAGGGTTATTAAAAAAATCTTTCCCTTTGAGTAGTAATTTTCATTTTGGGAAGAGCCAATAGTCACTGGGAGCAAAGTTAGGACTATATGGCTAACTAGATGGCTGCGTTTTGCCGTGTTCTACCAAAAAACTTTGTATACGTAAGTGTGCTGGGGTATTGTCGTGATGAAGCAGTCAGTCACCGTCGTTTCTTTCTCACTGCGTCATACCATAGTCTTAGCACTTAAAAGTAGAATTCTTTATTGACTGTTTGACCTTCTAGAGTAAATTTATGATGCACAACACCTTAATAATCAAAAAAACAATCAGCATTAACAAAACTTTTTTCCGACTTTGACGTGTTTTTTTTCGACCGTGGCTCAGATCGAAGCTTCCACTGAGAAGAATGATGTTTTGTTTCTGGATCATAGCCCCTCATGATTCGTAACCTGTGATGACCTTTCATTGTCTTTAACCGACTCCAAAGTATTCCGAGAGACTTCCATGCGGAGATGCTTCTGTTCTGACGTCAACAATTTCAAAATGAATTTACCAGCAACGAGAACTTCCGGTTAAAATTTCCGAAACGGCACTTTTTAGGATACTAATCAAACTTTTTAACTTGCGATCAGTCAAACGACAGTTTTTAGTGTTCCATACCAAATACTTATAAGATCACTTCAATGTCTATTCGTCTGTCTGTCCGCCTGCCTGTCCGTTCGTCACACTCGATTTTCTCCAAAACTATTTAACATGAAAAATTAAAATTTGGCACTAATTCAGGAATTGATAGCCTCATCAGAGCCGTGCAGTTTTAAAAGTTAAATTTTGACTTAGGGGTTAGTTTTGGGGGGTAAAATCTGAAGTGAGAAAAAACATTTTACCAGGTCCTCGAGTGGGGTGTCAAATGAAAGCTTGTAAAAACACGAGTTCAAAAATATATATAATGTAATATTTGCGCACACTTTTCTTTGTATTATTATCTCGAAAAGTATCGATCAGAAAATTTTGAAAAAATTCTGGAAATATTCTCCACAGGGTATAGATTGAAAGATAATTATCACGAATGCATTACCTTTAATAATTTATCTGGTATATAAAAAAACAAAAATTTCACGGTCATCAGTTTTCAGTAAAGATCGACAAAAACTTTATTAAGAATTTATTTGGGGTATGTTTTGTGAAGTCATTGCTCATTTTATACCTCCGTAACAAAAATTTTTATTTTAAAAGCAATCAACGGAACACTAATTGCGCAAGTCCGACTTGCACTTGGCCGGTTATTTTTCAATAGCGAGCTCTATACTTTCCGATGTTTTTATGCTCGAAATTTGGCCGGAACGAGGATCACAGATATGCGACTATCTTTAAATCGCCTGTACCACTCTTTTATCTGCGTGTTGCCCATGCATTCATCTCCGAAGGCCTTAGGAGCGTTAAAAGTATCCCCGGGTATAGACCCAAAAATAGGGAGGGCATCCTTCATAAAATCTCCAATGAATATGGAAACAGGAAAACAATTGAAGGGCGAAATGTTCTGTTGATTAATATATAAATGGGGCACCTTCGGGGCACTCATAAACGGCCAGAGGTGGAGTGGGTGGTGGGACCCCCTTGAATTATTATTATTATTATTATCTCCGACAGCCTTGTGCATTATTTCAATCGTTTCCGCACATCATTTTCTAAATTTTAAACAACTTGATACAAATTCTTTGTTCGATTCGCTTTGATATTTTCAACGATAACAAAAATGCGAAGAGCTGAAAATCGTTGTATACAAATATGCGCTGATTGCATATGTGTAATGAACCCCATAGATGACGCTTGAGTACCATAGCACAAAATTATAAATACAGGCTGGATACTTTTTAACCAGGCCTCATACTCCGATGGATATACGAAACCCTTACAAAATAATTTGACGTCTCAACTCTTAAAACGGTATATCTATTAAAAGCTGAAAAGTTTTGATGACACCATACAAAAATCATACTAAAACTCAAACTAGAATTTATTACGGAATTGATATATCAAAAAATAGGATAAGTTTCTATTTAAAACGAAAAATTTTTGGTTTAAACGAAAACTAATTTTGAATATCGAATTTTTCTTA
Source organism: Pachyrhynchus sulphureomaculatus (assembly GCA_019049505.1). Taxonomy (NCBI): domain Eukaryota; kingdom Metazoa; phylum Arthropoda; class Insecta; order Coleoptera; family Curculionidae; genus Pachyrhynchus; species Pachyrhynchus sulphureomaculatus. The sequence continues at coordinate 135,310,146 of CM032454.1, read as the reverse complement.
AGAATCCATCCGCTGAAGTGTCTTTTTTATACAGATATATACCACGAGAGTTATTCGATAAGAATGATAAATTTCTGAGAGGTGCACTTCTCACTTTGTAGTTTACGCCGTGAAATATTATCTATCCAACTATCTTATACCAAATTTTCGCCAAAGGCGAAACATAATTTGTATTTGTTAAGATTTTAAAGTGAATATGTAAGTGATGTTATAAACAATTAAAAAAAAAAGAAAGCGTTTCGTGTTGTAATTAACCATTACCATTTCAAGAAGTAGGTAGCTGAACAGATTAAAGCCGAGTTGAACGAAATACATAGGCATGCACAGTACTAAAGTCCGCTTATTTCTAGGAAAGGTTATTTTATCGGCTGAGAAGATCATGGCTATGAGGGTAAATTGAATAGTCTTATAAAAAACAAGGTAAATAACAGAAATTTGTTTCTCAACATAATCGCCATTGAGCCCCCTACATTTAGTCCAGCGAGATTCCAATTTTCTTATTCACTCGACAAAAAATTCTTCCCCCCAAGCCAATTTTTGAGGTTCGGAAACAGAAAAGTCGCTTGGGACAAAGTCTAGAGACTAGGGTGGAGGGAGAACTATTTCGCAGTTCAACTTGTGCGCTGTACCATGCATACTACCATCAACCTACATGTGAGCAGACCCATTGTCCTGGTGAAGAAGCACTTTTTTGTGCGCTAATTTTCGTTGCTTCTGCTTCAACTTACTATACTATAATGCGGCGTAATAAGAGCCAATCTTTGTCACCCTGTGAGTCCCAAAAAATAGTTGCCGTTATTTTTCTCGCCGGTGAAACTGTTTTTGCTTTTTTTGATGCACCTGCGCCTTCGCCAACCCCCTATTTTGACCAGGGTTTTGACTCCGGGGTGTGCTAGTGTATCCATGTTTCGTCTACAGTTACGACACCGAGGTTCTTCGGATACGCTCAAATTTTTCCCAAATAAGGTTTTGAAGTGTCCTTCCTTGTGTGTTTTTGGTCTGGAGTCAATAAACGCGCTAACCTGAACTACTTTTACATTTTATGATTTTCATACTTTCGTATGCGTTCAACAATCTCCTATCAGATACATTTTTTATTAATCTTAGATTATCTAATGTTACAGTATGATCAGCTTCAAGGGCATGTTCGGCAATGCTAGACTTTTCTGTTCTACTGTATTTTAAGTGTGCTAAATGTTCTTTAAATCGTGTTTTAATTGACCTTTTAGTTTGCCCTACATACTTTTTATCACAATTATTACAACTAATTTCATAAATTCCACTTTTCTCACAATTAGGAATCTTATCTTTGGGGTTTCCTAAGATATTCCTCAGATTGTCTAATGACTTATAGACTAAGGTGAGGCCTACGTTATTAAATACCTTATTGAGTCCCTTGCTATATTTCGGATTATATGGTATGGAGACATAATTGGTGTTATTTTCTTCGCGTGTAAAAAAGATGGAATTCTGAATACTAAACCTAAACTTATGTCTATTTATTAGCTTATTTACTAAGTCATCGTCATAACCATTAACTCTAGTTATATTTCTAATACAAATACAGGATATGGTGAGATGGGCAAGGAATAGGAAAAGAGAATGGAGAGACCATGTGGACAGAATGCCAAATGACCGGTTGGCTAAAGTTACAAAAGAGAAGCGACCAAACACACCTCAACCGCTTGGGAGACCACCAATAAGATGGTATGAGAGCTGGTCTTCATCATCGCAATTGTTTCTGGAAAACCTTTGAAGTGAACACAGGACATGGTCCTAACGTAGGAAGAAGAAGAAGAAGAAGAAGAAGAAGATATTTCTAATAGAAATTCCTTTCTTTATTAAAGTTTACTCTATTCAGAGGGAAAGTGACCAAACGATGACCTAAAAAATGTAATGGGCTAATTTATGTTGTTTGCAATGAAATGAATCATTAGGAATATATCTATCTGTTACTGTGTCCTTCCTATAGATATCAAATTCTAATCTATTATTATTTTTAATAATTAAAAAATAGCCGGTATGATTCCATTAAATTCACTTACGAAGTTGAGAACAGAGGACATTGCCTTTTCTAGATGTTTTAATTATTAAAAATAATAATAGATTAGAATTTGATATCTATAGGAAGGACACAGTAACATTCCTAATGATTCATTTCATCAGACAATCTGAGGAATATCTTAGGAAATCCCAAAGATAAGATTCCTAATTGTGAGAAAAGTGGAATTTATGAAATTCGTTGTAATGATTGTGACAAAAAGTATGTGCAGCACACTTAAAATATAGTAGAACAGAAAAGTCTAGCATTGCCGAACATGCCCTTGAAGCTGATCATACTGTAACATTAGTAATCTAAGATTAATAAAAAATGTATCTGATAGGAGATTGTTGAATGCATACGAAAAGTATGGAAATTATAAAGTGTAAAAAAGTTTAAATAAAGACAGAGGGCCTATTCCTTATAGTCCCCTCTACTGGTTACTTGACCGGAACTGACGGCCTTGCCTATGTCATTAGTTCCGCTTGAGTAATTCAAGGGTTAGGCTAAGTATAAATAGGGTAGATTTATAGTTTAGCTTTAGTCAATCATCGCTCCTGATGAAGCTAACATGGTTAGCGCAACGCGCGTCGAGCGCAAAAATAAAGTGTTTGGTGTAGTGGTGATATATACTGAGTAGTTGATACATACAAATATTAAATATATTATAATATATGAATCTGCTGATCGGATTTTTCAAATCGGTATCAGTAGGTAGTTTACTGTCAGCCAGATAGTGGTGGCGATGATTTTAGTTCAAAATGTGTGTTACTATCAGCAATATATTGAAATTCCACATATGCCAGTTTTAATATAATAAATAATTTTTATATCACACTGTACATTATGTGCTCAAGATTTTCACTCAATTTTAAATAAGAGAAAACATTTTATTTAGTGTCAGTTAAACTTCAAAACCAAAAAAAACTTTTTCATGGTATGTCATTCTCTGCAATCGAAATTTCGCAAGTAAATCTATCTTAATCAATTTTATTTCCCAAGGTAAAAGGACAATATTTTTTCGATTACTTAGCCTTTTCTCAGCAGTGTTGCGTAGAGAAAATTGAATTTGTTGTGAAAAATGCAAAATAAATTTCAATGGGAACAAGTGGTTTTAGACCTCTCTATATACATAATTTTTTTAAAATTCAAATCAATGTTTAAAAGAGCTTTTTTCAACGGAATGTTTTACATTTTACCTGGGGGATGTTATCCGCAATTAAACCTGTTCAATTTTTAATTTAAACCTCGAAACATAATGGACTCGTGCCACATATTCAAATTAATTGAAAACGGCTTAAAAAATAAAATTTATTGATTATCAAGCACTTATGCAAAATTTTAAACAAAATTTATATGTTCCTGTGAATGCGATGGGGACAGAGGATTATTTAAGGCGAATAGGTCTCTTCTCCTTACGATTTCTAACAGAAAATCAACCTTCCTCAAGACGCTATGGTGCGCTTTACTGACGGGTCGCAAATAACTGATGTTAAGTCTGCTGGGGCAGAGATTTATTATTAAAGTGCAAATGTACGTGACGCTTTCTTTTAAGAGCTATTTGCTCTATGATGATGGTACGGGTGAAGTACGAATAAGAGGCATTTGAACCAGCTTTAAGTATTTCTAAACAATAGATGCGAGCTGCTTTGAAGGAAGGGATCAATTACTGCTCACAAAAGCGATGATATGAGAACCCAAGGTGCCAGGAGGCTAAGGATTTTATATCGTGGTCTGGAGGGTACAGATTTAATGGCTGCAAAGAAAAGTAGACGTGTGCTACTTTTTTACTGCACCAGAGAGTTTCTGGAAAGATTGAGACGTAAAGTCCTTGCATTAGCAAAGCTGACCCTCACAGTTAAATTGGGAAGATTGTTCAGAGATCATGGTCAAATATTGGGGAACAGCAACTTATATGGTATCGATACGTGAAGAGAATGGAAGAACACTGGATACCAAAGATGGTTCTAAGGTGGGTACCAAGCAAAAGGATGGGAAGAGCGACATGGCTTGGAGGTGCTGAAAGGGTAATATCAGAGAGAAATTTAAGACAAAGAGATCAGAACGATCTAAGAGGATGAAAACTGGGAACAGGAAGGCGAAGAACACTATAAAAAAAACCAGATTGATGATGATTTTGTTCGAAAAAATTTAAATATATATATATATATATATATATATATATATATATATATATATATATATATATATATATATATATATATATATATACACTCAGTCCAAAAAGTCTCCATACACCACCTGCTTTCTATACTATTTTTCTGTTATGTTCTATTATCTTTAATTTATTGGAAACTATGAGAAAACATGTTTAAATTAATAATAATATTTGAAACTTATCCAACAAGGAATAGTATTAAAAACAACTACGGAACATTTTATTTAGAAGTTACATCATTGTTAAAAAAATGTAAACAAAATTAATGTCAAAAAAGTCTCCATACATTCAAAAACTGCATAGAAAAAAACACGTTATAATCAGCCGCATTTTATCAAGCTATCTATTGCTAGCTAAACCGAAAGCAAACGAATAATTTTCGGCCATATTTTATAATCTGTCACTTGTTGCTAGTAATTTTGCAGTAGGTTTTCAAAGTATAAAGTTCGAAAGATCATAATTGAATTGTGGAAAGATGGAAAATAGTACAGAAATATAGGAAAATTTTTTAAAAAGTCGCATGCTACTGTTCAGTACATTGTAAGCCAGTATAAATCAACGGGTTTCTATAACATTCGACCACGCTTCGGTCGTCCCAAGAAACTGACTTCAAGTGAAAAGGCCAGTATTGTTAGACAAATAATTATAGATCCCAGGAAAAGTGCACCAAAATTAAAAGGAGTACGGGAACTATTTTCGAAAAATGTTTGTTCACAAACAGTAAGAAATTGTTTACACAGACCAGGCTATAAGGGGTGTGCAGCCAGGAAGAAGCTGTTAATTTCGGAAGCTAATTACAAAAAGTGGTTAGCTTTTGTTAGGGAATACGTTAAAAATCTCCTGAATTTTGAGAATCCGTAATCTTTAGTGATGAAACTAAAATTAACCTTTTTGAGTCTTGGAGAAAGAAGAGCAGCGCATTCGATATTAAAAACATTTGTTCCACGTTGAGACAAGGGGTGGCAATGTGAATCAGCATGTTTATCTGAACATTTTGAAAGACAGTTTAACAGAAAATGTCTAAAAATTAGCACTCGAAAAAAGATATATTTTCCAACAGAACAATGATCCAAAATATATGAGCGAGAATGGATGATCCATCTGCAATCACCCCATGTTTACCACATCGAGCTTAGGAGAGGAACTTAAACGGCGCGTTCGCAAACATAATGTTTCAAATAGAGAAGAATTAAAAAACAGAATGTTGAATGAATGGGAGAACATGCCTGCAGAAGTTACTAGAAAGCTGGTTGCAAACATGACAAAAAGTTACGCCAACGGCGGTCCCACTAAATATTAGTTTAAACGAAGTTACTCAGTATATATCACCACTACACCAAACACTTTATTTTTGCACTCGACGCGCGTTTCGCTAACCATGTTAGCTTCATCAGGAGGACTGAGTCAATCATCGCTCCTGATGAAGCTAACATGGTTAGCGAAACGCGCGTCGAGTGCAAAAATAAAGTGTTTGGTGTAGTGGTATATACTGAGTAGTATCATTGTGCCAAAGATTCCACATTCCCAACTTAGTTAAACGAAGTTGTTATTTTTTAAACTCCGTCAAACTATTATTGGTAATTGTTAAGTGTGTAAGACTTTTTTGACATAAATTTTGTTTACATTTTTATAACAATGATGTAACTTCTAAATAAAATGTTCCGTAGTTGTTTTTAATACTAATCCTCGTTCCAATTAATTAGTTAAACATAATAGAAAAATAGTATATAAAGCAGGTGGTGTATGGAAGCTTTTTGGACTGACTGTATATAAAATTACCATTTGAAAATATTCTTTCACCTTTTTGCCCGTCAGTAATGATTTACCATCTGCAATATACTCGAGGAATGTTTTTAATGAATTTCTATAATACGAGTTTTATTAGTTATTGCCCACATTGGCAAAACTGCAAAACTGCGTGCGACAAATTAATGGTCAATTTTACTCAAAAGAAAAAAATACTTTTAACTGGATACACTTGTCCTTTCAACAGCCGCCCCAGTTTTTGTATTATAATGTATTGTTTTTTTGTCACTACCCTTGGTTATTTGGAAATGGAACATGAGTTGCGGGAGGGATTATAATAGTAATATTTCAAAATTTCCATAACAATATTTTTTAGGTCAAGTTGACACCATTTAAACATTAGTGAAAATACGTTGAAATAAGTCACAAAATATTACTATTTAGTTTTAATGAGCAAAGCTAACAAGGTGGAAAGAGATCCCTAAATCGCTATAGGAGTGGCGGGTACCGATATATGTTCATCTTGAGTCACTGTAGGTTGCTGCAACTTATATTCCCTTCTCTAGGAGCAATCAAAACTCAATTGACTTTCTTATGTGGTATTTACAAATCACCATTATTTGGTGAAAAAATCGACATTTCTATTGAGTTCTTAGTCCCGAATAAACAGTATTTTTGTAAATAGAAAAGTACCAAATATGTTCCGAGCTAAGAATGTTTTCTTCCTGTACCTCAAATATGATCACGCCAAGACATTGGTAACACCTAGTAAGTTATATGTACAGGATTCTGCAAAGTCAATTTTTTTGAAAAAAAAAAACTGCTTGAAATTATACAGGCACACAAGTTTATTTTGAAGTGAAGGAACCAGCAAGTTATTATCAGCGAAACTAGGGATGGAATTTTAGAATTTTTCAGCAGTTAGTTAATTTAAACATGAAAAGGTGTACAATATATGAAGCTCTACATTGTAAAAGATAATTAAATAGATTATTTTGTGTCCATTAATAATAACCTATTATATGGTTATTACATATATATATATATATATATATATATATATATATATATATATATATATATATATATATATATATATATATATATATATATATATATATATATATATATATATATATATATATATATATATATATATATATATATATATACATATATATATATATATATATATATATATATATATACATATATCATCGTATAAATATGGTATATATATATATATATAGTGTTTTATATATAGGAGGGTATATATATATGCCTCAATATTCACGGAAATTATGTTAGATTAAGGTACAGGCTTTATGTAAAAATATAATATATATATATATATATATATATATATATATATATATATATATATATATATATAACACGTAAGCTGAAAAATTTTTGGTCTAGCTACTTAAAACACATTTTTTTTTTGTAAAATTCGACTTTATTCATCAATATAATCTCCTTCAAGAGCGAAACAATCAGTCTAACGCTTTTTTAACATTTTTATACCTTTCTTGTAAAATGATTTGTCTTTGCCTTTAAAATACCATAGGTCTCAGTTTCGGCGATAACTTCTTCACTGGAGCCAAATCTCTTTCCCGCCAGCATTTTTTGAGCTCTGTCAATAGATAATAGTCACTGGGGGCCAAATTTGGAGAATACGATGGATGAGGAAGCAATTCGAACTTCAGTTCGTGCAATTTTGCCATTGTAACCATTGACTTGTGACACGGTGCATTGTCTTAATGAAAGGGCACTTTTTTCTTGTTCATTTGGGGTCGTTTCTTTGCGATTTCTGCCTTCAAACGCACCAATAACTTTATATAATATTCACTATTGATGGTTTTTCCCTTCTCAGCATAGTCGATGAAAATTATTCCATGCGCATCCCATAAATACAGAGGCCAAAACCTTTCAAGCCGACTGTTCTGTCTTTGGTCGCTTCGGGCGGCTTTCACCGGCTGCTGTCCATTCAGCTGATCACTGATTTCATTCCGGTGTGTAGTGGTGGATCCATGTTTCATCCATTGTCACATATCTCATGAAAAAATCCTTTTTAATGCCCTTAAATAAGTCCAACCATCGCTCAGAATCATCGACACGTTGTTATTTCTGGTCCACTGTGAACAACCGTGGTACCCATTTTGAAGAGAGCTTTCTTATGCCCAATTATTCATGTAAAATATGACCAACACGTTCTTTTGATATCCGAGGAAGTTATATATATACATGTATATATATATATATATATATATATATATATATATATATATATATATATATATATATATATATATATATATATATATATATATATATATATATATATATATATATATATATATATATATATATATATATATATATATATATATATGTATATATATATATATATATATATATATATATATATATATATATATATATATAATACATTAAAATTCCGAGTTTCAATCCGTTGGTCTAACTATGAATTTGCAGGACGTTTCGCCAAAATCTCATTTGGCATTTTCAAATGCTGTCGCTGCTGCTGCTACTCGCTACTGTGATCTTGTTGCTGCTGCAGCTCGAAGCTAAGATCACAGTATTGAGTAGCAGCAGCAGCGGGAGTACTTGAAAATGAGATTTTGGCGAAACGTCGTGCAAATTCATTGTTAGACGAACAGATTGAAACCTGGAATTTTAATGTATTACATTCCACCATCCATGAAAACCTCTATTGTTATATATATATATATATATATATATATATATATATATATATATATATATATATATATATATATATATATGGGTAATTCTTTGTCAACCGGACCCCCCCCCTCCTGCCCATTACAGGTTTTGAGATAAAATGGTCAGTAGGGGCTCAAAATTTTCGTTGAGATGTCTACTTTTTAATGCCGTATGCTACTTTTGAAAATTCAAGATGTCCGAAGCAATATGGCGGCTAAAAGGGGAAGAGCACCCAAAAAAAACGTAAAATTCCGATATTACTGACTTGTAAAAATGAGTTATAACCGCTTAAAAATGTTCTGTAGGGGCTCAAAATTTTCGTTGAGATGTCTACTTTTTAATGCCGTATGTTACTTTTGAAAATTCAAGATGTCCGAAGCAATATGGCGGCTACAAGGGGAAGAGCACTCAAAAAATACGAAAATTGCAATATTACTAACTTGTAAAAATGAGTTATAAGGGCGTAAAAGTGTACTATAAGTGCTCAAAATTTCCAGTTAAACCTCTATTTAACAGTGGAATTTATTGAGGAAATTGTTATTTAAAAATGAAATATTGATTTCATCAATTTTTTAAATGTAATAATAACATAATAAAGTCATGTAAAAGGCCCAATCCAAACAAAGCCTAAAGCATCAAATTCCCAAATAAGAAAAACTTTACATCGAACATAGCAAAAAACATCAATGCTAAACCTAACATTACCTAATTCATCAAACCACAAACCTAACATAGACTAATGTATCAAACTCCAAACCTAACATAGCATGATTATTAGGTAGATAAAAGCATTATCTTTCGAATGAGATGTTAAAAATATTAATGTAAAGGTGTAAAAATTACGAAAAAAATGGGAATTTCTAGTTAACTAAACTATTCATATTACTTCTTTTATTATAATTATAAATCATTATAAATAGCTTTTTCATTATTTAATTTTATCGAAATGAACTTTCAACAATTTTCAAGAAAAAAAAAGATTTCTTTAATTTAACAGTGGGATTTTCGACTTTTGCAAAACTGAAACCAAAAAATTGTTTATTAGCTGGAGCAATTGGTACCCACATTGTTTGCGTGTGCACGATTCATCAAAATATCAAACTCATGATACAGGCATTAAATTTTAAAAAATTGACAGAAGACTTGGAAGAACCAATTACCGATTATAAAGATTGCTTAAAACGAATTACTTGTAAGAATCCAAAAAATGAATGTCATCTTAATGAATGTGAAAAATGCCCAACTATTGAAAACTTCTCAGTATTTTTAAATAATTTATTGGAAAAAACATCAAATTTATGAACTACAATACAGTTCATGGACTGGTACCGACAGATCTACAATGGAAACATTACTAAAGTCCACTGAAGACTTTGTCGATGACTTTTGTTACAGGCTAAAAGTTCTGAAGCCGCATTCTTTTATAACGAAACAGCAGTCAACATTTATCTCTGAGAAAAAAGAAAATCTTAAGAAAGACGAAGTTCTGGTCATGTTTGACTTCTCTCAGAACTATGCCTACCATGCTCAAGATGCTGCACAAGCTTTCCATTTTAATAACGACCAAGTTACTGTGTTTCCAGTTTTTTATTATTACAAAAAATATGATAAGTTGCAACATACGAGCTGCGTATTCTTATCGGATAGTTTAAAACATGATACGGCCGCTGTTTATGCGGTTCAAGTAAATTAATACCAGAAATTAAGAAAAAAGTACCTAACTTAAAAAAGATTGTATATCTTACCGATGGAGCGAAGGAACACTTCAAAAATAGATTTCAAATGACAAATTTAATAAACCATAAAATTGATTTTAACGTTGAAGCAGAATGGCATTTTAGCACAACTGCCCATGGCAAAAATGCGTTTTTGATGGGATTGGTGCATTTTTTAAAAGAGAGGCTTGTAGAGCAAGTCTCTTGGCAAAGCCCACAGAGTCAATTTTAACTTTTGAAGCGATTCTTAAATGGGCACTAATACATTTCATGAGAAAATGAGGAGAAAATTAAATAAACGTTTTGAGAACGTTTCGCAAGTAACAGGAATTCTAAGTAACCATTCCTTTGAGGTAGCATCTAGTACCGAAATATTCATGAAAAGATATTCAAAAGCGAAATCTGGCACGAAAATAACTTGCATTTAGTTAAAATTAATAAAAAATACAAGGCAACGAGGCTAATAGTATATATAAATACTAATAGTATTATAACTATTTAAATTAAATAGTTAGTAAATAACTAAATAAATAAAATAATATTATAACTAATATTAATTTTATGAATAAAACTTTGTTCCTAACATATTGATTTATTTTGATATTATACTAAATAATTATATGGTTAAAAAAATCAAATGGCTATGTTAGGTTTGGGGTTGGATGGATTAGGCTATGTTAGGTTTGTGGTTTGATGCATTAGGCAATGTTAGGTTTGGTATTGATATTTATCGGTATGTTCAATGTAAAGTTTTTATTATTTGGGAATTTGATGCTTTAGGCTTTGTTAAAACTTAGCCTTTTACACGCCTTGATTATGTTATTATTACATTTAAAAAATTGATGAAATCAATATTTCATTTTTAAATAACAATTTCCTCAATAAATTCCACTGTTAAATAGAGGTTTAATTGGAAATTTTGAGCACTTATAGTACACTTTTACGCCCTTATAACTCATTTTTACAAGTTAGTAATATTGCAATTTTCGTATTTTTTGAGTGCTCTTCCCCTTGTAGCCGCCATATTGCTTCGGACATCTTGAATTTTCAAAAGTAGCATACGGCATTAAAAAGTAGACATCTTAACGAAAATTTTGAGCCCATACAGAACATTTTTAAGCGGTTATAACTCATTTTTACAAGTCAGTAATATCGGAATTTTACGTTTTTTTTTTGGGTGCTCTTCCCCTTTTAGCCGCCATATTGCTTCGGACATCTTGAATTTTCAAAAGTAGCATACGGCATTAAAAAGTAGACATCTCAACGAAAATTTTGAGCCCCTACTGACCATTTTATCTCAAAACCTGTATTGGGCAAGAGGGGGGGTCCGGTTGATAGAGAATTACCCATATATATATATATATATATATATATATATATATATATATATATATATATATATATATATATATATATATATATATATATATATATATATATATATATATATATGTACATATTTCCGTTATTCACTGGCATCTTTTACATTTAAAATACGTAAATTTTGTTTCATTTATTATGTGACCTGACAGAGATAAAAAAACTAAATTAAATCAGGAATAACGTGAAGTTAATAAAATTAAAAGACACGTACAAACTTATAAAAAAGGGACCTATCTCAATAATATATGGCGCTCAACCAAACCTTCTTATAGTTTTCCAACTGTACACCCTAAAATACAAAATTTATCATCCTTAATAATATAAAAGTGTGAATAACTAACTTTAATCGAAAAAAAAAAACCTTTGACAGTACTTGCGTTGAAATACAGTCCAACTATTTGTAAAGTAAATAAATACATAATAATACTTATAATTTAAATCAAATAATATTTAGTAAGAAATTATAAGATTAAAATAAAAAAGGTACCTTCTTAATATGTAAATATGTATATGTGAAATATTTTGTATCGCTACTATCAATCAACTCCTTAGTAGTACCAACAACACGGCTTCAAATAATATCGTCCTGAATACAAAGTGGTATGTATTTACGTGAACTATCGCCTAATTTATACATTTTATAATGTATATTACGACAAATTATAATATTACATAAATATTTGTATCTTTATTAATTAAATCTAGTTCTGATTTTTTTTTTCGTAAAAATAAATGTTTATTATATGGAAAATTAAGTTAACTAGGGTTCCGTACGGAAAAGTTATGAGATCACTTCTGTGTCTGTCTGTCTGTCACACCAGATTTTCTCCGAAACTATTTGACATATAAAGCGGCAAGTTGGCGCAAATATAGGAATTGATGGCCCAATCAAAATATATATGACCTGTGCACACTTTTCTTTGTATTATTTTTAAAAAATGGCCAAAAATCGCTGTCCCCCCACCCTATCTCGAAAAATACTAAAGTTCTGGAATAGTCTTCATAAAATGTAGATTGAGCGAAAATTATCACGAGTGCTTTATATTTGCTAATTTATCTGGTTAAAAAAAACTATATTGCTTGACAATATGGCGGAGTTTTATTTAATATACTTTTCAGTACATTTCTGCTACCGCGCGTCGCTGTACCTACAAGAAAGAGCTTTATCTTTCCTGTTCATAATCAAACAAATATTTAGGTAGTAAATATTTATTTTACACTTTTATCACTAGATTCTAGATTGAGCTAGATTGATTTAATGACTTTTAGGTAACTGAGATGCTATAACTATTGAACTTATTGACTAAGAAAAAACTTGAAAATACATATTGGATCTTAAGATATATACATGTTAAGGACCTAATTAACTTAGCCTAGGTAAGGATTTTATTTTATTTAAAAGCATCACCGTACGAACCACTAATGGCACAACTCCGACTTGTACTTGGCCGGTTTATTTTTTTGAGTTATTTTCTATGTAACTTTGCATACATTTTTTACAGTGTGAAGTAAACCGACGTTGATAATGAAGATGCTGGACAGGAAGTTATCAGTTACCAGTTGCAACTAACGAACTCTGCAGAAACGCAAAAGCAATCTACAACACCATTCAGACAAATAGAAGAGTGCAAGTTGGCGAAAAATGTGTCATATTAAACATTTCATATATTAAGCACAACCCTTGTTGGTCAGAAACGAAAAAATTAATCTATTAAGAATAAGAAAATTTAGTGGTAAAATAATGAAGACGAAAATATTTCATCGGAAGGAGGAGATAAAAATGTGTTTCTTAATTTTCACATTATGCGTTTTAATAGTTTTAAATACCTACTTATTCTAACAAGTATTAGAGAAATACATAACACTTTTTTAACAATGTTCAAATCGAGCAGCAATAAAAATGTTCTTACATTAAAATTATTGTTTTAAATTCTATTTGAAAATAGGTTTGGTTTGTGACCTATACCTACACTTACTTCTATTTATGTTAGTTTTACATTCGTTCCTAAGGGAAAATAATCACCCTTCAAAGCTTATAAATTTCTTTACATTGTAGGCTATTCCCTGAGTTCAAGAAAAACAAAACTTTCAGTTTTTATAGATCTGCCAGGGCAACCTCGAATCGAATAAAATCTCAAATTCTACATACAGATAGTCCTTGAATTAAGAACGTTACTTTTAGCATCTCAAGTTTTTTAAGGATATTTGGGAGGTGCAATCGGAGACAAATTAGGTGAAATTTAATTTAATTAATATCTTTGTTATTCTGGCATTAAAATAAACAAACCTATAGTCATAATTTTATTTTTTATGTAATTTTACTACACAAATATGATTTTTTTTTTGGTTTTATTTAATTTTGATTAAAAATTTTTGATATTTTCAATTATTGCTGAAAAGCTTTTTGCGGTGAAAATGCCTTGAATCCAATTACAAATAATAAAATATAGTATTTTTTTTATATATAAGACAAATTAACGAAAAACTAGAACAAAAATATATACTCTAATAATGAGACATTTTATTTTGTTAAAAAATAATTAAACAAAATAAGTATCGCTTTTATATAATGAAACGTGACTACACTGTAATTAGTTAGTAGTTATTCCTTTCATGTGTCTTTACAAACTAAAGCATGCGTACGCGCATTGATCTTAGTATTTATAATATTAATACCGTTCGAGGTTATTGTTTGGAGTTTTATTACATGTGTTTATTTTTTATTGAATATAATGCTGAAAACCGCAAGTTGTCGATGGAAAACGAAAGTAGTGACTGAGAAAATATATTTAAAAAGATTATAATACCAACAACTCTGCTTGAAACGAAGAAAAGTGTGAAAAAAAAAGATAAAGCTGAAGAGCATGTAGCAAGTGCAAACGTCGAAGAACTGGTGATCTGTGAAAATGTTGAAGAGGAAACAGAAATATTTAATGGGCGCCGTATTGTTGATTTAAAATTTTTAAGTCATAGTAATATATTTTATAGAAAAATTCAAATTCGCTAAAGTTTCGCTGACTTCCAACTCGAGCAGCTGTTTACGATGTTGCTACGTTTTTACTGTAAATGACATACTGAGTTCTATAATAGCATACATCTCATTAATTATTATTTTTCTTGCCTTAACAATCTTGGTAGTACTCAATATTATTAATTCGTTTGCTTTTTCAATACTTAATCTCCTACTTTACAAATTTGTTAACGATTCCTATTTTTTTTTCGATACCATTTTTCTATTTAAATGGCCGTGGTAGTATTTATATAGTATATAAATAAAAATTGATATCACTTTTAGACGGGTTAGTGAAATGATTCTAAATTTTTTGAGAGGTTTGATGAAACTTGTCAAAATATACATTTTTTTATGAAATACTGGCTATTTTGAATATATCTCAGAAACATCGTTAAACAACTATGCCTATGCTCAATTCTGATAGAAAATTTAACCTATATCTTTAATTTATATTACATTGGGTTTTTGAATATTAATTCTCTAATAATTGGAATGATTTAATAAAGAACTAATAAAAAAAAAAAATTAATTTTTCCTTTCATGGTTTAACATTTTCAACAAACGCAATTTCTTACGATTTATTTACACATCATATAAACCGTTAACGATTAGTCGTGTTGAATATGCGTTATTTTTAATTTTGGTTTATTTTCGATATCCAACAGATTTCTTTATTAATAATAATTTATAATTAGTAGTAGGAATATAATTCTTTAAGATGGATAGCGTATGTTAAGATTTTCTTCGATTTCACACAAATTACTTGTCATGTCGTATTAACGCCTCGCATAACTCATTATGTTTTGAAATTATTTTTAAATGAAAAATGATTTGATTAATCGGAAAATGAAATAACCGTTGTCACCCGCTTATTCCATCAAATACTTTTATTTATTAATTCTCATACTCATTCTCCTGACACCGTAGTTTCGATTGACTATCACCAAACACTTTTATTTTTTAAAAGTTTTAAAATGGGGACATGTTTAAATAGATGGTAGAAAATAAACAATGAAGCAACAAAATATTTTGATGAAATTCTTGGCATTTGCTTAAACGTAAAACCACATTTTAAATCAATTTTATAAATTATTTATGAATATAAAAGGAAAAAATTATATTTTTTCAGTTCGTTGGTAAAAGTCGATTACTTCTTAAATTTGTCAGATTACTTCAGGTTAGGTTTTACGAAAAAAATCCATTTTAAAGGAACTAAAGTGCCAGAATCAGATATGTATTTACATTACATATATTTATCTACTAATCGGAAAACGTACAGTAACTAACATGTCGCAACGAAATCTAGTACTTTTTAGTGTTCAATACGGAACACTTATATGCTCACTTCGGTTTCTGTTGTCAAACTTTCTTTCACAACCGATTTTCTCCGAAACTATTTGACATAGAAAGTTGAAATTTGGCACTAATATAGGAATTGAAGGCCCCATTAGAGCCGTGTAGTTTTAAAAGTTAAATTTTTACTTAAAGGGTTAGTTTTGGGAGGTGAAATCAGAAGTGAAAAAAAATACCAGGTCATCGAGCGGGGTGCAAATGGAAGCTTGTAAAAAACACGAGTTCAAAAATATATATAATGTAATATTTGCGCACACCTTTCTTTACATTATTTTAAAAAAATTACCAAACATCGCTGCTCCCCTTACCTTGAAAAGAACTGATCAAAAAATTGTGAATTCTGTAATATTCTCCACAGGGTGTAGGTTGAACGAAAATTATCACGATTGCATTACCTTTAATAATTTATCTAGTATATAAAAACAAAAATTTCATAGGTCATCAGTTTTCAGCAAAAATCGAAAGCAAACTTTGTTGAAAACTTATTTGGAGGGTTTTTTGTCAAATCGTTGATCATTTTATACCTCCGTAACAAAAATTTTTATTTTAAAAATAATCGTACAGAACACTAATTGTGCAAGTCCGCCTTGCACTTGGCCTGTTATTTTACATGGTAACGGTCAAAAACTAACCAAAGGAACGAAGTAATTCCGAGCCTAATCGCTTATCTATTTAAACCAAATTATAATAAATTATTTGAATTGTTGAACTGAAGCTCATCACTCATTGCTTAGATTTGACTTCCAGGTGAAAAATCTCTCCAGTACTTGAATTATTATTGGATTATTCAGTTGAGTAAAAAGTTCCGGAACATTAAAATTAATTGAGAGACATTCCGAACAATTATCCGACCATGACAGTGTCTTAGAAAGTAAAAGGATTGCTACACTAACCACAACTAATTAAGTATAGTTTAACAGACCCAGTCAACCTAATTTATTAAACAAATTAACCTATCATTTTAAATTATTTTAGTATTGGTTATCATTATTAACCATTTAAAGTCTATATAGAATATAAAAGATAGTTTCATATTCTCCTCATGTTTTTTTTTCAAATAATACGTAAAAGAATTCAGCACAAACGCCAGCTAAATTTGTGCAATTTGACACTGCAAATTACCCATTTTATATTATATATATATATATATATATATATATATATATATATATATATATATATATATATATATATATATATATATATACATATATCTATATCTATATCTATATCTATATCTATATCTATATATATATATATATATATATATATATATATATATATATTTATATATATATATATATATATATATATATATATATATATATATATATACCAGATGTACAAATATGAAATGCTGTTTTTTTTTTCTAAAAAACATGTTAAATTCGGAAGAATGATAAAAAGTGTTTTATTCGAAGTATGCTCCATCGCTTGTTATACATTTTTCCCATCTTTCGGGCAATTTGTAAATACCACGACAGTAAAAATCTTCCCCTTTTGCTGCAATCCATTCATCGAACCATTTTATCACATCTTCGTACGAACCAAAGCGCTGCTCAGCAAGTATGTGACCCATCGATGTGGTAATTGGAAGGAGCCAAGTCTGGTGATTAAGCCGCATGGGGTAGAAGTTCCCAGCTGAGTGCTTCCAACATATCGTGAACTGGTTTTGCCGTATGTGATGGAGCATTGTCATGAAGAAAAATGACTTTGTTTTGCCTCTTTCGGTGTTCTGGCCTTTTTTCAAGCAGCGAACGGTTCAAATCGGTCTTGCGGTCGATGTGGATGGTGCACCTGGGTCTACTCATATTTTTTTGCTCTTGGGATTTTCAGAATAAATCCACTTTTCATCCCCTGTAACTATACGATGCAAAAACGACTTCCTTTTGTACCGAGCGAGCAAAATGTCACACGTGTTTTTGCGCTTTTCCATTTGTCGGTCGTTCAACTCATGGTACCCATCTACCGGTCTTTTGAATCTTTCCTATCTCTACTAGCCGATTGGAAACAGCTTGTTGACTAACGCCCAATTGCTCGGCGAGTTGTTTTTGTGTTTGCGAATCATCTTCGTCTAACAATCCTTGCAATTCCACATCTTCGTATTTTTTTTTACGGTTTTCCACATTCCTTGTCTGCAACATCGAAGTCACCACTTTTGAAACGCCGAAACCATCGTTCACACGTATCTTGCGATGGAGCATGTTCACCATAAGCTTCTCGAAGTAATCGGTATGATTCAACAGCAGTTTTCTTCAAATGAAAACAAAAAATTAATGCTGTCCGCGAATGCTCTTTGTTCGGTATAAATTTCGACATATTGAACACAACAACACAACACTATGCACATACTTTTCCAATTTATGACTCGTGCGTGTCTGACACTTGTTGATGACACAGAATGGACAGTGTCAAATCTTTATAGCACAAACTGCATTGGTGCACCATCTGTTGTCTATATATATATATATATATATATATATATATATATATATATATATATATATATATATATATATATATATATATAGCTTTCGTAATAATAGATCAACAGGAGATCTTCTGACTTATGTAACACATGTTTGGAACAACGCAATTGAACACTTTGGAGAATCTCGAGCGGTTGCTCTTGACATATCCAAGGCATTCGACCGTGTTTGGCACGATGGGCTGTTGGCTAAGCTGCGTTCCTATGGTATGTCTGAAAAGTTCTGTTTGTGGCTCTCATGTTTCCTCAGAGAGCGTCCTTTGCGAGTGGCAGTCGACGGATTTCTTTCTAACACCTCCACTATCAACGCCGGTGTACCCCAAGGCTCCATACTGGCTCCTACTCTCTTTCTCATTTATATTAACGATCTGCTGGAAAAGACCAAGAATCCAATATACAGCTTTGCAGATGACAGTACACTTATCTCTTCATTCTCTTTGAACGCTCGGACATCGGCTACTCAGACGAATATCCGCAGACAGCCGGAAGTCATTCAACTTAACAAAGACCTGGAAGAAATTCTATCTTGGGGTGACAGTAACCAAGTGGAATTTAACGCTACAAAAATCCAGGCGGCAGTTTTTTCTAAAAAAGTTAACGTTGCTGAACCCGACATAGTTATGTCGGAGCACTCCATTTCTCTAACATCGTCACTCAATTTGTTGGGCGTTAATTTGGGAGCAAATATGTCCTGGCATGAACATGTTGCAGGCATAGCAAGGAGAGCTTCTCAGAAGTTGGGAATATTATTTCGAATCAGAAAGCTTTACACTTCACAACAACTGTTAATTCATTACAAAGCTCAAATTGGAATGGAATACTGCTCCCATGTTTGGGGCTCCGCTCCCAAACATACACTGCATTTGTTGGATTCTATTCAGAGAAGAGCTATTCGTCTGATTGGAGACCCGGAACTGACAGGTGGCCTTGATTCGCTGGAACATCGAAGAACGGTTGGCGACTTGAGCCTATTCTACAAGTATTTTCATGGAAAGTGTTCGAAGGATGTGGCCCGTTTAATTCCTCCCAGAGCGGTGCATGTTAGAAGTACACGTCACGCTAATACTTCACATCCGTATGAGGTTCAGCTTGTTACTCCTCGTACAACGCTTTTCAAGCAGTCATTTATATGGAGAACATCATCCCTTTGGAATAATTTGCCCAGTAATGTGGTTTCCCAACGAGTACAATTTACAGCGATTTAAGAACAACGTGAATCGCTTTCTCCGCACACGTGACGCTCCTGTAGCGCTTTAGGGACTTCCCTGTAGCACGTGTGCTAGACCTATAAAAATATATATATATATATATATATATATATATATATATATATATATATATACAGGGTATTTATGAAATTCACTGCATATATATTGAAATGGGTGACTTGTGGGGCCATATAGATAACATATTTAATACTATTTTCTAATATTCAAAAATTTCTGAAAAATTACAAAAAAAAATCACTGCATTTATTAAAATATAGAAACCTGCCCTTATATGGCCGTTTTAGTACGCGCAGGCCTGTGTTGCCAAATATACGATTTTCCCCAATAATTACAGATTTTTTAAATTTTAGGTACAACTAATTTAAGAAATCAAAATAACAATAGATAATACATCACACACGTAGTAAAAATAATATTTAACCATAATTTCTTATCTATTTTATGAAAAAAAGTTCCTTGATTACAGGAGAAACAAGTTTGTAATTGACTTCATCGTTACTTGATGAAAATCCATCTTATTCAATTCTGATAGTAGGAAAAACGCTACATGTCATGCACCAATATAATAATAAACGAAGATTTTTACATGTGAAAATATGAAAAAAAATTCCACTATCAGAATTGAAAGCAAGGTCGTTGATTTATAGTGTGATTGGCTCTAACCATTAAGTGAAACCAGCTGTTTTATTTTGATGTACCTTAAATATGCGATTGCTCTTTATATAAAATATCGTAGGTTGTGGGTGACTTAATCACTAAATGAACTAGAAATCACTTTATATCACAATTATCACAATTCTTACACGTTCACGTTTTTTAAATTTATAACTTTATATTATAAAATATCGTTTGTCAAATAATTTTGACATTGACGTTTGATGGCAAGCTATTTTGGGGGATTCTGCTTTATGGGCATTTTTAGAACTTTTATCTGATAATGGTGATGATTTAAAATGCAAACAATAAATAATTATAAAAAAAAAATAAAAAAAAATTAAGAAACTAATAACTCAAATGAAAAAATTTGGAAAAAGTTATTTGAAGTTCGCTATTCCTGCCGCTATTATGATAGGGTTTATTTAAGAATTAAACTAGGAAAGTATTGTGAACAGCACACATGGTCCCGGAAAAACCCCATTTCAAATTGAGGCACGCTTATCGCACGTGGTTTTACTACATACACCCAAACCAAAGACAACCGGTCGATCTGGTATGGTAATTTAACAACGCACGACCAATTTATAATCATCATGAACACAGCCTGAGAAATTGTTTCCATGTGAAAGATATTTGACGTTTTCCCCCGTGAGTTGTCAATAAATTGTTTACTAGCTGAGCTTTTTAAATTTATTCCACAGAATTAAACGTTTGACATCTGTTAAACAACTGAAAATACACGAAAAACCATATACTAACTTTACAAAATATAGAAAAACATATTGTACAAAAAAAAAGGAAACAATGTCATTTATATATTATTTCAAAAAAAATGCAGGAAAACAACAACATACAATAGCTTAAAAAAGGTATTTTCATTTATGCCCTAATTAAAAAATTTCAATATATAATTTTTTTATCGAGGGCCCTAACAACTGGCTATACTGACTCAAACTTATTTTGTAGAATGTACAAAACATTTTGTAAGCGTAATGAAGTCAACACCTAAAATAAAGTGTTAATTCTTCTTAATAACATACAATTCATTCGAACAACCTGGAAGCGTTGAATGTAATAAGGACTAAAGGGATAATAATGTTACAATGACCATGCTACAGCCACTAGACATATCTTTTTTAAACCTATAAGCAGTTACTATATTCAAGCAATAGAAAAATGGTTAAAGACAAATCTAGGTTGTCCAGTAATGGAATATCAAGTTGCAAATTTATTTGCAGAAGCTTACGAAACAGCTGATATCATTGGCACCATTTTCGAACGAATTTAAAGCTGCTGCAGTTAAACTCATGGACAGAAACATCTTTCCTGAACATTTGTTTAAAACAGCTAAAAATATAAATGCTTTCTCTCTGTTTTTAAACAAACTAGTTGATTAAACCACGTCAATCTTACAAGACGGTTCTAATATTATCAGTAATGAAAACAGTCCAACTTCTCAGTAAGCTGATGGGGAAAATTCTTCTCTAAAGTTACCTTCGCAGTCTCGAAATATATTGCCACATTCTCATCAAAAAAAAAAGATTCTCTTTGAATACCCACTCCCTCAACTGCTTGCCTTTAGGACAATGACAACCTTAAAATAATCGTTTTGTTCGAACCTAGGTTTTGAAATAAATAAGGCATAAAAAAAATTAAATATTACTGCATTACATGTATTAAAATTTTTACGTTTCAAGTGATGTTTCAATAAAATTCGACTTTGGATTTGGAAATATTTAAAATTTTTTACAGTATCCTCCAATGAAATATAAAACTTGTGTAATTACTCGTAATTTGTTGGTGTTACAAAGGAATTATTTTAAAAGGTAAAAATTTTTATATTTTTTTTTATTAAATTTGTTTTTTTTAAGTTTTTTGGGTTAAGGTTATGTTATAAGAAATTTTAGTGCATTAGATTCTTCTATGGCTTGTTATAGACAGATTATAGTTTTGTAATAGTAGTTATTGTTACAATAAGAAACCATTCGGATAAATGTGTTAACATTTTTAGTAAGTAATCATCTTTGGATAAAAATGAAAATATTGAATATTTTTATATATGTTTTTTTTAATTAAATTTATTGGAGAAGGTCTATCAAAATACTGACTGACAACACTGTAGATGGTTCCTCTGAGGTGGCGTGAAAAAAAAATATTCACGTCCCATTTATTCATCATATCTTTAGGGTCGATTTTTTTCGTTTATTATTGGGATCCGCTATTTAAGGTAAATTTTTTGCAATTGGTCTTGTTACAAGGAACCGCCAGTTCCAATATATGCAGTGAATTCCATAAGACTCGGTTCGTATATATTATATATATATATATATATATATATATATATATATATATATATATACATATATATATATATATATATATATATATATATATATATATATATATATATGAATATGTATATATATATATATATATATATATATATATATATATATATATATATATATATATATATATATATATATATATATATATATATATATATATATATGTATATATATATATATATATATATATATATATATATATATATATATATATATATATATATATATATATATATATATTAGAGTGACCGGATCTCATAGAGGGGGAAAAAAATGTCAGAATCTTGTTCGTCTGGACCCCACAAAACGATTCCCCTTTCCAGATATTGAGATATATTACTTTTTAAAATATGGCCAAAAATAACTGTTCCCCTCCCCTTACGTCGAAAAGTACTGGTTTCTGAATTCTTAAAATCAATCAACGTACGGAAAGCGCAAGTCCGACTTGCATTTGGCCGATTATTTTAAAAAGACGCTGCTGATCTCGGAAAATCACTCTAATTATTTTACAATAAACAAATCAAAATTCCGGTTTTCACTTTGCTTATTGTTGCCAATATCTGACTAAATACTTTTGCACTACTCGTTGAGGTACTGCACTTTTCTTTCCTGACTTATTTTCGACTCTTTATGGTGTTATTAAGTTATTTTCAAAATGTATGTGTATGTGTATTTCATGCAGTGAATTTTTTCAACTTCCAAGTGTAATTGTTTCCTGGAAAGTTACCTGTTTATTTTTATATTACAAAGGTAACAATTTTTATAAAAGTTGTTATGAAATTTCTGGTTAAACGACGACAAAATTGTATAACCCATTTGTTGTAAGGATCAGTGGAAGAGTGCAAATAAACTTTTCATTTCATCATTGTTTTGGGTCGAATTTTTCGGTTATAAAACATAACCGTTATTTATTAGTATTTTATGCAATCCCTTTTTCGATAAAGATTCAATATATTAAGCAATTTTTATAACAACCTTTGTATTTTTTAATGCGGAGATTTATATTTTATTTGTAAATTTTTCTGTGCAAAATTATAAAATTCTAAAAAGAAAAATATACAACCAATACATTGGTAGTATATTTTTCTTTTTAGAATAGATAGATAGAGATATTGCATAAATATCAGATAGTGTATTTAAAAATACCCTAAAGAATAAAATTTTATGTGATCGTAGTTTTTAATATGACAATATCAAAATATATTTAATTTATTTTGTTGTTTCTACATTTGACATTTAGAAATGAACAAAATGTAAGATAATAAAGCTAAAATGACCTCATTTTTATATTGAATTAAAGTTTAATATGACAGGCTTAAAGGTCAAATTTTATATATATCACATACGAAATTTTTCATCCTTTGAAACATAATTTCCAACAACTTTTTATTGACTTTTTTTTATATCATTTCTTCACCTCTCATAACTATTATATTACGAATCCAATATAAGAGAAATTGCCCCACTTCCCTAAGCAATTTCAATTTGTTTTGTTAACAAGTTAATTTAATACCTTTAAATGAATTTAATAGTATAATGATATTCTTGATGTTGGCCTATGTTATATATATATATATATATATATATATATATATATATATATATATATATATATATATATATATGTATATATATATATATATATATATATATATATATATATATATATGTATATATATATATATATATATATATATATATATATATGTTATATATATATATATTATATATATATATATATATATATATATATATATATATATATATATATATACCGCAAAAAATCGATGTCGGAATTTTGTTCGTCTGGACCCCACAAAACGATTCCCCTTTCCAGATATTGAGATAGCCGAAATTTGAGCTCGATTAAACGACGTTAACCCTCTCTCGAGCTCGTCGCTCAAAGTTTGAAAAAATCCAAATTTTTGGCCAAAAAGCTGACATATGGAGCCATAACTCCAGAACGGTAAATAATAGAAACACGCTTAATATCTCAAAAGAAAGCTAATGTTGTTCCTCAAAATTTATATTCTATACATAATTGTTGTTATTTTAAGTCAAACCGAGTTACAACTGCCTTTAGCCCCAAAAACGTGACCTGGTACCACTAGGAGCATACTTCGTATATTTTGTTATTAAGTGATAAATTTTGCTTTTTTTTGGTATATTTTTTAGTTTAAAGTAGAAATATAATAAAAAGAACAAGTAATACTGATAAGTCTAATGACATTTTTTATTTTAAAATATAAAAATTAGGTATATAATACATACAAAACAGACACAGAAAAGATACAGACGTAGTACCTACATGAGTTGATAATTTTACATAGTTATCTAATCTATTCTAGAGCTTTTGTTAAAGTAGTTTTTGAAACGTCAGGATATAATGCTCGGCATTTACTTACAACTTGCAGGACATATTGCTTTTGGTCTTCATCTTTTGTCAGAAGGTCCTTAAAGTCGGTTATTAATTTAACACCACGCTCAGCCATATCATTAACTACTTTTAATGTTTTGACAATTTTTCAATCCTTCTTGGAAGTCATTATTTTGAGGCCAGGTGTTTGGATGTTGTCTTAGGAAATCTGTTTTTATATTAAATTGGTCAAAGAATGTAAACGTTTCTTTGGTAAGTAAATTTACCAATCCTCCATCAACTACCTCTTTTAAGTTTTCTTTCCTAACTTTTGGATTTACAACCCTAGCGTGCTGTGATGGTTCATCTGTGCTACTGAGCAATTTATTAGCCATTAACAACTTTTCATCGTCTGTAATGGTGGGATCAAAAAACGATAATCCCACCAACTTTGCATTCAAATACCACAAATGGTTCGAAAATTTGGTCAGGGCTATTTCTGCAATGTTGTTGTCACATTCTTTATAGTCTAACAGACTATGCAAAATACCTAAATCTTGCTTTGGTGCAAGATGAGCTTTTGGAGCATTGAACCAAGCTTTACAATAAATTTTAACTAGGAAAACAGAAATGGCACGCACAGAACTTTCTTCTTCTTTAGACATCTTAAATTGACGACGAAAAACGAACATTTTTAAGCAGTAAATAGCCTTTGTCATCCACCTAACGTGATGAATGGCTCCTGGAGTTCTAAAACCCACAACATTGCCGTCTAGTGATCCAATAAATACGAGAACCAACTGCAATAGCTCCTTGTAGTCATCTCTGGGGTGGCTCTCAGTTAATTTGGTCTCGAATTCAGCAGTAACATTTGCAATTACTTCTGGAGTTAGCTGCTTTTGTATTAGATTGTCACTGATACCTGTATCGTATTTTCCTTTGTCTATCTTGGGCCACGCAGTGAGGAATCTCTTGAAAATGTCTGGATGAGGTCCAGTGGTTGACCCCATTTTTGTGTCGAATACGCCTCTTAACAGAATTTCCAAGATATGGTGACGGCAAGCTAGGTATAATAATTATCTTCCTAACATTTGCTCCAATATGACGCATGCTCCTTTGAGTCTTCCCGTGTTGGATGCTGTAGTGTCGAAGCACATCGCCTTGACGGTGTTGAGAAGACCCCATTCATGTAGGCATTCATATACAGCTACGGCTTGCTCCTCTCCAGAGCTGTTTGCTGTTACAGGAACTCCCAGCCGCTGTTCCTTTTCGCCATATGAAATAGCTATAGCTATTCGCTCACATTGTTCATTTTTTAAAACACCCGGTAAAAGTTTACCGTCCCAATGGACAACCACGGGCTCTTTTTCAGGAATGTTTACTTTATCAAAAATTTTTTTATTATATTGTTCTCTGAACATTTGCCTTCTATCATGTAATAAAGTTTTCCAGACTTTGTACTCAAGAGGGTCAAGGTTTAGTGCTTCTAGAGTAGCTATTAAAATTCTCGTGGCATTTCTGTCGGATACCTTACATCGATCCAATAAAATGGACAATTTCATATTTAAAATCTCTTTAACGCCCCTTGCAAATGAAACTTTCATCCTCTTGCTCTCAGATGGTCCTGGATCTTCTGCAGCTTCTTCAGGGATGTCCATTTCCTCCAAGCTCTCAAGTTCCTGGTAGATGCTGTCCTCTTCAGTGTCTTCTTCTCCTTCTTCGAACTTGTCTTCATCATCCGTCTCTAAGAAGCAACAAAAGAAAGAGAAAAAAAAGACTATAAAAACTTGTCGTTTTAGCAGAATAGTAATAATACATAGGTACTAAATTACCTACTTCTAATTATCAAAAGGTATTATTTAAAAAAGATAAACTCAATCATAAAGATGCCAAATCATGCTCTCATGTACAATTTTCTTTCAATTACAATGAAACTATTTACTTATTTGTTTATCTATTTTTTAGAATACTAATAATAATAAAAAAAACTCCAACCAATATCAAAAGTTGCTTCTTGGATTTGTCGGTTCATTTTTGCAAGTTCCTTTTGCACCTTGATTTCTTTAGCTCGAGACAACTTGAGATCCACTCCAGTCATGGAACCTGGGCGGCCCTTCTGCCTCTGTTTCACGAAAAACGCCTTATCTTCTTCCGATTTCATCAGAGCCAAGACATCTTGTTGAGCAATATCAAAGAGATCATCCAACTTTTCAACAAACTGTTTAAATTTGTTCTTGGCCGTTTTCGATGTTTTCTTCCGGTCTTTTTGAAGAGTTCTCCACTCGGCGTGAAGTTTTTCCAGCTTAGTAATTGCATCTTGCTCATGTTTAGTCGGGATTCGAGCTTTCTCCCAAAAAATGAACACTTCTCGTATTGTAAGTTTTGCTGATTCTCTTACAGTTAATTTCACAGTACGTAAATTATAAAATAAAGCACACAAAACTTGACGATTTGAGGGTAGTTTACAACCGGTGATCTGGTGAATGGGATAGCCCACAAGAAATATTTTATCCTTGGTCCGGCTTTGTACACCTGATGTGAATGCCATTTCAGAGGCCAATAGGTAAATAACAGTTAACTTGGAAAATGAAACAAAATATATTGCAAACTTTAATTTCAATAAAATGTTTTCAAATGTCTTTTAAAATAATACTATAATAGTTATAAAAACAATAACACACACACTTGGAAAATTAAAAAAAAAAAAACGTTAAAATATCTTCACTAGATAATTGTTCGATCTAACCAGCTCAAAGGCACTTTAGAAACTAAACTGAATAAATGAAAGGTCGGTTGTACGCTGAAGTAAAATCACCATCCCTAAAATAGAAATTAGATTCACCCTCCTTTTTACCTGTCAAACGGGTCTTTCTTTGGTAAACTAGTCAGGTAATCCCCATATAATAAAAGATTAAATTTGAACAAAAGGCTCTTTATGTTTGAAAATTGAGTTCCAAAATACTTTTTAACAAAAAAATGTTAATTCGGAGACACATTATGTAAAAACCCATAAAATTCTTAGAATACTCCTAAACTGGCTCCTACTGGTACCAGGTCACGTTTTTGGGGCTAAAGGCTGTTGTAACTCGGTTTGACTTAAAATAATAATAATTATGTATAGAATATAAATTTTTGAAGAACAACATTAGCTCTCTTTTGAGATATTAAGCGTGTTTCTATTATTTACCGTTCTGGAGTTATGGCTCCATATGTCAGCTTTTTGGCCAAAAATTTGGATTTTTTCAAACTTTGAGCGACGAGCGGCACGGGTTAACGTCGTTTAATCGAGCTCAAATTTCGGCTATCTCAATATCTGGAAAGGGGAATCGTTTTGTGGGGTCCAGACGAACAAAATTCCGACATCGATTTTTTGCGGTATATATATATATATATATATATATATATATATATATATAACACATGGGCTGAAAAGTCCCGGGCCTAACACATAGATGGCGCTAGTTTTATTGCAGTCACTTTTTTTTCAGTTAATACTAACCCTCAAAAGACAGCTGTTAAAATTTCATGATATTCTATTCATTAGTTTGTGAGTTATTGTGCTAAGAGTGACGCTACTTTTGTTATTTTCAAAACAATGGATCAAAAACAATTTCGTGTTTTAATTTTACACTGCTTCTTGATGGGAAAAAATACCGTTCAAGCGAAGCAATGGCTTGAAAAGTGTTATGGGGACTCCGCTCCATCAGAAACAACAATAAAACGTTGGTTTGCTGACTTCAAACGTGGTCGTAGAGACACCGATGATGCAGAACGCAGTGGACGTCCAAATGAGGCGGTAACACCAGAAAACATAAAAAAAAATCCATAAAATCGTTTTGAATGATCGAAAAGTGAAGTTGCGTGAGTTAGCTGACATCGTAAAGATATCAAAAGAACGTGTTGGCTTTATATTGCATGAGCATTTGACTATGAGAAAGCTCTGTTTAAAGTGGGTGCCGCGTTTGCTCACTGTTGATCAAAAACAAGAACGTGTTGATGATTCTGAGCAGTGTTTGGCCATGTTTAAACGTAACAAACCGGAATTTTTGCGTCGA
Organism: Pachyrhynchus sulphureomaculatus; assembly: GCA_019049505.1. Classification (NCBI taxonomy): domain Eukaryota; kingdom Metazoa; phylum Arthropoda; class Insecta; order Coleoptera; family Curculionidae; genus Pachyrhynchus; species Pachyrhynchus sulphureomaculatus. The sequence continues at coordinate 135,280,832 of CM032454.1, read as the reverse complement.
TATGTGACAATGGATGAAACATGGATCCATCACTTCACTCCGGAATCAAAACGATCGTCATCTGAGTGGACAGCAACTGGTGAACCTCGTCCAAAGCGCCCGAAAGCACAACAATCGGCTGGAAAGGTTATGGCCTCGGTATTTTGGGATGTGCGTGGTGTAATATTCATCGACTATCTTGAGAAAGGAAATACCATCAACAGTGAATATTATATAGCGTTATTGGAGCGTTTGAAGGCCGAAATTGCAAAGAAACGACCGCATATGGCAAAGAAAAAAATTTTGTTTCATCAAGACAACGCACCGTGTCACAAGTCAATCAAAACAATGGCAAAACTACATGAATTGAACTTCGAATTGCTTCCACATCCACCGTATTCGCCAGATTTGGCTCCCAGCGACTACTGGCTGTTCGCAGACCTGAAAAAAAATGCTCGCCGGTAAGAAATTTCGCACGAATGAAGAGGTTATCGCTGAAACTGAGGCCTATTTTGAGGCAAAAGATAAATCGTTCTACAAAAGTGGTATTGAAATGTTAGAGCGGCGCTGGAATGATTGCGTTGCTCTTGATGGAGATTACGTTGATGAATAAAGCTAATTTTGAACCAAAAAAAACCGTGTTTTCTTTGTTAGGCCCGGGACTTTTCAGCCCATGTGTTATATATATATATATAACATAGGCCATCAAGAATATCATTATACTATTAAATTCATTTAAAGGTATTAAATTAACTTGTTAACAAAACAAATTGAAATTGCTTAGGGAAGTGGGGCAATTTCTCTTATATTGGATTCGTAATATAATAGTTATGAGAGGTGAAATGATATAAAAAAAAGTCAATAAAATAGTTGTTGGAAATTATATTTCAAAGGATGAAAAATTTCGTATGTGATATATATAAAATTTGACCTTTAAGCCTGTCATATTAAACTTAATTCAATATAAAAATGAGGTCATTTTAGCTTTATTATCTTACATTTTGTTCATTTCTAAATGTCAAATGTAGAAACAACAAAATAAATTAAATATATTTTGATATTGTCATATTAAAAACTACGATCACATAAAATTTTATTCTTTAGGGTATTTTTAAATACACTATCTGATATTTATGCAATATCTCTATCTATCTATTCTAAAAAGAAAAATATACGACCAATGTATTGGTTGTATATTTTTCTTTTTAGAATTTTATAATTTTGCACAGAAAAATTTACAAATAAAATATAAATCTCCGCATTAAAAAATACAAAGGTTGTTATAAAAATTGCTTAATATATTGAATTTTTATCGAAAAAGGGATTGCATAAAATACTAATAAATAACGGTATGTTTTATAACCGAAAAATTCGACCCCAAACAATGATAAAATGAAAAGTTTATTTGCACTCTTCCACTGATCCTTACAACAAATGGGTTATACAATTTTGTCGTCGTTTAACCAGAAATTTCATAACAACTTTTATAAAAATTGTTACCTTTGTAATATAAAAATAAACAGGTAACTTTCCAGGAAGTGAAAACCGGAATTTTGATTTGTTTATTGTAAAATAATTAGAGTGATTTTCCGAGATCAGCAGCGTGATTTTTTTAAAATGTTTTTAAAATAATCGGCCAAATGCAAGTCGGACTTGCGCTTTCCGTACGTTGATTGATTTTAAGAATTTTTTGATCAGTACTTTTCGACGTAAGGGGAGGAAACAGTTATTTTTGGCCATATTTTAAAAAGTAATACAAAGAAATTCGATGGTAAAAAAAAAATCACTTTCTATTTTATCCCCAAAACTAACCCTATAAGTCAAAATTTAACTTTCAAACCTCTGATGGGACCATCAATTCCTATATTAGTGCCAAATTTTAACTTATATATCCAATAGTTTTGGAGAAAATCGGTTGTGACAGACGGACAAAAGACAGAGAGACGAACAGATACCGAAATGATCTTATAAGTCTTCCATAAAGAACAATAAAAATAGGTCTGGCATCGTACTTTTTTCGTAATAATTTAATACTGATATTTTAATAATTCGCATATGAATTATAAATATTTTTAAGTCAATAAAACTTGTAAACCGTAACTGTCTAATCCAGCTGACTGAAATTGGACGGATAATATTGTGTATGTTGAAGTTAGCAACGAAATGATTCAAATATTCAAAGAGTTGCCATTTTGGAGAGGCTTCATATAATAAGTTGTCAGGTCGATACTTAATCACTATTTGATTACAATTTTATACGCAGAAAGGTTTAGATTTAGAAAAATTAGTTACGAATTTTCGTTGGTTCCTAATAAGGAGGTAAGATACTTAGGAAACAAAGTTTAAATATGAAATAAAAAAAAAATTAAAAAATTAACACAGAGAATTTCTCTCACCTTGATCTTGATGACTTATACAATTTAGCGTCTGAAACCCTTGATAAGGATGTCAACCACCTCTATTCTAAAATCATTAAAAAAAAATCAAAAAATATACCTAGTACTCCCATAAACTCTGTTACAAACTTTCACGTAGGCCCTCTATAAACATTAACATTTTTTTGGTGAAATTATTTATAGGTTATGTTACTCAGTTATACAGTTATTGTGTGTATACATATTTACATTTTGAATTCTTGACACAATATAGTAGAGTGATTGAGAAAATAGGATGGCTGTTATAGCTTTATTTAAGTGCATATGTAACACATTTTTAAGACATTAAAACCATATAAGTAGTAGTTAGTATGTTATTTACTTGAGACGGGAGACATAAAAGACAGACAACGTTTAAGAAGACCAAGGACAATTTGAACACCACAAGCTGTTAGAGCTGTAAGAGAGTGAATTAACTGAAATCCTTTCCACAAACAAAAAATTTTTTCTCATGAGATGAAAATTTCGAGTATTATTAAAGAAGACCTAAAATACACTGCTCATTTGCTAACGGAAGATTTAAAGAAAGAACGGTGGCAAAAATCTAGAAATTTGTTGAAGAAATACGCTAATGACAAACACAGAAAAATTTTGTTTACTGACGAAAAAATTTTCACTATAGAACAATCTTTTAATAAGCAAAATGATAGAGGGGTTATTATTTATTTATTTATTTATTTACGGGCACACCCATTTTATACATAGTTTCTACAGAAATTATAATAATACAATAACAATTATAACAATGCAATAAAACCAGCAAGTAGCCTCACAGAACTCAGTGGACTGTCAACAGTTCTTTTTTTAAAAGTTTTAAAGAAAGATTTAAAAAATCAAGTTTCGTTTCAAACACCGACGCTATCAGGGATTCTAGTGATCGGCAAAAATAGGCCATAGTTACATCTATGGTACTTCGGGGCGAAGAGTGATTGGTCCCTTGTTGAACGACATTAATTTGCATTTTTTAATATTAAGATTCATTTTGTTTCTTCTGCACCTCACGGAGCAGAGGTCATTAATAATACATTAAACAGCAACGGGTCCAGGTGGCTACCCTGTGGTACACCCGATGTAACAGATACCTGACTCGATCCAAAGCCCTTCATTTTAATAAATTATTTCCTATATCTACAGTAACAGGTTAACCAATTCAGTAGTCTGTTTTGTTTGAGACATATAGCAAAACACATCAGGTTGATTTACCAACTTCTTCTTGAAAAAACCATAATCTTAACTCGAATAATTTCTCATTATAAAAACGCACAAACTACGAGGACTTACCCGGAGTTAGGTGATTAAAAGGGGTCAGTTCAGGTACTGATAGGCAATGGTTCCACTATTTATAGATTTACCTAACCATTGTACCTACATTAATGAATATATAATAATTTTAGAACTCTCATAAATGAATATACTGAATAAAAACCACATTGGTAGATAAGTTGATGTATCTAAAAAGTAGAGCTGATAGAGAAAAACGGATTGCATGTATAGATTTAGCGTCCCAAATATAGTTAAAATCAGCTCTAAAATCCCAGGCACCAAAACAAAAATATTTTTTGTTGCCCTGTGTAATACAGTAAACAGCAACGGGTCCAGGTGGCTACCCTGTGGTACACCCCATGTAACAGATACCTGACTCGACCCAAAGCCCTTCATTTTAACAAATTATTGCCTATATCTACAGTAACAGGTTCACCAATTCAGTAGTCATCCACAAAAACCATAATCTCTTAATTTTCTTATGAAGATATCGTGGTTGACAGTGTTTAAGGCCTTGCTGAAATCCGTATAAACCAGGTCAAACTGACCACCTGCCCCCATTGCATCAATAGTATTTCGAACCAACAAATCAAGTTTGTAGCTGTCGATCGGTTCTCAACGAAACCGTGCTGTTCTTGAACTAAAAGAGGTTTTATGAAGTGTTTTAATTTATCACAAACAATTTTTTCGAACAATATTGGGATAGAACTTAGAATAGAAATAGGTCTATAATTTTTATAGTCTGACTGGTCGCCGAATTTGATCCGGATTATCCAGCATTAGTTTTGGTTTGGTGGGAACTCAGCTTTGATGGAGTTACCAGTATTCATTTTTGTGAAAAAAGTGTGAAAACTTCCGCTAAAATATATCAAGACACTATTTTAAAGAACGTTGTGAAACCCCTAAATCATACTGTTTTAAAACAAAAACATTGGTCTTCCAGCAAGATTCTGCACCAGGACTCAAAGCTAAAACAACACAAGCATGGCTTCAACAAAATATGCCTTTATTTATTACTACAGAAAATTGACTTTCTGCAAGCCCTGATCTAAATCCTTTAGATTATAAACTACGGTCCCTCTGCCAATCTTTACTCTGAAACAATCGTTAACAAGAACATTGGACAATTTTCCGTTGGATCGAGTACTTGCTGCCATAGGCGAATGACATAATCGTTTGAGGGCTTGTGTAAAAGCAAGTGGGGGAAATTTTGAGTAAATGTTAAATTAATTTTGTCATTATGAATGTATGAATTAATTCCATAATAATTTATTTTAATTTCCATAGAAATTAAATGTTTACGCAGTATTCTCATGGCCTTTTCGTGGCCCTATTGCAAAGATTACGGCGAGAGTTTTAAACTATTGGGTTTTATCATACGTAATAGTACCGACTTTGTTGAATATGATACTCTAAAATTGCTTTTTAATAGTTTCGTGAGATCACGGCTTGAGTACTCAGTTGTTGTTTGGTGCCCCTTTTATCAAGCGCACATTCAAAATATTGAAAAAATTCAAAAGCGTTTTTTAAAGTACGCTAGTTTTAAACTCGATGGAGTATATTCCGAAATAGGTTATCCCTATGAAAGTCTCTAGATAAATTTTCTATGGAAAGTTTAGAGGCACGCCGAAGCAAAGCCCAAATTATATTTTTACATAAGATAATATCAATCAAAATTGATGCAAACAAAATCTTGCAGTGTCTGCCTTTTCATGTACCTAGACCCGCGGCACGTAGTCTACAAACTTTTAATTTACCAATTCTAAGAACAAATGTCCTAAAATTTCTCTCCCCTTTTTCAAATTTGCGAGAAATATAATCAAATGCAGAACCAGCCTGATATTTTCAACTGCAGCATAACAAAAATAAAGAAATGTAGTTTTAAAATATGTTGTTAATAAGCTATTTAATTTTAATTAGGTTTAGTACATTTCATTATGTTATTTAGCCATTCTGTAATTGGAATACTGTAGAATGTGGTAAATAAATAAATAAATAAGTAAATAAATAAATAAATAAATAAATAACAATATTTATAATTAGTTCCATTTGGTGTTTGATATAACTATACTCCTTAAGACATTTGAACTAGTGGTTATACAGTTTCGCGTTTTGAACCATTAATAAGTAAGCTACCCTTGTTGGAAAATCATTAATAAAATTAAAAACATACTAAGAAAATGTATTCCGCCTTTGAGTTTAACAAATGTGAAACCTCTAGAGGGTGAGTGTGTTTCTTCATAATTTTTTTAAAATTCTTAAATGAAGGTAGTCTACCTTATAAAGGACTCAAGACGGGAGTCTGTATAACAAGTAGTTAAAATGTCTCAAGGAGTATAACTTACGTCAGAGTTAATATGGAACAAATTGTCTATGTGTATTATTTTGATTTTCTTAATGATTTTAGAATAAGGGATGTTGGCACCCTCATCAAGGGTTCAAGACTCAAGTTGTGTAACTACATGCTAACGTATCTCAGGAAGTGTACAGTGTATCAGCTCAAGGACGGAGAAATTCTTTGGTGATATATTTTTTAATGTTTTGTTTCATGTCTAAAATTTGCTTTATGAATTCCTGACACTCCCCATACCCCTACAGGCAAACAAAAATTCTTAACTAAACCCTTCAAATCAAAACTCTTCTGCTTGTAAAATTTTAATCAAATAGTGCTTAAGTATCAATAATATTTAAAAATCAACCAGTGAATTTATGATATGTAGCTTCTATAAAATGGGAACTCGTTGGGACTAGCTTCATGTTTGCATAGATCAGGGATTCCCAAATTAGTCTTGGAAAGGTGTAAGTGAAAAAAATATAAAAATAATTGGATTTGCTTTTAGTGACAATATACTAATAACAAAATGTTTATAAAAATAATTTAAAAAAAAAAACAATAAATCGTAGCGGCATACCAACAAATAATAATTTTATTTAATAAATTTTGAGTTATGTTATACAAAATAATAGATAATTAAAAAAAAAATAAAATAAAGGTTTTAAATGGTGTTTTGTTAATACCTGATCAGTGAATTATTAGTTCGAGAACATAACAAAGTAATTAATAATAAATTATCTCCCCCCTAGAGTTAATGTTATCAGAGATATCTCTCATTTTTCCTCTCACATTAAAAAACCTTGGATTTGTCACAAGAAAATTGTTTACTATTCTGTTATTACTCTTGAAATTGTTACTAGAGCAACGTTTCTCAAATTCCGGTTTCATTTTAACCAAGCTGCAACGTCAAAGTCAGGCGTTAAGGGGCAATAACTTGGAAAAAAGTAAACGTGCACATCTGGCCGCGCATTATCAAGGGATGTCTTTTAAAAAAATAGATAAGAAATCTTTTTTAGTACCATTAATTTTTTTTGTAGTTACGCGTATAATTTATTATTATTTTAATTTATTATTACATAAATTGTTTTTCAAATGTGAAATTTACAATTATTAAATACACTTGTGTATTTGACAAGATATAATTTGCATATCTTGTTAAGCGTTTTTGTCTTCTTTAGTCAAATGGCGGCCATTGATCTGATGTCAGGTGCAGGTTGGTTTGGCGGTAAAATCCAGCTTTGCTTTTTTTTGTTTTTTAAAAATGTTCAAATTTCAGAAAAAAAAAACAGCTTAACAGCTAAATAGATTTTTTTTACATGTAGATACAGTAAAACCTTGACTAACGTACAAATTGTACTTTATTCCTTATTTCCACGGGAGCAAGTAAATAGCATAATACTTAGACGTTAAATTATAAAGGTAGAAGAAGAGTAAAAGCAACCTAAAGTCATGCACATAAATACAAATTAAACAAGGTATTGTTTCTCTTACTGACAACCCACATAAGACATAATTAGTATGACGTCATGTAACAACCACTAATCTACTAAACCACTAGGCTGATTTTAATAAAACTTTCTGTATTTTAATAAAACTTTCTGTATTTAATTAGGTTATTTTCAACTAAAGTCAAATTATTTCAATTAGTTTTATAGTTCAGAAGTTACCTTTATAGCAATAATTAACTTCCGAGAAGAGTCTATTAGGCTATATATATATATATAATGCAACGTCTCTCTGTCTGTCTGTCGGTCTGTCTGTCTGTCCGTTAGTGCGCTTATCACTGGAGAACCACTTATCTGATTTACCTACTTTTTTTTAAAAAACATACATATGTTCTCTGGCCAGGTTATAGGCTATATTTTATTACGATAGGTAGCATAAGGAATGAGTAGTGACGTAAAATAGTGAATGAAGTCGGAAAAAAGTTTACCGCTAGCGCGTTTCCTTGCAATAAACAGCCTAAACCATTAAATATGGAACAATATTATGTAGCAGAGAATATCTATAATCTATAATATATATAAAATGCAATGTCTCTCTGTCTGTCTGTCTGTCAATAAGTGCATTTGTCACGCAAAAACCACTTATCTGATTTATGTGTTTTTTTTTTTTTAAATTCAGACATATATTCTTTGGCCAGGTTATATAATAATAATAATAACCTATATCTATAATATATAAGTCTGTATGTCTGTCCGTTAGTGCGCTTATCCCTCGAGATCTACTTTTCCGATTTACGTGACTTTTAAATTCATACATATGTTCTCTGACCAGGTTATAGATATATATTTTATTACATCTATAATATATATAAAATGCAACGTATATCTGTCTGTTTGTTCGTTTGTACGCTTATCACTGGAGAACCACTTATCCGATTTACGTGCTTTTTTTTAAACATGCTAAACCATTAAATATGGAACAATATCAAGTAGCAAAGAATATCTATAATATATACATAAAATGCAAAGTCTCTGTCTGTCTGTCTGTCTGTCTGTCCGTTAGTGCGCTTATCACTGGAGAACCACTTATCCGATCCACGTACTTTTTTTTTTTAAAACATACATATGTTCTCTGGCCAAGTTATAGGCTATATTTTATTATGATAGGTTACATAAGGAATGAGTAGTGACGTAAAATAGTGAATGAAGTCGGAAAAGAGTTTACCGCTAGCGCGTTTCCTTGCAATAAACAGCCTAAACCATTAAATATGGAACAATATTATGTAGCAGAGAATATCTATAATCTATAATATATATATATATATATATATATATATATATATATATATATATATATATAATGCAATGTCTCTCTGTCTGTCTGTCTGTCAATAAGTGCATTTGTCACGCAAAAACCACTTATCTGATTTATGTGTTTTTTTTTTAAATTCAGACATATATTCTTTGGCAAGGTTATATAATAATAATAATAACCTATATCTATAATATATATAAGTCTGTCTGTCTGTCCGTTAGCGCGCTTATCCCTCGAGATCTACTTTTGCGATTTACGTGACTTTTAAATTCATACGTATGTTCTCTGACCAGGTTATAGATACATATTTTATTACATCTATAATATATATAAAATGCAACGTATATCTGTCTGTTTGTTCGTTTGTGCGCTTATCACTGGAGTACCACTTATCCGATTTACGTGCTTTTTTTTTAAACATGCTAAACCATTAAATATGGAACAATATCAAGTAGCAAAGAATATCTATAATATATATAAAATGCAACGTCTCTCTGTCTGTCTGTCTGTCTGTCTGTCCGTCCGTCCGTCCATCCGTCCGTCCGTCCGTCCGTCCGTCCGTCCGTCCGTCCGTCCGTCCGTCCGTCCGTCCGTCCGTCCGTCCGTCCGTCCGTCCGTCCGTCCGTCCGTCCGTCCGTCCGTCCGCCCGTCCGTCCGTTAGTGCGCTTATCACTGGAGAACCACTTATCCGATTTACGTACTTTTTTTTTTAAAACATACATATGTTCTCTGGCCAGGTTATAGGCTATATTTTATTATGATAGATAGCATAAGGCCAAGTTATCTATCATAATCTCTATCTAGAATATATATAAAATGCAACGTCTCTCTGTCTGTCTGTCTGTCCGTTAGTGCGCTTATCACTTGAGAACCACTTATCCGATTTACGTGTTTTTATAAATTTTTACATATGTCCTATATAATTCGATATAAACCTAGATAATGGGAGATAAGGTGAGATAATGGGAGATAAGGAGAAATGATGGGAGATAAGTCGAGATAAGCCTCGATAATGGGAGATAAGGTGAGATAATGGGAGATAAGGTGAGATAATGGGAGATAAATATAAATAATGGGAGATAAGGAGAAATAATGGGAGATAAGCAGAGATAAGTCTAGATAATGGGAGTTATGGTGAGATAATGGGAGATAAGGAGAAATAATGGGAAATAAGGAGAAATATTGAGAAATAAGGGGAAATAATGGAAGATATTTTATTACGTTGGGTAACATAAGGAATAAGCAGTGACGATAGCGGCGAATCAAGTCCACGCGAGCGGAGCCGCGGGCCCGGCTAGTATATATATATATATATATATATATATATATATATATATATATATATATATATATATGCTGTATAACAACTTTTTTTTCCTCTATCTGTGTTACTTTCCTTTTTGCATATCTTCTTTTTCTTTGGTCTTACTTCCTATCAGAAGCCTTCAGTAATTGTTTTACCTTTTCACGTAATAAAAATCAATTATATGTAAGTGCCCCGCTTGCCATTTTCAACTAAAAAATCATTTTAAAAAGACGATAAATAATTCAAAATAGTTTTTCTTCTCTTAAACTTAAAAAGGTACTATTTACTCACTTATAACAGAAAATATAATTAGCAGAGATTTTCTCGGTAATTATAGAATAAAAATATATAATAGAAGGTAATAAACAATATTTAATGCTTGGAAAATATATTATATAAATACGCAAAATTAAGGAATCTTTGAGATCGACGCGAGACATGCTTTTAAGAAGAAATTTATTAAATAAAACTTAATGTTGAAAATCAATAAATATTTACATACTTCGTAGGAGAGTACCTAACTTAAAATATCTTATTTGTATTCTATCGAAATCTTATTTTAAAACAAAAAATAACCGGTTAAGTGCAAGTTGGACTTACCCAATTAGTGTTCCGTACGTTCATTGCTTTTACAATACGGAGGTATAAAATTATCAATGACTTTACAAAACACACCCCAAATAAGTTTTCAACAAAGTTTTTTTCCCGATCTTTACTGAAAACTGATGACAGAATTTTTTGTTTTTTTTTTTTTTATGTATGTAAATTATTAAAGGTAACGCACTCATGATAAAATCTTTACCCTGTGGAGAATATTCCAGAATTTTTTCAAAATTTTTTTGATCAGTACATTTTTGAAATAGGGTGGGGGGACCCACCACATATTTTTGAATTCGTGTTTTTTACAAGCTTTCATTTGACATCCCACTCGATGACCTGTAATTTTTTTTCACTTCCAATTTCACCCCCCAAAATTAACCCAAGTCAAAATTTAACTTTCAAAACTACACGGCTCAATTCCTATATTAGTGCCAAATTTCAACTTTCTGTTTCAAATAGTTTCGGAGACAGACGGACAGACGGATAGACACCGAAGTAATCTTATCAGTGTTCCTTACGGAACACTAAAAAACACCATATTTGTTTTTGCTACATTTACACATACAGACAAATAAGTTATTTTGAAATTAAAAGGAAATAAATAATATACGTTATTGTCTTTTTTTAAAAAAAAAAATCAGCCATTTAGTATTAAAACATAGAGCAATTGTTATATAAATAGTTTTTATATATGGATTGTTGTGTCTTTCAATTTCCAAAAAACATATATATATATATATATATATATATATATATATAAAAATATATACATATAGACGTATTATAAGCCTTTATGAAGAAATATTGCAAAACTATGAAACATAGTTTTACTGTATAATGTATTACAGATATTTAATGCCTAATGATCTTCAAACAAATGCAATTAACCAATAAATGTTCGCCAAAGAAGTTTGAGAATACCATTAAATCTGTTTAATGAATCATCAAATGGTTGTCAACTTGCATAAAAAATATACGATCTTTCTGTTTGTCAAAGCAATAAAGAAACTTATCAAATTAATTTTACTCCCTAAGGGGATCGTTGATATATTTCTGTATTAAGACATAACAACGCTACCTAGGAGAAAACAATCATTTGACCTAAAACAAGCATTAACAAGTTAAAACATAATTTGAAGCTCTTCAGAAAATATATAAGGTTGAGAAGAGTAAGCAAACTAATTTATTAAGTAATTTCAAGTATTTCCAAACATATATGAATGCAAATAATATGACATTAATTAAGACACGTCGGAATTTCCTCCTAAATTACAATGAGTACTAACCTTATTAATGTTTCCCTTACCTATATGTACTAAAAATGTTTAATGTTATTCGAAGTCAGGTCACAACTAAGGTAGGATTATTAATAATAATAATAAGGATGTGTGCTCCATGGAAAACACAGATACCACATAGAACAAGACCACGTAAATAAAAAACAATCATACACCTAGTTACAGGATGGGCAGCTATTCCCTGAAACAGAAGGCTTCTTACTTGCCATCCAGGATAAAATCAAATTAACAAGAAGCTACCAAAAGCATATCATCAAAGACCCAACTATTATCGAAGACAGATGCAGGAAATGGCACCAGCATAAAGAAACGATCGAACCCCCTGAACCCCCTGAACGGAATACACAGCCAGACATGACTTAGCGGCTAAATTAGTTTACCAAGCACTAGCCACAACATACAAACTCATAGAAAACACAGATCTCTACTACAAATACACACCAACATCCATACTTGAAAATAAAGATTACAAACTCTGGGACATTAGTATCCATACAGATAAAACAGTCTCCATCAATAGACCTGATATTACTTTTCAGTGCAAAAAAGGAAAAGTCACTATCTAAATGTCCCAAAAGCACAAAGATCCAAACGAAATACAGAGAAAAAATCTCCAAATACACAGACCTTGCAACAGAAATAACAAGGCTATGGAAACAAGAAAAAGTCATCATTATCCCCCTGGTCATATCAGCCACAGGCCTTACACCAACAACATTCACACCACACTTAGTACAATTAGAACTCAACACAAACCTACTCAGAAACATTCAGAAGTCAGTGAAACGTGTAACATTGTCAGGTCATTCCTTAATACAGAATGGTGAGAAGGAGTAACCAAAATAAAAATAATAAGAAAGATGTAATAAACTTGAATATGCTAGCTCTTTCGGTTCTACTCGCCCCTTTGGTGCAGTAAAGTGGACGAAAAAAGAAGTGACATCTCGATGTTAGTCGATGAAAAATTATACCTAATAGTGGAAGTCTCGACCCTTGATCCTCGCCTTTACCTTTTATGACATCAAGATGGAATGGGGGCTCTTGTACTTTGTTGGCAGAACTAGATTTTTTTAAGAGTAGTTACCAAGGTTGTAAATAGTTCATGTCATCTTCTGTAGAAGGCTTGTGGGTATGAATAGAGAGATACAGGTAGCCAAAAGCAATAACTAACGAGTAACGATTCGATATTATCGAATAACTAAATGGCGGCAATATTAGCATTTTAGATTTAGAACTTCTTAAACTTAAAACAAGTATCTAAGCAGAGGTGCTCGTTAAACAGCTCACAAAAAAATCCCATTATGAAGTATTCTATAAAAATATCCACTCGTTGCGGCTGTTTAAAAACTAACATTAGCTTTTAACATCCTTGTTAATTCCCAGACCAGTAACCGTGTCATCAGTGTTATGTTCTACTGTGGTTGATTTACTGACCTAGAGAACATTAGTTGTATGGTATAGCGCAATGCTGAATGTTTGTCCTATATTATCCTCTTATACATTTGTACGAAATTTTATGTGGTTTCCAGTTCATTTCAGGGAGAGGTCAAGTCAGTTGTAGAAAATTATAGGTCTGGTTTTGATAGGAAACTTCGACAGGTTACAGAGCTTACAGGTATAAATCATCTGGATTTCTCCTGTGTCGGTTGAACGGTTTCGTGCTCCATTCTGAAAAAGTCAGTTTTCGGAACAAGCTCTGAAGAAGCCGGCAGGCTGATCGGCGAAACGTTAGTATCACCTTATCAAACGACACAGGCTAAATTCATGAGAATTATACTTACAAGACAGGTGTGTCATTTACAATTCTCAGTGACTTCCCCTGCCACTGAATAAATAAAATCTTTAAACAACCAAAACCATTCCAATTCCTTTTAATAAAACCACCAAATAATGACGAAAACAACTTTCGTGGCAGCATTTACTTTGCCAACTTTGCACATTTGTAATACTGCTGAGTATATTTTTTAGTGTTCGTACGGAACACTTATAAGATCACTTCGGTGTCTGTCCTGTCCGTTTGTCTGTTTGTCACACTCAATTTTCTCCGAAACTATGTTACATAGAAAGTTGAAATTTGGCACTAATATAGGAATTGATGGACCATCAGAGCCGTGTACTTTTCGACAGTTAAATTTTGACTTAAAGGGTTAGTTTTGGGAGATGAAATCGGAAGCGAAAAAAAAATTTTTACCAGGTCATCGAGTAAGATGTCAAATGAAAGCTTGTGAAAACAAAAGTTAAAAAATATATATAATGTAATACTTGCTTACACTTTTCTCTGTATTAATTTTTAAAAAATTGACAAACATCGCTGTTCTCCCCCCCTTATCTGGAAAAGTATCTTCACAGGGTGTAGATTTAACGAAAATTATCACGAGTGTATTACCTTTAATAAATCTATCTGATATGTATATATATATATATATATATATATATATATATATATATATATATATATATATATATATAGAATAAAGAAAGAAAGCAAAAAATTGCCGTATCTACCAAAATTATTAAAATACAATCTTAGTTGGGGAACTCGGCAAATTTGGGCGTGATAAGAGATCACACAATTTTCATTAAGCCAATATTTCGGTCCTGGATTGGGACCTTCTTCAGGGCAGAACTGAAAAGAAGAACAGAGCGTATTCACTGATCGTGTCTGGGACAACTTAAATTAATGATGTTATCATTAGGTTGTTATAATACATAAAATTAGTGTAGAACAAGAATAAGATATTAGTCATAATAAGTTAAAAAACTCACATGAGAAGTGCAAAGATTTCGTTAGCCTGAATGGCCGTAGGTTATACATACAAAAGTTGTTACATATAAAAGTTGGTTAATCCATAAAATATATAAAATACACATTAAAACACTGTAGACAAAATTCTAAAAAACAAATTTAAAACATGGATGTAATTGGGAACCTTGGATGTTGCGAACATCGTTAAATTATTTCACTTGTGACCACCACATATGGCCACCGCCATTTAGGAAAAATGACAAGGACGACAGGAGACAGTTGCCCGACAGAGATAAGGGGTTTAGTCAAGAAAACTCAATTAACCAGAATGCGGAGTCCACACCTGGAAGGAACCGATAGAAAAGGAAGTGCAAATATTGGACCCTAAGTGAGAGAGAGATAGCCAATTGAGCGACCAAACCACCCGGTATGTAATAGCGGAAGGATAAATCACAACCTAATTATAAGTAAATGATGAGCGAGGGAGCGAGAGAGAGAGTGACAATAATGGGAGCAACGAAGAAGAAGATTATCTAATGAAATAAATATTAATTTATTAATTTCTTGTTGGAATCTGATTGGAGGAATAAATTGGTCACTGCTTTCTTTACCATTCATTCCTGGCCTTACAAACAAATTGGTCCACATATTGCGTGTCATTCCCAACATTAAAATCGCTAAATATTACTTTTTCAAAAACAGACGTGTCTTCAGCAAGCTGAAGGCCCCGCTGCCAGTTCTTTCCATGTCAGACTTGGTTTATTCAATTTCCTGCCTCAATTGTCCATCAATCTACATTGGCCAAACTTCTCAATCCTTGAATCGTCGTATTGCACTCCATAAAAGTGACACTAGATTCCATCCACACCGATGTGCCTTGGTGACCCATTCTGTTGACAATGGTCATTCTTTTAATTTCAGGGAACCCAAAATTCTTCATTTCTCTAACAATCTTTCCAAGAGAGAATTCCTTGAGATGTGTTACATCCAGGAGAATCACCTTAATATCAATAAAAGAACCGACCTGGATGGTCTTAGTAACATATATAGTTTCCTCCTATCCTATGATAAATCAACTTCACACAATAATTCCCTATCTTCAAGTGTTTTATGATCCATCTGAACCGCGTTGGTCGTCTCCTTTTAGCTCCGTAATTCCAGGGTTTCTCTCCTCCTTCCTCTCTTTATTTACGGTTCTCCTTGATTCTGAGATTCCTTCCATTTTATCTGGGCCATTTTTTGCACCTAGCGATTACTGTCTTCCTTCCATTGACAGCACCTTGCGTCACCCCTCTAACACCTCCTGGTGCCTCCAGTCTTCATTGGTTTTTGCCAACACTCTCTTCCTCCAATCAGATTTCAACAAGAAATTAATAAATTAATATTTATTTCATTAGATAATCTTCTTCTTCATTGCTCCCATTATTGTCACTCTCTCTCTCGCTCCCTCGCTCACCATTTACTTATAATTAGATTGTGATTTATCCTTCCGCTATTACATACCGGGTGGTTTGGTCGCTCAATTGACTATCTCTCTCTCACTTAGGGTCCAATATTTGCACTTCCTTTTCTATCGGTTCCTTCCAGGTGTCGACTCCGCATTCTGGTTAATTGAGTTTTCTTGACTAAACCCCTTATCTCTGTCGGGCAACTGTCTCCTGTCGTCCTTGTCATTTTTCCTAAATAGCGGTGGCCATATGTAGTGGTCACAAGTGAAATAATTTAACGATGTTCGCAACATCCAAGGTTCCCAATTACATCCATGTTTTAAATTTGTTTTTTAGAATTTTGTCTACAGTGTTTTAATGTGTATTTTATATATTTTATGGATTAACCAACTTTTATATGTAACAACTTTTGTATGTATAACCTACGGCCATTCAGGCTAACGAAATCTTTGCACTTCTCATGTGAGTTTTTTAACTTATTATGACTAATATCTTATTCTAGTTCTACACTAATTTTATGTATTATAACAACCTAATGATAACATCATTAATTTAAGTTGTCCCAGACACGATCAGTGAATACGCTCTGTTCTTCTTTTCAGTTCTGCCCTGAAGAAGGTCCCAATCCAGGACCGAAATATTGGCTTAATGAAAATTGTGTGATCTCTTATCACGCCCAAATTTGCCGAGTTCCCCAACTAAGATTGTATTTTTATATATACGAGGCATGTTTTTTAAGTAAGTACCGTTTTGGAATTAAAAAAAGACGTGCAAAGATATCGCTATAATTTTATTTTTACATGAAAGCCTGTACCTTAATCTACTTTTCTACATCATTTTCGTGAATATTGAGGCACTTGTCATAACGTGGCACCAGTTTTTGAATACCCTCCTCATAAAATTCTGCCGCCTGACTTGTTAACCACTGTATCACAAATGTTTTGACTTCGTTATCGTCTTGAAGACGCTGACCACCCAG
This sequence comes from Pachyrhynchus sulphureomaculatus, assembly GCA_019049505.1. Classification (NCBI taxonomy): domain Eukaryota; kingdom Metazoa; phylum Arthropoda; class Insecta; order Coleoptera; family Curculionidae; genus Pachyrhynchus; species Pachyrhynchus sulphureomaculatus. The sequence goes on along the minus strand of CM032454.1, from coordinate 135,263,683 downwards.
GTGCTTCTTCAAGTGCAGGAACAAATGGTAGTCGCTGGGCGCCAGATCAGGGCTGTATGGAGGATGATCTAGAGTTTCCCATTTAAAAGATTTGATGAGATCTTTGGTTCGATTAGCCACATGTGGACGGGCATTGTCATGCAGCAAAACGATACCCTTACTCAACTTGCCACGTCTTTTGTTCTGGATTGCACGACGCAGATTGTTCAATGTCTCACAATAAGACGCTGCATTGATTGTCTCATTACGAGGCAGAAACTCCACTAGCAATACTCCTTTTCTGTCCCAAAAAACTGTGCACATGATTTTGCGGGCAGAAATTGTTTGCTTAAACTTCACTTTTTTGGGTGATGATGAATGTGGCCATTCCATGGATTGTTGTTTCGATTCTGGTGTGACGTAGGCCACCCATGTTTCGTCACCAGTAACAATTTGGTCTAAAAAATGTTCACCTTCATTGTGGTACCGCTCAAGGAAAGTCAATGCACTGCCTAAACGTTGGGTTTTGTGCAAATCCGTCAACATTTTTGGAACCCAACGTGAACACAATTTCCGGTAATTCAAGTTCTTGGTCACAATGCGATACAAAACACTACGAGAATATTGAGGAAAGCAGTCGCACAATGATGAAATTGTAAAGCGTCTGTTTTCTCTCACCTTTTCGTCCACTTTCTGCAACAAATCTTCATTAACGACCGAAGGACGCCCACTCCGTTCTTCATCATGCACATTTGTGCGGCCATCTTTAAATGCTCTCACCCATTTCCTTACCATTCCATCACTCATAATGTTTTGTCCGTAAACTTCACAGATCTCACGATGAATATCGATCGGTTTTACGCCTTTAGCACTAAGAAATCGTATAACAGCCCGTACTTCACAATCGGCGGGACTCACGATTGTCGGAGGCATCTTAAACACTCAGTAAACAACGTATACAATGAAGAATCAGACTGTAATGGTGTCAGTGCGTAGTCATGAGATGTAGGTTACCAGCGCGCATGCGCGGAACGCCGACCGTATCGCTGCGGCGGCGGAATCGCAAAACGGTACTTACTTAAAAAACATGCCTCGTATATATATATATATATATATATATATATATATATATATATATATATATATATATATATATATATATATATATATATATATATATATATATATATATATATATATATATATATATATATATAAATATAAAACAATTTCAAGGTCATCAGTTTCCAAGGAAGATTGGAAACAAACTTTGTTGAAAACTCATTTGGAGTGTATTCTGTGAAGTAATTAATCACGTAACAAGAATTTTATTACTCAGTATATATCACCACTACACCAAACACTTTATTTTTGCACTCGACGCGCGTTTCGCTAACCATGTTAGCTTCATCAGGAACGATGATTGACTTTCATCGCTCCTGATGAAGCTAACATGGTTAGCGAAACGCGCGTCGAGTGCAAAAATAAAGTGTTTGGTATAGTGGTGATATAACTGAGTAGTGTCATTGTGCGCAAGTCCCCTTAGAAGAATTTTATTTTAAAAGCAATTAACTTACGGAAAACTATTTGCGCAAGTCCGACTTGCACTTAGCTGGTTATTTAAAAATGGATAGCCAGTTATTTAATGTTTAGTAATTGATCCCATATAGATAAGCTAAAAATTAGTGTCTTATCAACTGGACAATAAAATAAAAAGTTTGTAGTTTACATAAACTGCCCCCCCCCCCCCCCCCCCCCCCCCCCCCCAATTGCTAATTCTTCAAATTGTAAAAGACATCTCGATCATAATGCTAAAAAAAAATAGTGTACAAGAGTCTAGAGAGTCTTCTATCCGTAATCAAAAATCAAATTTATATAGCCTATTGTTATCAAAATATGGTTTGTAATGAGAACTTATAACAAGCTAAGAGAATACGCTGTCACCTTGGTAGATACCTAAATGTTAAACCGTTTATTTTTTAGCTTTAAAGGTTACATTCTATCTAAACATTCTCAAGATTTCTTAAGAAATCGGTCATTTTTCATTATTCTCAGTATATCCTAGTAAAAGCAGGTTACAGTCTGTCAAATAAGAACGTGACCACTCATATTGTTGAAAAAAATATGTTTCGAGAATATTTTTTGCCATCAATGTATTCTTTGTGTGCTCACAACGGCACAATTACCTTAGTAAGTGTTCCAATCGCCTCCTGCATCAATAACCTCCTGGCATCTTCGAGGCATGCTGTCAACAAGATTTTCTGCAATGATCTCCAAATTTTTCGAATCTCGCGGGACAACTGACTCAAAGTCCTCAAAGTCTTTCCTCTGAACTTCCTTTTTACAAAGGACCAAACGTTTTTCATAGAGTTGGCCTCCGGCAATTGTGAGGGTCACTCTAGTAGGCCCAAGCGAGTTGCTTCGCGATGTAATTTTCACCCAACAAAGGTTTCTTCAACGTGCTTCAAAATTTGACAGCATGAGCACAAAGATGTTATCGAATGGTCTCATAGGACTTATTCAGACACAATATTTTTAATTTTGTCACTCCCATAAAAATAAAGACACAATTCGTTTTTCCACTGAGTAACTTTGTCTACCGAGCTGCCAGTCGTCGAATTTTTTGTATTGTTAAAACGACTTCTTCATAAACGACACCGACTTCTTAATATGTTTAGTGGCCGCGGAATGTGTCATTTTAAGCCCCTTTGGATAGGAACAAAAAAAGGCTGCCTCGAACCGACGGCGCAAACAAGAGATTTATTTTGGACTTTACGTGATTTCGGCGAAAGTTCGGAATAGACTGTTTTTTTTTTATTAAAATGCTTTTTTTACAAAAATGAATTATCGTGAACACATTTTTACGTGACAGTAAGACTCATACGAAGAAAAACCCACGATTAAATATTGAAAGTAAAAAAAAATGGTTGCATTTTACATTATAAATATAATGGTTATAAATAATATGAATAAAGTAGTTATGGATTCAGTAAGAAAATGCTCACAAAATCAGAGAGAATTCCTGCACTAATACGTTGTTGAAATATTTACATACATACAATTTTCTCAACCGACGTAACAGAAAGACAAAGAATAAAAATCGTGGTGGAAGAAATTTGTGATGGAAAAAAAACCTAAAGAAGAAAGTTCGTAAAACCTTTAATCCCAAAGTGACAACAAGGTTTGTAGTAAAAACACTGGTATATTTTGGTAGTAAGTTAAATTTCGCCGTAACACGGTAGTTTCTTAAACTCGTATATAAAAGTGCATAAATACTGTACGTAAAATTGTACGTTAAACTTTACGTAAAATTTTAATGTAACTGCCGAGTTAAACTCTTTAAAAAAAAAGCATTTTGCGCACTGCATCACTTCGCCTACTGCACAAAAAACGTGAATGTTCTTCTTTACTGGATTTTCAGGACTAAAAAAAAAACTGAAACAATGAAAAAGAAAATCTGGGATTCACCTAAAGAGATGAATTTCCCATCCAAAACAGATTTAGTTTTGGAACCACCGCCAAAAAGAGATATACGAAAGAAGACACTATAGCGCTGATTAATGGACAATTCAACTAGTCCCATACAACAAGCCGAATATTAGGAGCTATCACCATTAATTCGGAGAGTGTGACTATACATTAGTTGAAAATAATTTCAGATAATGAGGATACCTTTGAAAATTGTTAAAATAGAACAGATATAAAAAACAACAAGGTCAACTATCAATTTGAAAATGGATGTACCAACAATGTTGTCATAAAACTATAAACTACAAAAATATGTTACTTTTATTACGTATATCAAAGGTAGAAATCAAAGTAAATTCTGAAAAGCATATGTACTCAAGGTGACAAACGAGACTATATGTTGTAACAATACAGCACTAGACACGTAAATACAAAATTATTCTTACAAAACAATGTACAATTTGTACATTTTTTTTTTGATGGGCCTAGCACTCGTGCCTCAGGGAAATCATTAAAGCGTTACAGGAGCGACACTTGTGCCGAAAAACTGATAGACGTTGGTTTTGACTCATTGTAGATTGTACTCGGTCGGAAATACAGTCCTGGGCAAATTATTCCAAAGGGATGAGGTTCTCCATACAAAAGACTGCTTGAAAAGGGCTGTACGAGGAGTAACAGACTGACCCTCATAGGGTTGTGAAGTATTAGCTCAGCGTGTATTTCCAGCATGCACCGCTCTGGGAAGAATTGAGCGGGCTACATCCATCGAGCACTTTTCATGAAAATACTTGTAGGATAGACTCAAGTCGCCAACCGTTCTTCGATGTTCCAACAAATTAAGGTTACCGCCCAATCAGGCGAACAGTTCTCTACTGAATAGAATTCAACAAATGCAATGCATGTTTGGGAGCGGAGCCCCAAACATAGGAGCAGTATTTAATCGTTGGTCGAATTTGAGCTTTGTACAGAAATAACAGTTGTTGTGGAGCGTAAAGCTTTCTAGTTCAAAATAATATTCTCAGGGTTTGAGAAGCTCTTGTTGCTATGCTTGCAACATGTTCATGCCAAGACATATTTGCTTCCAAATTAACGCCTAGCAAATTGAGTGACAATGCTAGAGGAATGGAATGCCTCGACATAACTATGTCGGCTTCAGCAACGTGAACTTTCTTAGAAAAAACTGCCGCCTCGGTTTTTGTAGCGTTAAATTCCACTTGGTTAATATCACCCCAAAATAGAATTTCTTCCACGTCTCTGTTAAGTTGAACAACCTCCTGCTGTTTGCGGATATTTGCATGAGTAGTTGATGTTCGAGCATTCAAAGTGAATGATGAGATAAGCGTACTGTCATCTGCAAAGCTGTAGAGTAGATTCCTTGTCTTTTCCAACAGACCGTTAATGTAAATGAGAAAGAAAGTAGGCGACAGTATGGAGCCCTGGGGCACACCGGCGCCAGCGTTGATAGTGAAGGTGTTAGAAAGACACCGGACAATTACCACTAATCAAGAACGCTCTTTAAGGAGACTTGAGAGCTGTAAACAGAACTTTTCAGACATACCAGAAGAGCGTAGCTTAGCCAACAATCCATCGTGCCAAGCACGGTCGAATGCCTTGGGTATATCAAGAGCAACCGTTCAAGATTCGCCACAGTGTTCAATTGCATTGTTCCAAACATATGTTACATAAGTTAAAAGATCTCCTGTTTATCTATGTTCACGAAAGCCATACATATTACATAAGCTGAAAAATTTTTGGTCTGACACATAGATGTCGCCCATTTCAAAAAAATCCATACAGTACCAAACGATACGTGTCAAAATTTCATGATATTCCGACGATTAGTGTACAAGTTTTTCTTTTGATATTTTCAAACAATAGAAAAAATCGAATTTGGTGTGTTGATTAAACACTATTTTTTGATCGGAAAAAATACCGTTCAAGCAAAGCAATGACTTTCTAAGTATTATAGGGACTCAGCCCCTGGAAAATCACTCATCATTTACTGGTATGCTGAATTTAAACGCGGTCATAGAGACACAAATAATGCTGCACGCTCTGGACGCCCAGATGAGGTGGTTATACCAAAAAACATTTAAAAAAATCCACAAAATTATTTTGGATGACCGTAAAGATATCAAACGAACGTGTTGGTCATATTTTACATGAACATTTGAGTAAGAGAAAACTCTGTTCGGGGTACTGCGTTTACCCACAGTGGACCAAAAACAACAACGTGTTCATAAATCTGAGCGCTGTTTGGCGCCGTTTAAGCTTAATAAAAAGGATTTTTTCATGCAAAATGTAACAATGGGTGAAACATGGATCCACCACTATACACCAAAATCGAGTAAATCAAATCGCACTCAGCTGAGTGGACAGCAGTTGGTGAAAGCCATCCGAAGCGACCAAAGACACAACAGTCGGCTGGGAAGGTTTTGGTGTCTGTATTTTAGGATGCGCCTGAAATAATTTTCATCGACTATGCTGAGAAGGGAAAAACCATCAATAGTGAATATTATATAAAGTTATTGGTGCATTTAAAGGAGGAAATCGCAAAGAAATGGCCCTAAATGAGCAAGAAAAAAGTGCTCTTTAATCAAGGCAGTGCACTGTGTCATAAGTCAATGGTTATGATGGCAAAATTGCATGAATTAAACTTCGAATTGCTTCGTCATCCACCGTGTTTTCCAGTTTTGGCCCCCAGCGACTATTATATATTCGCAGACCTCAAAAAAATGCTCGCGGAAAAGAGATTTGGCTCCAACGAGGAAGTTATCGCCGAAACTGAAGCTTCTTTTAAAGGCAAAGAGACATCATTCTACAAGAAAGGTATAGAAATATTAAAAAGCGTTGGACGAATCGTATCGCTCTTGAAGGAGACTAAATTGATGAATAAAGTCGAATTTTGCAAAAAAAATATGTTTTAAGTAGCTAGACTAAAAATTTTCTACCTACGTGTCACATGAATGTTTCAATGAACAATTTAATTTTTATACCGTCAGAAATAGTTAGACACAGTAACCCAAGCCTATATTTGGTAAAATTAATATTAAGATGAAGAAAGATAGACCAAATTTGGTTGGAAATAAATAGGGTACACGGTATACTTAATTTCACAAGGTAACCAGGAAGTTACTAATAATAACCTTTTTTTTTCTGAAAACAACAGTGGTGTGAGTATATTATTACCTAATTAAATCTTGTTATTAAATTAGAGCTGGAACGTTTTATTGTTTATTATTCTTGTGTACAGAATAAGCAAGTACGTTAATAAAGAGCAAGTTAATGAATTCTAAGAAAACTAGTTTCCCGATTGTATACCAAGCATAGATAAACACATTTAATGGAGTTGTGTTCAACAAAAAATAATTGTGTTTCGCAAAAAAAAATATGTAGGTGTAGTGTAGGTGCAAATAGCGTATAATTTTATTAGCAAAACCCCTGATGTGGCAAACCATTATCGATAATATAAAATAAAAACTATAGAAAAAGGGTTTTGAAAAATACTAAAGACTACAGTTGGATCTGAATATATCACGTTGGCTGAGAAGTTTTTGGACTACACACTTTTTTTGCAAAATTCTACTTTATTCATCAATATAGTCTCCTTCAAGAGCGATACAATTAGTCCAAGGCTTTTCTAACATTTATATACCTTTCTTGTAGAAGGATTTGTCTTTGCCTGCAAAATAGTCATCAGTTTCGGCGATAACTTCTTCATTGGACCCAAATCTCTTTCCCTCAAGCATTTTTTTAAGGTTTGCGAATAGATTGTAGTCGTTGGGGACCAAATCTGGAGAATACCGTGGATGAGGAAGCAATTCAAACTTCAATTCAAGCAATTTTGCTATTGTAACCATCGACACGGCGCATTGTCTTGATGATAGAGCACTTATTTCTTGTTCACCTGGGGCCGCTTCTTTACGATTTTTGCCTCCAAACGCACCAATAACTTTATATAATACTCGCCATTGATGGTCTTTCCCTTCTCAGCAGAGTCGATGAAAATTATTCCACCTCCATCCAAAAATATAGAGGCCAAAACCTTCCCAGCTGATTGTTGTGTCTTTGGTCGCTTCGAGCGGCTTTCACTGGCTGCTGTTCACTTAGTTGACTACCGACTTGATTCCGGTGTGTAGTGGATCCATGTTTCATCATTAATCAGGTCCAAACAGCACACAGAATCATCAACATGTTGTTCTTTTGGTCCACTGTGAGAAAACGTGGTACCCGTTTCGAGCAGAGCTTTCTCATGCATGTTCATGCAAAATATGACTAATACGTTCTTTTGATATCTTTAGGGTATCAGCTATCTCACGCAATTTCACTTTACGGTCATCCAAAACAATTTTGTGGCTTTTTTTGATGTTTTCCGGTGTAACCATCTCATTTGAGCATCCAGAACGTTCAGCATCATTTGTATCTGTACCACCGCGTTTAAATTCAGCATACCAGTAAATGATGAGTGATTTTCCAGATGCACAATCCCCGTTATCAAGTCATTGCTTTGCTTGAACTGTAATTTTTCCCATCAAAAAACAGTGTTTAATCAACAAACGAAATTAAATTTTTTCCATTGTTTTGAAAATATCAAAAGTAGCGTCACTAAAACCACCGTAACTTGTAAACTAATCGTCGAAATGTCATGAAATTTTGATACGTATCGTTTGAAGGTTGGTACTTCCTAAGAAGCATATAGACTTGTTGAAAAGTGCGACATCTATGTATCAGACCAAAAACCTTTCAGCCTACATGTTACTTTTTTGGTGCTTTTTGACTACAAGTAGTTTTTCGCTCAATTACGCTAGGGTTTCTTGAAACTACTAAAGAGAGAGACTAAAATTGTCTAAATATACATAGATATTTCACAAATACTGTTTCACCAAATAATTATACATAACTAGAGTGACAGTGAATTGGTTTATTTTGATAGGTAGTAAGTTGTACAATTTTTTTATATCAGAGGCCAACAGACTAATATACTTTTCTGTAATAACCTAAAAGCCAAAGAGTGGATTGAAAAGACTGATAAAAATCAAGGTAAAGAACATTTCTTTTGCATAAACAAAAATTTAGTGCTCAACAGAATCTCCATTAAGTCCAATACATACTAGTGCAGTAAAAAGAGCATTTGAAATGGCTCGGTCTGGATACAACAATATAATAATTTTATCCTGAGTTTTGGACCTCGAGAAACTTGTACACTTTTGTTTATAGACAACTGAAGTTTCCAAAACGCGTTTTTTGAGCTTAAAATGTGAATAACTTCGGTTATATAAGTCGGATCGAGACGAAAAAAATAAATAAACTCTTCGCAATAAAATGTCCAAACTCTCAAGTGAAAAAAACCGGCAAAAAACCTTTTTTTCAGTTTATCTTACAGGTCTATTAAGTGAACCGATTGGCTTGAAACATTCAGAATATATATCTCTTGTTATAGCAAAAATACCCTAAAATTTTGGTACAAAAATATTAAACCCAGTGGGCACAATTCAATCTGTTATTTAAAATTTGAATTTACGTCTCGTCTTCAGCTTCCCAATGCCATTAAAAAAATGTTTTTTTAAGTTATTTTAACCGTTTTTACATTTGTGTATTAATCAAATAAAAACAAATGCGTTTTTTGGTCATTTAAAAACAAAATTGAAAATTTTTTATTACATCTGGTAGAGAATCGTGGGACTTTCATTAAAAAAAAATCATTTTTGTTAACAATTTGTTTTTTCAAAATGACCGAAAAAACGCAATTGTTTGATGAATAAAAAAATGGGTTAAAATGACTCCAAAAAAAATTTGTTTTAATGACATCGAGACCTAAATTTTGAAACAAAAAAAAGATCTATTTTGGTCCAAATGACATAAAATGCTGGGCAATTTATATTTTAATTAGCAAATTCAATTGAATCGTTCATTTCAAAAACCACATAAGTCAAAAAAGTAAAATTTTCAGTAGAAAAAAACTTTATTAAACTAAAACTATCCTTTATAAGAGGAAAAAATTTAATTTAATTCACATTATTTAAGTAGTTACATAATTTATCACAAATACATGTAGTGTATTTTCGTTGTTATTAAGAAAAAAAAATTTTTTTCTTGAACTTAGGTGGTTTTTGCAATTAATTTTGAATTATCATTTTCCTTCTTTAAAAGAAAAAAGTCAACAAACTGTCAAAAGGGTTTATTAAAATGCTTCAAAATACAAACAAACAATAATATTCCTGAAAAATTAATTAAGGCACATAATCAAACTCGTGGTCATTTTCGACATAATATTCTTCCTGGTTCTGTCCATCCGCGTAGACAGTGGAAAAATCCGGTCATAAAATTGAAAATGCTGTTCAAGGATACTAAAACTTGCTTAATATTTTCTATTTTTTTGGGGTCCCCATATCAAAGTGCGCATGAGTTGGATAGTTTGGGATCGGTTTGCCAAAATTTGACTGGTATCTGAACAGAGATAACACTTTTTTCTCCCATCAACTCAAACCCTCGCTAGAAAATCCGTGCAAAAACAACATAAGTCTGTGACTAATGTGGTTTTTGCAACAAACAATAATTGTTAACCCACACGTGGCTTTTGCATATAATATTTTTGAGACACCAAAAAACAATTTTTAGAGTATTTTTGCTATTTTTGTACCAAAGCTTTAGATATTTTTCTAATAAAAAAATTTTCTGAAAATTTTCAAGCTGATCGGTTCGCCTAGTCGACCTATACAATAAAATGAAAAAAAAAAAAAACAGTTTTTTGGCGGTTTTTTTCGATTTTGTAGGTCATGTCCGCACTTCAGCGACTTAAAACTAACGAAGAATTTCATTACGAAGAGTTTGGTTTTTTTCGTCTCAATTCGACTTATATAATCGGAGTTATTCACATTTTAAGCTTAAAGAACGCGTTCTGACAATTTCAATTGCCTATAAACAAAAGAGCACAAGTTTTTCTAGGTCCAAAACTCAGGACAATACTCATGGTGATACTCCAGAGAGGATAAAATCATAATATTGCTGTAACTAAACTATGCCTATCTTATCACTATTTTGACCTTTTTTTAGTGCGCTATACAGCGAGATTTAAATTTTCTATCTCTCTCAGGAAAAAGAAATTAGTTCCAAATTTAGGTAACAGGGTGGGTGGGAACTATTTTCAAGCCCAGCTCGTGCACTTTTGCCATTATAACGTCCGATGTGTGAGCAAACGCACTAACCTCATGAAGCGCGCAAATCTTGATCGTTTATGCTTTCACTTACTATGTAAAAGGTTCAATAACCTTGCGTAATTAGAGCCAGTTTTACCTTTTTTCAAATAGTTGGTTATGATGATACCCTGTGAGTCCCAAAAAATAGTTGTCATTACTTTTCCCGCCGATAAAACGGCTCTCGCACTTTTACCTTTATCAACTCACTGTTTTAACTGCCGTCTTATCCTAGAGATGTAACGGCGGATCCACTTTTCGTCTACATTCACAATACGATGCCAAAAGTCTTTTAGATTACGCTGCAACAATTGCAACACCCATCACTCAGCTTTTTTATTTTTAACACTTCATTCGGGATAGTATGTACCCACTCATATGACTAATATCTTAGCAATCTTACGAAGATTAATGCGTCGGTCTTCCATCACTATATTGTGATTTTTATGGACGATTTCTTCAAAAAATAAGTATTTTCATGGAAAGTGTTCGAAGGATGTAGCCCGCTTAATTCCTCCCAGAGCAGTGCATGTTAGAAGTACACGTCGCGCTAATACTTCGCATCCGTATGAGGTTCAGCTTGTTACTCCGCGTACAACGCTTTTCAAGCAGTCTTTTATATGGAGAACATCATCCATTTGAATAGTTTGCTTAGGGCTGTGTTTCCCACCAAGTACAATTTACAGAGATTCAAGAACAACGTAAATCGCTTTTTCCGCACACGTGCCGCTCCTGGAGCGCTTTAGGGACTTCCCTGTAGCACGTGTGCTAAACCCATAAAAAAAAAGGAACCTCAATCTGGTGTCGTAAACATATAACATCTGCAGTGCATTTACGATGTACGTTTAAAGTCATTTATCGGGGACTAAGTGGTCTTTAGTTCTATTGCATAGTCCCTATGAACTCCCTTCAGTTCAGTTTCTATCTGGGCTGCAGTCTACTTTTTTAAATAAAACAATACTCGGCTTTATCCATTTCTACGAAACGTGTAACACACATTACATACTATAGTTGCCAACAAAGAACTGCGAGTTGCAACTGCTTGAAACGTTAACCGTTACAAGAATCACGCTTATCAACAGTCATGCTAATTAATAAAACTTCCCATCATTTCGTAGAAGTTTACCAAATTTATTAATGCACTCTTGTATGAGTATTGTCGACAATTATAAGAATGCAGCACTTGCAATTAAAAGTTTCTACTACCAAGCGCAACAAATTGTGTAATTTGTTCATAACAAGTTTGAAAATTGTTCGGAACACTTGTAAACAATGGAAAACCATTTTGTGGAAAAAACAGTCAGTAACAAGGGTAGCGTATTTATTGTTATAGTTTATGTCATTGTTTTTCTTTTTAAATAGGCGCAGTATTTTTTATTGAGTCTCGTTTTATAATGATCCCCATGAGAGTTCGTTCGTGTTAGTTATTTGGTGTAGTTTGTTGATTCCTCTGTAACGTTCAGTTGATGTTGCGCATCTTAGTATTTTGTTTTGTGTGGGTTGTAGTTGTTTCGTTCGTGTATTAGATATACTGCACCATACAGGTACGACATACATTAGTACTGGTGTTATTATTTGTTTATAGATCATCAATTTGTTTCTTGGATCCATGTGCGAGTTTGGCGACATAAGTGCATATGGATTTTACATTGCCACGAATGTTTTTTTTAATATATGGCTTAAATGTGAGTGAAATCTTAATCTTGTGTCAATAATGACACCCAGATACTCCAGCTTATTTCTGAGTATTATTTATTTTAACAGGAAAATTTATCTTGTTATTTGTAAACTTTCTGTTTAGTATTAGGCCTTCACATTTTGATTCGTTTAGGTTGATCTTCTAAAGTTTCAGCCAAGGAAGTAGTTTAGTTTTGGATGTCCAGGGCAAGCACAACGGTATTCTGCTGATTACTTATTTTGTCTAGTCATCATCATCATCATCATCATTAGCCTATTCCATCCATAGTCGGATGTAAGCCTCCCCAAGTTGTCTCCATTGAGTTTTGTTGTTTGCTTTTTGCATCCAATCGTCCGTCCATCTTGTCTGTGGTCTCTGCAGCTTTTGTGTTCTCTAGGCCTCCATTCAACTATACAGCGTGTCCATCTGTTATCATTCAGCCTTGCGATATGCCCCGCCCAATTCCACCTTAATATACATATCCGTTGTATCGTATCTGTCACTTTTGATCTTCTTCGTATCTCGATGTTAGGAATACGATCTTGGAGACTAATATTTAACATTCTTCTCTCTATTGCTCTTTGGGTTACCTGGAGTTTATTTATTATACTTTTATTTAAAGCCCACGTTTCAGTGCCATATAATAATACTGGCAGTACATATTAATCGAATACTCTGGCTTTTATTGTATTTGGGATATCCAATTTAAATGTGGATTGTAACCTTCTGAACGCAGACCAAGCTAACGACACCCTTCTATCCAAGTCAAATTATTTTTTGATATTTCGATTTTTTTGTTCTAAATACATGAATGTTTGTACCTTTCCTATTTCTTCACTTTCTATTAATAGTTCCTAGCTGTTATCTTCACTTTCGTTGTTCAAATATTTGGTTTTGGGGAAGTTTATTTTTAGACCTATTTCTCGAGACTTGTTATTTAATTTCATCAGCATTTCTTGTAACTCTTCTTTTGTGTTGGCGATCAGAGTGATATCAGCTGCGAACCCTAAGTGATTTATTCGTTCACCGTATATTAGTATTCCTTTATTTTCCCACTTTACCGATTTGAACATGTCTTCTAGAGTCAAAGTGAACAGCTTTGGGGATGTCGAGTCGCCTTGTCTAATTCCTCTTTTAATTTTGATTTTATTTGTTTTTTCTTCAAGTATTATTTGTGATGTGGCATTTTTTATATGTATTCAAGAAGAGTTGTGTACCTTTCATCGACTCTGCTATTACTTAAGGCGTTAAGGACTGCCCATATATCTACCGAATCAAATGCTTTTTCGTAGTTATCCACTGCTATCCACAAAGTGACCTTATATTCATTTGTTTTTTCCACTAGTAATCTAATTGTTTGAAGATGGTCCAAAGTGCTGTATCCCCGTCTAAATCCCGCTTGTTAATAACTGTCTAATTAGTTCGTTAATCTATACCTTATGATTCTAGTGAGAAATTTGTACAGTACCGATAATAGGTTGATGGGTCTGTAATTGCCCAATTTAAATTTGTTTCCCTTTTTAAATATAAACACAATCAAGACGTTTACCCAAGGTGTTGGTATTTTACTTTCTATGAGGCAGCTGTTAAACAGAACTTGAAGAGAGTGTATTATCTATGTGTTCATTATTTCATCCGTTGTTACATCGGGAATTTCTTCAGATCCCACATTTCTTACTATCACTCTATTTCATTCTTCTTTCCCTGGTGGTGGCGATATTTTCGTGTCATATTTGATAATATTTCCCTGTACCTTCCTTTATCTCTTTAATTTGTGCGATCTCTTGGTTATCGTTATTTATAAGTTTTATTATTTGATGTCTCCCTGTTTGTTTAGGCGTTTCATACTTTTTCTCCTCTTTCAAAGTTTCTTCTATTTTTGAATTTCTGTACTGTCAGATCTTTTTCTTAATTTTTCTGTCTATTTCTGCCAATATTAATCTGCAATTTGTAGGATCATTTCTTAGTAGTCATCTCTATTTCATTAGATTTTGTGTCTCTTTACTTAATTTTTGTGTTTTTTCTTTTTTCGATGTTGCTATTTGTTTTGTAATCATAAGTAGGCTGTTGGTTATTTGTGCGTTTAGTTCATCAAGTTCTATTTGGTAGTTTATGTGTTTCATATAAATTTCTAGTGCTTGAAGATATTCGTCCGTGTTTTGCTTTATTATTCCTGTTGGTGTCTTTATCTTTGTATGCGTTATCAATCTACGTCTCTCCTGCTTCAGATTAATTCTTATTTTTGCTCTGAACATCCGATAGTAACTGCCAATGCTTATCATGTTCAGGACTGTCGTGTCAATTACAATATTCTTGCCATTTGCTAACACATAAACAATTTCGTTTCTTGTTGTACCATCTGGGCTTTGCCATGTCCATCGTCTATGTTCTGGATTTTGGAAAAATGTGTTCATAACGTACAAGTTATTTTTGTTTACAAAATTTGATAACATTTCTCATCTGCTATTCGTCGTACCCAAACCAAGATTCCCGATATTCTTCTCATTTGTATTCATTGGTTTCCCTATTTTGGCACTGAAGTCGCCGATTATTATGACATATCTGTTTTATGATTTAGCAATGCTTTGTTTATATCTTCGTAGAATTGGTCAATTTCTTCTTCCTCGCTGTCTGGTGTCGGTACGTATACCTGAATGTTCTTACATTTGCATCTTCTCTTCATCTGTATGTCTTCTGAAATCATTCTTTTCGATATGGCTTTGAACTGAACAACATTTTCTGCTATTTTTTATGTATAAGTAGACCAACTTCTCCAATTTTCTTACTTTCATTGCCTTTATAGAAAAATTTATGGCCACTTCTTAGGGTGATACAAGACCCTCCTGTTCTTCTTACTTCCGCTAAGCCCAACACTGTCCATTTTATATTTTTCAGTTCTTCTTCAATTTTGATCATTTTTTCTTCTTCTCTAAAGTTCTTGCGTTATAAGTTGCTAATATCATTCTGTTGTTTTGGGTTGTCTATATGCTGCGGGTATACGGCTGTGTTTTATTTTCGAATTTTTGTCCCAAAATCCATGGGACTGATTGCACGAACAGTGCCAGATTCTGAGTTTCCTCTACTTGCCTGGGATACTACGTTTTGGAAACGTGACATATTCATTTTTAATTTGGGGTTTTTAGCCATTTCCTTGTCGCGCCGGCCAAATGTGTTGACAAGGGGTAAGGAAGTTGGAAGGATGGTTTGTGGTGAAGGATTAATGTTTTTAAGACCTTCTGTTCTCCCCATATTAGGAGGTGGGAGGAAACCAACGCTGGCGTTGGCTGGTTTGCATTCCTTAAGTACATCTATCCCCTGCCGGGATCGCAGAGGAGTATATACCCACTACCAGTGTGTCTAGTACATCTTGCAATACTTTTGCAATCAGCAAGACAGTACTGTACAATAAGTCGGAGGCGTAACCAATCTGCTATTGACTAACCAATGGTTATTAGTTAATAATATTAGTAAATTCATGTACACCTTGACAATATACAATGGTGTATGTATTGTTCAATTTATTTTATATATTGTTGATATTAATATAAATACATTAAGAAAATATTGTACTTTTATTAATTTGTCTATTTTAATTTCTAATATGATATCAGTTGAATTGAAATACATGTTTTTCATACATAGTTTAAAGACACAGTAAAATACTGGGCTAGATAAAGCCTTTCAACATCAAGATTCAAAAACTAATTTGTTCAATAACAGAGAAAAGAAAAGAATAGATATTCAAATTTAAATGTGTATATTCTTATGTAATAAAAAAGTC
Source organism: Pachyrhynchus sulphureomaculatus (assembly GCA_019049505.1). Classification (NCBI taxonomy): domain Eukaryota; kingdom Metazoa; phylum Arthropoda; class Insecta; order Coleoptera; family Curculionidae; genus Pachyrhynchus; species Pachyrhynchus sulphureomaculatus. The sequence goes on along the minus strand of CM032454.1, from coordinate 135,247,584 downwards.
AGAAGAAAACATTGGTTTTCTTTTATTTTGCTTAATATTATTATTCCTGCTATTATTGCTTGATTATAGTTAACTTTTTATACACAGAAACTGACCTACAGATTTTGGAACAGCTCAAACTAGTAATAATTAAATATTATCTTAACTTATCCATTTGAAAATAATCAATGTAATTGTTGACATGTAAAAAGTTGGTAAATAAATCATTATCATCATCAATCAGCCTTCTCTGTCCATTGCTGAACGTAGGCCTCCTTAAAGTGTGTCCATCTTTCTCTGCTTCGGGCCATTACAATCCAGTTTGTAGCGATTCTTTTCAGGTCGTCTATCCATCGAATCGCAGGTTTTCTTTGGTTAAATTAGTCATTTCCTTGTCGCATATAATTTTGTCTACACCCGTATTTCTTCTTATTTCCTTGTATCGGATCCTATCTCTCAGAGACAAGCCTAACATAGACCTCTCTATCCTACGTTGCAGTATTCGCAGTTTTGTAACTGTGTAGTTTATTAGCAGATCTATTTTCTGAGTTGCTTTTTGAAGTTCTAACAAATCTACGGACTCTTAAAAGTTGTCTGATATTAGATCTATGTCATATGTTCAATCTTTCTCCATCGACCATAATTCCCTTGGTAAATAAATAAGTACACAATAATATTCACATTACTTATTAGTCAATATATTGGCTGCTTGCTACCAATATTTATTTTATTTAAAACAGGTTCAAAGTTCAAGCTGATATTATTATTTCAAACTTAACTTTGTTATCGTTTATTTTGATTATCATCCTAATGTATTTGAAAATAATCGATGTAATTGTAACATAAAAAACCGGTCAAGAGCAAGTTGAACTTGCACAATTAGTGTTCCGTACGTTGATTGTTTTTAAAATAAAAATTTTTGTTAGGGTGGTATAGAATGATCAGTGACTTCACAAAGCACACCTCAAAGGAGTTTTCAACAAAGGTTGTTTCCAATCTTTACTGAAAACTGGTGACCTTGAATTTTTTTTTTTTTTTTATATACCAAATAAATTGTTAAAGGTAATGCACTCGTGATAATTTTCGTTCAATCTATACCCCGTGGAGAATATTCCAGAATTTTTTTTTTCAAAATTTTTTGATCAGTACTTTTCGAGATAAGGTAGGGGACAGCGATTTTTTAAAAGTAAGACGAAGAAAAGTATGCGCAAGTATTACATTATATACGAGTATATATATATATATATATAAAATATATATATATATATATATATATATATATATATATATATATATATATATATATATATATATATATGTGTGTATATATATATATATATATATATATATATATATATATATATATATATATATATATATATATATATATTTACTCGTGTTTTCACAAGCTTTCATTGGACATCACACTCGATGACCTAGTAAAAAAAAATTTTTTTCACTTCCGATTTCACCCCTCAAAACGAACCCCTTAAGTCAAAATTTATGTTACGGTGGTATAAAATGATCAGTGACTTCACAAAACACACCCCAAATGAGTTTTCAACAAAGTTTGTTTCCAATCTTTACTGAAATCTGATGACCTTGAAATTTTTTGTTTTTTTATATATCATATAAATTATTAAAGGTAATGCACTCGTGATAATTTTCGTTCAATCTACACCCCGTGGAATATTCCAGAATTTTTTCGAAATTTTTTGATAAGTACTTTTCGAGATAAGGCCCGGGACAGCGATTTTTTTTGCGAATTTTTAAAAATAATGCAAAGAAAAGTGCGCGCAAGTATAATATTATATATATATTTTTTACTCGTGTTTTCACAAGCTTTCATTTGACACCACACTCGATGACCTAGTAAAAAAATTTTTTTTTCGCTTCCGACTTCACCCCTCAAAACTAACCCCTTAAGTCAAAATTTAATTCTCAAAACTACATGGCTCTGATGAGGCCATCAATTCCTATATTATTACCAAATTTCACCTTTCTATGTCAAATAGTTTCGGAGAAAATCGGGTGTGGCAGACAGACAGACAGACAGACAGACAGACACCGAAGTGATCTTATAAGTGTTCCGTACGGAACACTAAAAATTAGTAAATATGTAAAATATTTAAATATACCTTTATTTTCCATATTTTAAAATATTAATTTTTACATATTACTTGCCATTATTAGCTCAAACGTAACCTTTTTAGTGTTCCGTACGGAACACTATAAGATCACTTCGGTGTCTGTCCGTCTGTCCGTCTGTCTGTCCGTCTGTCACACCCGATTTTCTCCGAAACTATTTATCATAGAAAGTTGAAATTTGGTAATAATATAGGAATTGATGGCCTCATCAGAGCCATGTAGTTTTCAAAGTTAAATTTTAACTTAAGGGGTTAGTTTTGGGGGGTGAAATCGGAAGTGAAAAAAAAATTTTTTACTAGGTAATCGAGTGTGGTGTCAAATGAAAGCTTGTGAAAACACGAGTAAAAAATATTTATATAATGTAATACTTGCGCGCACTTTTCTTTGTATTATTTTTAAAAATTCGCGAAATTCGCTGTCCACCCGCCTTATCTCGAAAAGTACTTATGAAAAAATTTTGAAAAAATTCTGGAATATTCTCCACGGGGTGTAGATTGAACGAAAATTATCACGAGTGCATTAGCTTTAATAATTTATCTGGTATATAAAAAAACAAAAATTTCAGGGTCATGAGATTTCAGTAAAGATTGGAAACAAACTTTGTTGAAAACTCATTTGGGGTGTGTTTTGTGAAGTGACTGATCATTTTATACTTCTGTAACAAAATTTTTTATTTGAGAAGCAATCAACGTACGGAACACTAATTGCGCAAGTTCAACTTGCACTTGACCGGTTGTTTATCTCTCAATTTAACCTAATCAAACTTCAGCATTTGAAAATATATTTGGAAAAGCTGTAGCGTTTATTTTTTACAATTTTTCTTTCTTTTCTATTACGCTACGGGTTATTGCCAGTATATTACAAAAGTCTGGTAATGGCATGACCACCTCAACTTCACTACATTTTTACCACCAGTTTCCCTTCAGGTTATAGTTTTTTCTCAAGAGGTTTTCAATATTTTTTTGCTACCAGCTTCTTGGTCTTTCGGATTTTCTCCTGTTTTTCCCATTTCTTTGCCAGCCCATTTCTGGAGTCCTTTTACCAAGCCTTCAGTCCACCGGCCTAAACGCAAGAGCCTTTTCATCAGGAGTGAAGAAAGGACAGTAATATTTAATGAATCAGAAAACCGTTTTTTTTAACGTAAATCTTTTAATTCTATTACAGTTTCGTATTTTAGTATTCTCTTGTAGGGATACAACACTTAAGACGTAAATACGTAGAAATAAATGTGTTTTGTTTTATCTTTATTTTTTTTTGTTTTATTGCCTAGTATAGTGACACCTCAGTTCTGCTGTTTTAATAACGTTTATACCATAGACCTAGCATAAAAATAGGTGGTGCCTAAAATAAATAAAAAGGCAAATTTAGTAGCATCTTGACAGCTAAAACCCATTCTCTATAACATAAGAGCCACCGTTTAGCACAGGGAAGTTTCTGTAAAAAGAAACTGCCACAAAATTGTAGACCATTCATATTCATATATTAGTTATCGGTTAAATTATGTTCGATACACTAGATAATGTTACTATAATTTGCACAAACTTGACCTCTGATTTCTCTTAATTTGACATATACATTTTCATATAAACATAAATACGATCGAAAATAAATGAGTTCAAATTTATATAAAAAAGGTACTATATAACAATTAATTGTAGTAAAGGTACTATATAGAAATTAATCTATCGAGTGATATCAACCGTCTTGAACTGGGAAGTACAATTCACGATTTCTTGCCGTCATAACTAATCATAAAAAAAAATGGTTGAGATTCATTCGTTACTTATAGAAGTATATGTGTATCAGAGTTCAAAACTAGATTTCTGAGACAGACGGTACTAGCGTCGTTAATAACTCAATTTTGTGACCATTGATGACTTCATTGCCTAGAAATGGTAGATCCAGTCATTAAGGAGGTTGAGGCGTTAAACGCAAAATATGAAAATTATTTTGTATAGATTTATTTCGATAGACTGATTAGTTTTGAAATTTTCTATGAAAAATTTAAGGTCTTTAGGAAACTTATTTAAATAAAAATCGAAATTAACAATACATATAGACTTATGGAGAATACGTCAATTTGATATAAAAATGACACATTTTTTGTTATAACAAATGAAAAAAAAATGTCATCAATAGGAAGTTTAACTATGTTAGACATCGAAATTTCGCGATTATTTTAAAAAAATTTCAAATTTAATTAGGAAGCTTTAACTTTATAAAAAATAACAATTATTAGAGGTGCTTTTGCATGGTTTACCTTTTATCTCTTAAATAGCGACAACGTTGCATTTAGTAGTAATGACGGGAAATTTAAATATTTTAAATAGTTTTGAATCTATTGGTGGTACATTTACAGAAGCTAGCAATTTGTTCAGATGAGTATATCCCATCCCTGCATGTAAAACTCCTAAAATACATAAAAACATTTATATAATTACAGATATTATTATTACAAAAAGTTCTTCTTTCTCACATTTGATTAATCTGGTTCCATGTTTGGCTGACGGGCCAAAACCAAGTCAGCACAAACGCTATTACCATTCCGTATTAAGGAATGACCTGACAATGTTACATGTTTTCAAAATCACTGACTTCTGAATGTTTCTGTGTATGTCCGTGTTGAGTCCCAATTGCACTAAATGTGGTGTGAATGTTATTGGTGTAAGGCCTGTGGCTGATATAATGAGGGGGACAATGATGACTTTTTCCTGTCTCCATAGCCTTTTTATTTCCGTTGCAAGGTCTGTGTATTTGGAAATTTTTTCTGTGTATTTCGCTTGGATGTTTGTGTCGTTGGGGACAGCTATGTCAATCAGATAGGTGACTTTTCCTTTTTTGCACTGAAAAGTAATCTCGGGTCTATTGGCGGAGACTGTTTTATCTGTATGGATACCGATATCCCAGTAGAGCTTGTAATCTTCATTTTCAAGTATGGATGTTGGCGTGTATTTGTAGTAGGGATCTGTGTTTTCTATGAGTCTGTATGTTGTGGCTAGTGCTTGGTGAACCACTTTGGCAGCTGAATCATGCCTGGCTGTGTACTCCGTTCCGGCCAATATTTTACATCCGCTCGTTATGTGTTCGATCGTTTCTTTCTGCTGGTGGCATTTCCTACATCTGTCCTCTGCAATAGTCGGGTCTTTGCTTGTTGCTTGTCGGGTGCTTGCTTTTGGTAGTTTCTGGTTAATATGACTTTATCCTGGATGGCAAGTAAGAAGCTTTCAGTCTCAGGGAATATCTGCCCATCCCGTAACCAGGTGTATGATTGTTTTTTATTTACGTGGTCTTGTTCTATGTGGTCATTGTGGTCTATGTCATCATTATTATTATTATTATTATTATTATTATAATTTTACCAAAAACTTCTTTTTTCTCACATTTAGTTAATGTGGTTCCATGTTTGGCTGATGGGCAAAAGCCAAGTCAGCACAAACGCTATTACCATTGTGTATTAAGGAATGACCTGACAATGTTACATGTTTTCAAAATACTGACTTCTGAATGTTTCTGTGTATGTTTGTGTTGAATCCTAATTTTACTAAGTGTGGCCTGAATATTAGTGTAAGGCCTATGGCTGATATGATGAGGGGGACAATGATGACTTTCTTGTTTCCATAGTCTTTTTATTTCAGTTGCAAGGTCTGTGTATTTGAAGATTCTTTTTGTGTATTTCGTTTGGATGTTTGTTTCGTTGGTGACAGCTATGTCAATTAGATAGGTGACTTTTCCTTTTTTGCACTGAAAAGTAATATCGGCTCTTGGCGCCAAGACACCGACCAGTGATCAACGCTTTGAAAAAGTTGGATGAGATTCCATCGAATCGTCAGCGAAACCGTCCATCAAGGGACTTTAAGCTAACACGGGATACCCGAAAAACCACTACTACATTTCACACCCGTGAGAACATTCGTCAAAACATATATATATATATATATATATATATATATATATATATATATATATATATATATATATATATATATATATATATATATATATATATATATATATATATATATATATATATATATATATATATATATATATATATATATATATATATATATATATATATATATATATATATATATATATATATATATATATATATATATATATATATATATATATATATATATATATATATATATATATATATATATATATATATATATATATATATATATATATATATATATATATATATATATATATATATATATATATATATATATATATATATATATATATATATATATATATATATATATATATATATATATATATATATATATATATATATATATATATATATATATATATATATATATATATATATATATATATATATATATATATATATATATATATATATATATATATATATATATATATATATATGTATGTATGTATGTATGTATGTATGTATGTATGTATGTATATACAGGGTGTTCCAGTATTCCGTGTACATAGAGTTACTGCAGATTTCTGGGATGAAAATATGACCATTTAACCCAACTTACCTTAGTCCAAAAATTCGTAATTTTTGAGATACAGGGTGTCAAAGTTATACTTTTATTTTAATTTTTCTTAAGTAGCTTTCTTAATAATTGTACTAAGTGTACATGATTCGAACCAGCCCACAGTTTTGTTGTAAATTGTAGGAGGCGCCACTTATTGCACTGTGTACACTTTTAAATTATCATAACTTTTTTATACCGCTCTGTATGATGTTTTTAATTAAATATTCGTTTTCCTCGCCTTCTCCTCTCTAAAAAAGCTATCTTGGTGAATGTTGCTCCAAGCAACAGTTTCTGAGATAGTGGGATGTTTGTTTCCATTTTTAAATTCCATTGACAAATTCGCAAATGCATTCCTACGCACGTTTCTTCACATTGTATAATTACTTGGGAAAGCTCACAAATCACTATGGTAATGACGTAAGATATCATATGTTCTATGACTTAACTGGCTTGTAGTAATACTGACAGAAAGTAATTTTTGACAGATACCAAACAAGTTTTACGAGTATTACCGAGAATTAATCCCTTCTCAAGCTCAACAGTGTTTTAAATATAGATTATTATGGAGTACCCTTTTGGTCAGCAAACTGATGTGATTTTAGTGTTTGGTTTTTGTAACGGCCACGGTCGCAAAAATGCTCGCGTATATCACGAAAGATTTTCGTATCGTCAGACTCCTAATCATCAGACCTCTGCCAATAATAAGAGGAAACTTCGGGAAATTGGACGATTGAAACCGATCAGGAATAATGCTGGACGGCCTTCACAAGCTAGAGCACCCGATGTTGAAGAGGAAGTCCTTGAAATTGTACACGATAATCCTGGAATTAGCACTCGTTTAATTGAACGTCAAGCGAGAATATCAAAAAGTCCAACTAACCCGATCATTAGACAACAAATTATTCACCCCTTTCATATACAGTGCGTCCAGAAACTCTTACCGCCAGATCCCGTTTACATGTTTCACAAATTATTCAAGCACGCATAGCTACTGTTTCGGCTCTTCACACTAAAATCCTGTTTACAGACGAAGCATGCTTCACTCGACGTGGTGTAACAAATATACATAATAATCAGGTTTACTCTGAAGATTTGTCGCGAACTATTTGATCGGGCCATTTAGATTACCAAATCGACTTGATGGTGACTTTCACTTGAATTTTATTCGTAAAACTATTTCTAAATTATTGAAAACTGACCCATTAATTTACATCGCGACATGTTTTTCATGCACGATGGTGCGCCACCCATTTTGCGCATAATGTGAAGATTTTTTTTGAACTAAAGTTACCCAGATAAATGGATCGGAAGACGTGAAGATGCTCCTCTTCATTGGCCACCTCGTTCGCCAGACTTAAATCCATGCACTTTTTTCCTTTGAGGTGCATTGAAATCGAAAATTTAACAAGTTCAAAGCGACAACATTGAGACATTGTGGATTATGATTCAAAATGCTGCTAACGCTTTACGAGTACATTTAAATTTCTTGCATGGTATTAATTTATGCATTTATTGTGAAACCAATACCTTCTCGGTTGAACAATTAAACTTTTTTCGAATTTATCAGTTTGTGGGTAATCTTTTATGTCCTTAGCCAGTTGGTTTTTACATTCTTACCATTGTTGGCCCGTTGGTCTTTAAATTTATTATTGTTGTTAGCCCGTTTGCCTTTAAGCATGCTCCAAATTTCAAAGACTATTCTTTTGGACCTGTCCTAAGCCTGGATGGAGTGTGAAGGAACGCATTTTGCGAATTTGACAATGGAATTAAAAAATGGAAACAAACATCCCGTTATCTCAGAAACTTTTGCTCTAACATTTACGACAAAACAGGAGGAGAGCGGAATATACGAATATTTAGTTAGAAATATCATACAAAGTGGTATAAAAAAGTTATTACAATTTAAAAGTATACACAGTGCAATAAGTGGCGCCCCCTATAATTTACAACAAAACTGTGAGCTGATTTCGATTTATCTTCTCAGAGAACCCTTAAGCACCGGATCTTGTGCAAATATAGTACAATTATGAGGAAAGCTCGTTAAGAAAAACTAGATAACTTATTCGATTCTATCCTATATATATATATATATATATATATATATATATATATATATATATATATATATATATATATATGGGGTGTCCCAGTATTCCGTGTACATAGAGTTACTATGGATTTCTGGGACAAAAATATGACCATTTCCCCCAAATTACCTTAGTCCAATATATATATATATATATATATATATATATATATATATATATATATATATATATATATATATATATATATATATATATATATATATATATATATATATATATATATATATATATATATATATATATATATATATATATATATATATATATATATATATATAGGTAAACAATTTTATGAAGTGATTACAGAATTAAAGATTTTATGCAAAATGGTCCATGGTAAAATTTGTCATATAATGATCGAATCGAAGTGATTTTAAAAGAGGTCGAATTATATAATCGTTATTTGAAGACTTTAAATATAATGGAGTTTCTGACAACAACGATGCAGAAACCCAGGGCTAAGAAGCCAAGAGATTATAATATTAGATATCTCACTGTATTAGCTATTATTCGAGAGGCTGAAAAGGTATGTCTTGATTTGTAAGAGTTGAAAAAGCACAGTTTGTTCCTGCAATCCTCTAGATGTCGTTCCGCCATCACTTTTGTAGTCTTCCCACACTAATCTTGGTCTCCCTTGGTCTACATGTTAACAGTTTATTATTCGGATCTTGTCTCGCAATGTGGCCCGCCCATTGCCACTTTAGCCATACTATTTTTTCCAATACATCCGGTACTTTTGTTCTTTCTCAGATATCTTGGTTTCTGATTCGGCCTCTAAGGCTTATTCCAGGCATGGCTCTTTCCATTATTCTTTGAGTGATTTGGAGCTTATTAGCCGACTTGCGAGTTAGTGCGGTTGTTCCTAGACCATAAGTGAGAAGAGACATTATACAACTATTAAAGACGTCCCTTTTAAGATTTATTGGCATAACTGATGATTCGTAATATGTCGCAGTTTAGCGAATGCTGCTTATCCAGTCGTCTGGAGATTTCCGCATCTTGGTTCTCCAATTGGATCTTGTGTCCTAAATATATGTACGAGGGCACGTTTTCGAGCAATTGGTTGGAAACAGTCACATCTATGTCTCGGGGACATTTACAACAAATAAGTAGTTGTTGTGAATAAATTAGTTTTAGAACTTAAATATAAATATTGTCGTAACGTACGCTTTACCACTCTTCATTTTTCTTATTGTTATCTGCTTATATTTGGTCAGTCGTATTGTCTATATGATTTTGTAGAGAATTTAATATACGTTGATCGCTTAATAATGCTTACAAGTTTTTCTTAACTCTTCATTACCTACAATAAATATCCCGTTTCTTTTCCTTATTGACTGATGTGATGTTTTCCCAAACTACAGTTGAATTATCTTCTTATGGAAGTTTAACAAATCGTGTGGTTTGTAAAGTCTTTCTGTTTCTTCATATTTTTTTTCATCCTTTTTCCTTCAGCTTCATTTAGTGTTCTCTTTTAATTAAGTTTTTTTGCATTATATATATATATATATATATATATATATATATATATATATATATATATATATATATATATATATATATATATCTCGGCAATCATCTATAATTTAACACTTTCTCGTCTAAGAGAAGCTCCAGGTTTTATTTAAATAAAAGGTTGGTGTCACTTTCAGCTAAACCGAAAATAATTTTCAAAATGTATTTTACTGAAAAATGACAAATTATACAGTTGATATCCCTCAAGTTTTAACAAATTGTTATTTAAAATAATAAAAGGCAATATTTCATAAAACTATTACCTAACAATATTAAAACAGTAGATTGGTTATTTATTACGTGATTAAATCTTTAGTGATGGCCTAGAGGATTTTATTGTTTAGTAATAAAAATCTACTTAGTTCGAGAGATGTTGCGAAAGGTAAACATTGATTGATAAAACAAAAATTCGTGAACAGAATATATTTGCCATGTCCTCTATTGTATTGATTTATTCTTTATCCTCAAAAAACTTGTTGAAAATACCCTAATAAAAAAAGGTATTTTACCGTATCAGAATTAGGTTAGTACAACGGATAAGTTTAATTTGGAACTTAAATACTTTTAAGGTATTTCTTACGAGTAACTGAAAGCAGCTTAATTCCATTGACAGCGTTCTGCAGAGATCGGAACAAGTGATAGTCAGAGGGTGCTATGTCTGGACTATACGGTAGATGCATCAAAACTTTCCAACCAAGCTCTTGCAATTTTTGACGGGTCATCAAACAAGTGTGTGGTCGGGCGTTGTCATGATGGAAGACAACACCTTTCCTGTTAATCAATTCAGGCCGTTTTCTTTCAATTCCCTGGCGTAATCTCTCTAGTTGTCCACAGTAGAGTTGAGAATCAATCGTCTGACCAACTGGAAGTAGCTCATGGTGGACGATTCGCTTCCAGTCCTTTCACACACACAGCATCACCTTTTTCGGCGTCAATCCTCGCTTAGCAAACGCTTGTGACGGCTCACCATCCTTTGTCCACGATCTTTTACGCTTCCGATTGTGTACGTGATCCATTTTTCATCACCGGTTATGACACGTTTCAGAAATGGCTCATTGCGTTTCAGCAGCGCATCGCAAATGTTAATTCGGTCTATCATGCTTCTTTTTGTAGCCAGTTTTGTGTAAATGGTTTAAAACCGTTTTGTGGTCAATGCCTAGCTCCATACCAATATCGACACTGCTGATATGCTTATCTTGCTGGACTTTTTCAAGAATTTCATCAGCTTTTTCAGTGATTGGACGACCAGAGCGTGACTCATCTTTTACATCAAAGTTACCAGAACGAAAGCGAGCGAACCATTTCCGCGCAACAGATTTTGATAAAGTACCTTCACCGAACACAGCACAAATTTTTTCACAAGCAATTTTTCATTACTTTTCTCCATTTTCAAACGCAAACAACTTTCCAACCACTGCACCAATTTCAATGTTTATACACTCAAAATAACGCTCGAAGTGTCACCTTTCTAACGAGCGTTTAGTGGTCTCGCTGCGATCTGTGTTTCTTGAGTTATTTGCAATTGACGCCATCTATCGGGAAAAACGCTACGAACTTTTTCCCAGACCCAATGATAGATTTTAGCATCATGCATTCACTGCTTCAATATAAAGATGGTTTACCACGCCGTATTACCATAATTAACTGCAAAAATTTCAGATATTTAACATGTATAAGATAGGAATCCATACTTTTTCTTCGGACAAAAGCATGCACTTTTTACCATTTTTGTTGTCGTATGTGCATTAAAAAGTAAAAAGTCACAAAAAATTATATATACATAAAAAAATTACTTTGCTATCGTTTGTTAAAATATGAAGGCAGTTTACCACATAGTTCTTGCAAAAATATTAGAGAAATATTACTTTTTATTGAATTATATGAAGGGAATTTTCGCTGTAGCAACGTAGCTTAAAGGAGACTGATCGCGCGGACCCGGGCATTCTTTCAAATTTTGAATCATATATAGTCCGGAAGTTCATAACCCAAGATTTTTGACTTATCGAAGAGCGGCAGATAAATATATCACGTATCACTTATTAAATGTGACAAACTGAACCAAAAAATACAACTTATAGATCCAAATTCCGGTTCTGCTGTGGTTATGGAGTGAGGAAGTTGCAAAAAGTTGAGGGTAGATTAACTCATCGCAAAGTAGCAGTTTTATATGTTATGAGGATACTATGGCCTTAATATCTGCCACGGAGACTGGTTCCTGTGGGAGTAAACCTGTTTTTTTCTTGAAAAATGATATTCAAGATATAGATCCTGGTTCTTTGAATTCTTTCTAAATTTTCTGTTCAAGGAGAAGAAAAAGAATAATGCATAGAGCTGTTATTCTTGGTTCTCCCAAACATCTCAGATAAATGAGTTTAATGAAATATCACTAATCGAGCGAATGTGAGGCGTCATTATCATTGCCTGACCATGGGTGACATCCTTTGTAGGTCGGGGCCGCAGGTTTATTGCGATTTTTTTTTCTTTTCTTTTAGATAATATTAATAATAAATTGTTTATCAGATACCAAATATACGAAATTTGTAAATAATCTATCCATATATCAAATATGCGGTATTTGCAGTTATATGATGAAACAGTGAACGGTGTTCTTATCATTAAATTTTATTATAAACACAATTGAATTTTGACAAATAGTATCTTATATAATGCTACTTAACTAGAACTCAAAAGTGTCGTACTTAAATTAAAAACTGGTAGGAGCCCAAGATCATATTTCGATATTTTACTTTTTCCTTTAAGTTTCTTTTATAAAATAAGGGACATTTAATTTCATATTCAACACACCGTACAACTTATTAATTTGAAAATCAATTAAATAATCGTTTTAAAAAAATATTCTGTTAATTTTGATTCTCCTTGTGTAATATATAATTATCTATATATCTTTAATTTTAAATAATTATTACTACTGTGAAAATATAAAATACAAACTACAACTTGTAATGTTTTAACTGGCTAAACTTTATTTGAAGCAATTGCTTCGTTGCTGCGAAACTGACAAGAACAAATATCAGACCGACGGAATTGCGGTTCTACCTTGTGTAATTCGTTTAGATTTAAGTTAAAGTAGTTTTTCTCCAATAATAATGACCAAATTATATCTATCAGGCGAGAAAGTCAAAAGTAATAGTAAAATATTTCTTTTTACTATTGCTGTTTTCTAAGATTCTTCAAGAACTACTGAGGTAGATAAAAAAAGGTTAATGTTTTTGTTTTTAATTTCTATGATAAAAACGTTAAACGAATATATATAACAGAAATAGCAATTTTTATATTGGCTGCATAACTGGTAATTCGGAACTTCACAGAATTTTGACGATCATAACCTTGCTCACTTAGGTTTGTGGGATCATACATACAGTCAAATAATGTTAAATAATTTATGATTATGTTATATTAATTAATAAAATGATATAAAAATGCCCATGTGAGCATTTTTATATCATTTTTTTCAGGGGCGCAAGAGCGGGACGAGGGAGAGTATAAATGGATACAACGATGTTTCTTTGAGGAGAAAAGATAACACTAAAAGGGAAATTACTTATAGAGAGAAGTTGCCAATAGACAAAAGGAAGTTAGATTCAATACATTTTTTATATGTGGGGATTTAAAAATTTTTGGAACGACACTACACACTAGTTATCACTATTACAGCAAACGCTTTATTTTTGTACTTGACTTACGTTTCTGTGGCCATGTTAGCATCATCAGGATGGATTAAAGACTCAGTCAATAATCACTCCTGGTTATGCTAACATGGTTAGCGAAACGTAAGCCATGTGCAAACAAAAGTTTGATGTAGTGGTGATAATTGTTATGTAGTGACATTTTTCACAGTTTTTAAAAAAACGTGCCCAAGGGATTTACACAAGTAAATAACGCTGTTTTTCAGTTCATTGTTGTTATCAAACCTTGCATGTAAGGTTGTTTTAGAGAAATAGAAAAACCTCTGCGACTCTTTCAGTAAAGTCATCCATTATCAACGATCACTAACTTTTTCAACGTGACTATTCGTTCTCCCTCTTAAGTGCCATAAATGGCACAACTTTGTTACTTTAGTCTCATTAATATCCGGTTCCTATACGTCATTTATTTGCCTTCAATAATCGTCCACGGAATGATTTTTTAACGGCAAGGATTGGTTCACCCACTCACAGTGTGAGAAAAGTGCGATTTTTTTGAACAAAAATCTGTTGACAGTCGGCATTTTATCCGATATGAATAAATCAAACTGAAGAATACTTGTAAAATATTGTACTTTAAGATAGTACTGCGGTGAAGAAGGTTTAAATTAACATAACCTATAAAAAATTTCCTAGACTACACATATTCGTGATTATAAAAAAAAAGAGTTATGAACAAAACAACTAAAACAGTATACCTTTATGTTAACAGATAAATTTCAATAAAATATTTCAGAAAAAAAGTTTTGAAAGTTTATTATTAAATAAATCTAAACGTTTATTGATATACCATACACAACATTTTTAGATGTATAAATTAAGCGAAATCATATTTTTATCAACCTGATAATATTTTAGGAAAACCTAATGCAAAGTTGTTATGAATATTTTTTTTTATAGTCGCATATTATTATGCTATTATACAATTCTTAAAATTATACACTCGTAGTAATAAAACTAACATATCCTAATTCATAAAATAATAATATCAATTCCAAGATATGTATACTAAACATATCGAAACCAGACTTTTCTGAAGCATAAATATAAATTTTCCAATTAACATCATCTAATGTATATAAAATAGTAATGTTACAAACAATATTTTTCAATTTAAAAATGAACGCACTAAGAATTTAAATCTATTACAACCTAATGCCTAAAGCAATTAAATTTCGACTAATAATTTATGATTTAAAGAACTACAAATTAAAAATTTTTACCTAACAAAACCTAACCCATAAATATAAATATTTTCAATCCTGTCTTAATCTAATGCAGGAAATAATAACGTTACGAATTTTTTTTTTGCCAATACTGTATATCCAATGCATGTACAGGGTGGTCCAAATTGGACACTTTTAAAGGTAAACCCCTTTATCTAAAGGAGATAGACGAAAACTGATGTCGGTGTCTGAGGCTCAATTTTTATGATAAACTCAATGGTGAAAACCGCACATGATATCTAGTACCGTTTCAGATATACAGCGTGTTTTTCAAAAATCTGCATTTTTAAATTGTCGACAAACACCAGGCAAGAGTTAGAAGTCGCAGTGATACAAAGTTTTGTAGCTCTCACTCCTCTTGAACTAATCAACTCGGTAAGAAGTGTCCAGAAAAGGTGCCACATATGTGTAAATGAAACTGGCCGACATTTCGAACATCTCTTATAGAAAATTGTTTTGTTTTAGTTTGCTCTACTCAGAATAAGTTGTTTTATTTTTGTTTTGTTTTATTTTCTACATAGTTTAAACTACTATAGCATTTAGTAAATTTCATTGTAGTCATGGCTCTTAGAGTTACTTCTGGGAATTTTTTTTTACGATTTGACTGCTATCAGTAAACAATTGATATTGCCGCTCCGTCCAAAGCCTACTTCACAAAATGTGGATTTAAAACTCACGTAAAAACTGAAAACCTTTATATTTTGAAGTAGATTTAAGCAAAATATAAAGTGTGCTATATTTTTAGAATGGTAATTTAAAGCTCTATTCGGAAAAATATACCGGGTATCCCATTTAAAAAAATATATTTTTGCGTTAATACCTATTAAAATATTAGTTGTAAAAAAAAAATATAACTTACACTGTTGAAATAAATTCACGTGAAAAAGTGCTTTGAGAATGTTTCTACAGAAATCAAAAATTTTCAATAGGAAAAGAATTACAAACATTTTTCAGGACACTGACATCAGATAGATAAAGGGATTTAGCTGTAAAAGTGTCCAATTTTGTCCACCCTATACACAAAAGTGTGATATCTATAATACTATATTTCAGAAAAAAAGTCTTATTACAAAACTTTTTTTTCTGCAATATTTTATTGAAATTTTTCTCTTGATATAAAGGCATATTGCCTTCTTCGCCGCAGTACTATCTAAAAGAACAATATTTTACGAGTGTTTTCCCTTTGATTTATTCAAATTGGAGAAAATGCAGACTTTCAACAGATTTTTGTCCAAAAAATGATACTTTTCTCACACTGTGCGACTGTATCATACACTTGGCGGAATAACTAATTTTACCACTCATTATAAAAGGATAAATTGTAGCAACTAACTACAAAATGACTAGATCCTTCTTCTTGAAGTGCCATATCGGATACGGACGTAGGCGACCCTCTCGTCTTTGTCTGTGGTTGATGCCTTTTTAAGTATTTTCCACAGGCAAAGGGGACCTATAGTTTAATTCCGATTCCGAACGGCCAAAGTGAGAGGGCTTTACTAGGCATGATACTACGGGTAGTTTGTCATTCCGTCTAGTTGTAAATTTTATTTTATTTTATTATCTTTTTTATTATTATTTCCAGAGCCGAGATACGTACACGGGTCGCTGGCGTAGAAAGCAAACACCTTAACCACTACGCTATGGCCATCTTTAACCTCTAATTATGCTGACTATTCGTTCAGGTCTTTGAGTTCCGAATTCAAAGTGGGCCTTATATTTTCCATAGTTTTCATTTTAATATTTTCTGAGTAATACCATCATAACAATGAGATAAAAAGAATTATTTCTAGTGTATATTTTCCAAGTAGAAAAACATCTTTTTTAAAAAAAATTTTTTTATTTTTTTTAACGAAATTTGATTAAGCAACAATTTTTTGAAATTCTCATACAAGTACTGAAACTAAGCCAGACGCTATATATTCTTATTTGGTATTAGATTTGTTTTTTATGGAATTCTCTTGTGTATACTTTCATCTATGAAATAAACATAAATCTACTCTGGGATGACAAGTGTGTGAGGGAATAAATAAAAACGTTCACTTAACTAAAACATAATCCAGCGATAGTTATGTCTTACAGAAAGAAATAAGGTTTTATATACGTTAATCTATGAAATAAACATATATCTACGGAGAAGGTGACAGAATAAGTAAAAACCTTATTTTCACATGCCTAAATTACAATCAGAATATAGATTACTATATTCAACGTTCATCAACCGAAAAAATCTTAATTGTTTGACATAATTGAAAACATTTAATAGATTTTATTGTATTAGGATAATCATCTTTATAATGCTAGTGTAGAAAATAAAATATTTGGTACGATTTCAGCAGATAGCAGTAGGTTACGAGATGTGTTTCTGAATATTTCCTATCTGTCAAATAAATTTTGACAAAACAAATTTTATTAGGTCTAGGAAATGGTGGAGTTGTAGCGTAGCTCAAGATTACTCTTAGAGGAAAGCTCAATTTTAGGAACGAGTAATTATTAATAAATTCTCTGGCTGTTGACTCTTGGTACCATAATATTAAAAAATTAAAAAAACCGATCAAATGCAAGTTGAACTTGCGCAATTAGTGTTCCGTACGTTAATTGTTTTTAAGATAAAATTTTTTGTTACGGAGGTATTAAATGATCAGTGACTTCACAAAAACCCCCCAAATAAGTTTTCAGCAAAGTTTGTTTCCAATCTTTATTAAAAACATGACTTTGAAATTTTTGTTTTTTTTATAAACCAGAAAAATTATTAATGATGAGTGATAATTTTTGTTTAATCTACACCCTGTGGAGAATATTCCAGAATTTTTTCAAAATTTTTTGATAAGTGCTTTTCGATATAAGGATAGGGGACACCGATTTTTTGCGCAAGTATTACATTATATATATTTTTGATCTAGTGTTTTTTCAAGCTCATTTGATACCCCACTCAATGACCTAGTAAAAAATTTTTTTTTTCACTTCCAATTTCACCCCCCCCCAACTAACCCCTTAAGTCAAAATTTAACTTTCAAAACTACACGGCTCTAATGAGACCATCAATTCCTATATTAGTACCAAATTTCAACTTTCTATGTCAAATAGAGTGTGACAGACGGACGGACACCGAAGTGATCTTATAAGTGTTCTGTACACTAAAAAGACACTTGGTATTATTTCATACTTTATCCGTGAGATGTTCTGGTCCATTGACGAACTGAGCTATTTAAGGTCTCTATGTTGATAGTCGTATAGACCAAAACATGTCCGAGAAAAACAAATTCTGGAATAATATAATGTTTAGATACTGTAGGTTAAAAAAAATTATAACTTTTTTATCCTAATTGCAAATTGTATATAAAACATATATGAGGGATTATACTTTACATGAAGATTAAAAAAAAAGTTATCACCACTACACTGCATACTTTATTTTTGCGCTCGACGCGCGTGTCCCTAACTATATTAGGATCATGAGGGACGATCACTGACTGAGTCAAAAGCGATAAATGTTGTGTAGCGTCCTTGTGCCCAAGATCGTTACAGATAAAAATAAAGCAAATTGTTGCCCTTAATTTAAACTTCAAAAAAACTTTTTATTTAAATATGAATTAATAAAATGGTATAGAGAATATTAAGTTTCCTTATTTAATAATTGGTAAATTTAATAATAGAAAATACAGTTAAGAGGTGGGACGTTTTGTATGTGTTAATAGAACTTCGTATTTTATTGTTGTTAGTACATATATTGGAAAGTAAGTAAAAACGATAAGCTATATAAAAAAATATTCGTAATTACTTTGTTTCTTAATTCTTAACTTTTGAGTACTGCGGATCAAACTTAGCTAATTAAAATGCTTTTTCCCACACGCTTAGCACAGTTAATTTAATTTTGAACTATAATCAACAGCAGGATTATTCAGGATTATGTAATAATAATTAGAATCTTAGAATACAGAAATTTGTAGTTGCGGCACTCGTTAAACTGATCTAAGGTGCAGATTTTCACGAAATTCATAAATGTGTCAATATCGGGTCATATTTACATATTCTGGTGAGTTATGAGCTGGCCTATTAGCCTTCGAAGGAAATGAATACGTTGGTTATACATGTATATATATATATATATATATATATATATATATATATATATATATATATATATATATATATATATATATATATATATATATATATATATATATATATATATATATATATATATATATATATATATATATATATATATATATATATATATATATATATATATATATATATATATATATATATATATATATATATATATATATATATATATATGTATATACTTAAATAACACTTAGGCTGAAAAGTTTATAGTCTGACACATAGATGTCGCTCTTTTCAAAAAATCCATGTGATTTTTAGGACGTACCAACCTTCAAACGATACGTTTTAAAATTTCATGGCATTTCGACCATTAGTTTACAAGTTACAGTGGTTTTAGTGACGCTACTTTTGATATTTTCAAAACAGTGGAAAAAATCGAATTTCGTTTGTTAATTAAACACTGTTTTTTGTTGGGAAAAAATACCGTTCAAGGAAAGTAATGGCTTGATAAGTGTTACGAAGACTCTGCCCCTGGAAAATTACTCATCATTTATTGGTATGCTGAGTTTAAACGCGGTCGTACAGACACAAATGATGCTGAAGACGCTGGACGCCTAAATGAGGTGGTTACACCGGAAAACATTTAAAAAATCCACAAAATTGTTTTGGATGACCGTCAAGTGAAATTGCGTGAGATAGCTGACACCCTAGAGTTATCAAAAGAACGTGTTGGTCATATTTTGCATGAACATTTGGACATGAGAAAGCTCTGTTCGGAATGGGTACCGCGTTTGCTCACAGTGGACCAAAAATAACAACGTGTTAATGATTCTAAGCGCTGTTTGGACTTGTTTAAGCCCAATAAAAAGCATATTTTCATGCGATATGTGACAATAGATGAAACATAGATCCACCACTGTATACTAGAATCAAATCGGCAGTTAACTAAGTCGACAGCAGCCGATAAAAGCCGCCCGAAGTGTCCAACGACACCAAAGTCGGCTGGGAAGGTTTTTGCCTCTGTATTTTGGGATGCGCATGGGATAATTTTCGACGACTATGTTGAGAAGAGAAAAACCATCAATAGCGAATATTATATAAAGTTATTGGTGTGTTTGAACGCAGAAATCACAAAAAAACGGCCCCAAATGAACAAGAAAAAAGTGCTCTTCCATCAAGACAATGCACCGTGTCACAAGTCAATGGTCAAAATTGCATGAACTGAAGTTCGAATTGCTTCCTTATTCACCGTATTCTCCAGATTTAGCCCCCAGCGACTACTATGTGTTCGCAGAACTCAAGAAAATTGACTACTAATTTTGTCAAAAAATATGAAAATTTGATAAGAACGAGCACATAAATAAAACAGATATAGATAGGCCTTTTAGTTTGTTATGATCAAAATAACTTTATATCTAATATTGATTTGATCAAAATGAATTCATAAATAAAAGTGAAATAAATACTCATTTGTTATCAATACATTTAAAAACAAAATTTTAATTTGGCCGATTGTGTATTTACCATTCACATTATATATATATATATATATATATATATATATATATATATATATATATATATATATATATATATATATATATATATATATATATATATATATATATATATATATAAGCTGATTATTTTCGAAGTCAACTATAATTTTCGAACTCATGCCTTTGACACTACTCAGTATATATCACCACTACACCAAACACTTTATTTTTGCACTCGATGCGAGTTTCGCCAACCATGTTAGCTTCATCTGGAGCGATGATTGACTGATGAAGCTAACATGGTTAGAGAAACGCGCGTCGAGTGCAAAATTAAAGTGTTTGGTGTAGTGGTGATATATACTGAGTAGTGTCATTGTGCCAAAGATTCCACATTCCCAACTTAGTTATGCCTTTGAGGTTTTCCCGTTGTATCTGTGTTTCTAATAAATATTATTACTATAAGACTTGCTGATCCTAGAGTATAAAAACATCGAATTAGTAAAACATGGTGGTATCGCATTTTCATGTCAATTCTACACTATACAGGTTACGGATTGAATTTTAATTTATAATTTATACAATAAATCGTATATGGAACTGGCAAGCAAAGCTTAAACTTTAAAAGCTTGGTAAAAGAGGTTTCCATAAAAATCTTTATTGTTCGGCAATTCAATAAACAAATAATGGCTCGCCTGCCCACGTCCTGTTCCTGTCCAATTTAAAAGCTAGTTTAATAAAAGTTTGATTATCTGTCTTATGTTGTATGTTACCGGCAATCAAATTTCACACACTTTCCCCGTTTTATTTCAACATATATTGCATACTTACATCTTCAAAATAAGTATATAATAACAGTCTTGTTAATCATTCATTACCTTATATATAAAGAATCGTTATGGTATATTTCCTTTTAATACTTCTCATTTTTAGTGTTCCGTACGGAACAAGTATAAGATCACTTCGGTGTCTGGTCGTCTGTCTGTCCGTCTGTCACACCCGATTTTCTACAAAACTATTTGATATAGGAAGTGGAATTTTGGCACTAGTATAGCCCCCATTAGAGCTATGCAGTTTTAAAAGTTAAATTTTGACTTAAAGTGTTTTTGTTTGGGGGGGGGGGGGGTGAAATCGGAAGTGAAAAAAAATTTACCAGGTTATCGAGTGGGGTGTCAAATGAAAGCTTGTGAAAACACGAGTTTAAAAGTATATATAATGTAATACTTGCGCATACTTTTCCTTGTATTATTTTTAAAAAATTGACAAAAATCGCTTTTCTCCTTATCTCGAAAAGTACTGATCACAAGATTTTGAAAAAATTCTGGAATATTCTCCACAGAGTGTAGATTGAACGAAAATTATCACGAGTGCACTCACCACCTTTAATAATTTATGGGATATATAAAAAAATCAAGGTCATCATTTTTCAGTAAAGATCGGAAAAGAACTTTGTTGAAAACTCATTTGGGGTGTGTTTTGTGAAGTCATTAATTATTTTATACCTCCATAACAAAATCTTTTATTTTAATTTTTTTTTTATTTTTTTATATATAAAAACGTTTCTTTTGTGGCATTTATAATATGAAATATAATGTTGTCAACTGTACGGTGAAGCGTTTTAGATTCCGGATTTAACTGTTAAACATCTTTATTAAACCTGGGTAACAATAAAGAGTGTTTAGCATTCTTAGGATAATAAAAATGAGAGATACTTAGTGGCTCAACAGTCGACGTTGGCTGATAACCTTTCGCTAAGTTCAATATCTACATTGGAGGGGTCATACCCCCATTGTAATGTTTCGTCACATGATGTTCATCTAATTTTACATTACGTAAGTCGGATCTTTATTTTAATTTTATTGATATAAGTTTATACTCTAAATTACACTTTACTTTGGATTTGTTTCTTTGGCTACTACGGATGACGCAGTTGACTTATATTCGTTTTTCGTAGAACAAATTTTTACAATATAAAACTTTGGTATTATTAATACTGTCTGACCAATATCTGGCTGGTGAGACACAATAGATTGAAACGCACCTTAAACCGATCCCGTACTTTAATTACAATAGAAAATATTACCTAAAATCGTCAAGCCACTCACTTCTCTCCTGCAGTATTTCTGTGATACACTAAGAAATGAAATTATGACATATAGACATAACTAGAAGTATTTTTTGTTGGTAATGCTCCTCCATACTGAAATTTCACGTTTATACTAAAATATAAGAAATAATATCTATGTGTAAACAATAAACAAAATATTAACATGCTACGCTGACACCCAATAACAGATACCAATTGCCAAAAAAATATTCAGATCAATATCTTCCGCTTTTATAGCTACTGAGTTCGGTTTTAAAATTACTAACAAATTTATTGCTTAAGAAATTATTCGAACTGATTGAAAACAGTGAAGAACAGGTGGGATTCCGAACAAACAGATTAACTACCGACGCTATTTTTGTGGTGCCACAGATATGCTAAAAGTCCATCGAATACAATAAGCCCGCCTACATGTGCTTTGTGGACATGACTAAAGCCTTTAACCGTGTGAAATTGGAAGATGTGCTGTCCATACTAGAAGAGAAAGGGGTTCCGCAAGGACTGAGAGAGTTGAATAGGGAAATGTATCAGAAAACCAGAACGCAAATAAAAACAATGGAAGCAGTGACTAACGAGATAGAGATGGCATCTGGAATACGACCACTGGAGGGATACAAAATGAATGATAAAAACATTAATATAGTTTGCTACGCCGACGATGCTGTACTCGTGGCGGACAGCGAAGATAACCTACAAAGGCTGCTATATCGATTTGTCGGATCGGCTGGCAAACACAACATGAAAGTGTCCAAAGAAAAGAAGAAATGTCTCACAGTGTGTCGAGAACCCTTAAGATGTAAGCTGGAAATACAAGGACATGTAGTCGAGCAAGTCATGACCTTCAAGTATCTGGGCGTAAACATCTCTAGCGCCAGGGATATACAAGACGAAGTCAAGGAATAAGCTATAAGAGGCGCCACAGCATCCAGTCAGCTAAGAGATGTGATATGGCGTAACAGGTACATGTCGATAGCAAACAAGATAAAGATATACAAAATTTGTATTAGACCAGTGTTAACATACGCTGCGGAAACTGGATCAAAGACTAGTAAAACTAAACAATTGCTTAGAAAAACCGAGATGAGAACCCTACGGTGTATAACAGGAAGAACATTGAGAGACAGAATACCTAACCAGCAAATAAGGAATGAGTGTGACATCCAGGTAGATAACTGTTAATCTATAGCTTTCATAGTCTTCAAAAAACTATCTTGTTATGAAATTTATATCTCTTTTATCTTGAGCAATCAAATTATCATCTCTAAAGTTGAGAGTTCAGAGCGCATAATTTCAACATTCCAAATGTGTATTGCATAGACTTAATAAAAATATTTCATTAAGGCGTTTAACTAGCTACAATCCTAAATTTAAATTTGATAATTTTCCAGAGAATTTTTTTATTATTACTGACACTAGCAAAACTAGAATTTCACTTATAAAGAAGGTTTTAGTAGAAAATCCGCTCACCAAAATGCTGAAAATCAATTTTAAATCAGTATTTATTGAGGCAAGAAATGCCTCCTCAAAGCCAATGGGTTCTACAAGTACGAAGAATACAACAAAATATAAGGGTATCTTTATTGTATTCTAGATAATAAAAATAACCGGTCAAGTGCAAGTTGAACTTGCGCAATTAGTGATCCGTACGTTAATTGCTTTTAAAATAAAAAATTTTGTTACGGAGGTATAAAATGATCAGTGGCTTCACAAAACACGCCCCAAATGAGTTTTCAACAAAGTTTGTTTCCAATCTTTACTGAAAACTGATGACTTTGAAATTTTTGTTTTTTTATATACCAGATATATTAATAAAGGTAATGCACTCGTGATAATTTTCGTTCAATCTACACTCCGTGGAGAATATTCCAGAATTTTTTCAAAATTGTTTGATCAGGACTTTTAGAGATAAGGGGGGGACAGCGATTTTTAGGGATTTTTTTAAAAAATAATACAAAGAAAAGTGTGCGCAAGAATTACATTATTATATATATATATATATATATATATATATATATATATATATATATATATATATATATATATATATATATATATATATATATATATATATATATATATATATATATATATATATATATATATATATATATATATATATATATATATATATATATATATATATATATATATATATATATATATATATATATATATTACTCGTGTTTTCACAAGCTTTCATTTGACACCACACTCGATGACCTAGTAAAAAATTTTTTTTTTTTCACTTTCGATTTTCACCCCCCAAAACCAACCCCTTAAGTCAAAATTTAACTTTCAAAACTACATGGCTCTGATGAGGCCATCAATTCCTATATTATTACCATATTTTAACTTTCAATGACAAATAGTTTCGGAGAAAATTGGGTGTGACAGACAGACGGACAGACACCGAAGTCATCTTATAAGTGTTCCGTACGGAACACTAAAAATGAATAAATAATTGGGGTTTAAAAAAAAATTGTCATAAATGGAAAGATCAAATATAAGTTTTATAACAAAACTATTTTTATTAATTATTTTTCTTTCTTTGTAATTAAAAATAAGTTTTTAAACGTATTACCGTTGACGCGCCGAAAAAACCCTAGGGCGTGTGACGTCACAATGTTTATTTTTCCCCAACATCACAGAAAGCTGTTACGAATGTTTTAGTTTTTAATCAATTTATTTTTGTTATTATCATCAGTGCATTGATAAATTTATTGAAATGTCTAATCCAAAAAGTTATCGTGCCTGTTTCGTACCATTTTGTACGAATACTACAAAGACAACTCCCGAAAAAACGTTTTTAAATATGCCACAAGATGTTAAACGTCGAAATCAATGGTTCCAAGCAGCACGACGTATTAATCCTAAAACAACATAAAATTTTTTCTGTTGTGAAGATCACTTCGATGTAAGTATGTAGTTTAATGTAATAATAATCATTTTTGCTTTTAAGTTGAACATAACCTATAGCCTTGTCACCGTAACTTTCGCGTGACACATAAACAAATAATTTAATTATATTTAATAAAATTATTTTGTTTCTTATTTGCATTCACATTTTTAATAAAAATAACAAAATATAGCATACTTCAATAAGTTTGACAGTATATCCACAGGCAGAAGCTGTCGACAGTACTTACTGAAAAAATTTTAATCTATGACATCACAAATATGGCAGCTAATCGTGA
Source organism: Pachyrhynchus sulphureomaculatus (assembly GCA_019049505.1). NCBI lineage: Eukaryota > Metazoa > Arthropoda > Insecta > Coleoptera > Curculionidae > Pachyrhynchus > Pachyrhynchus sulphureomaculatus. The sequence goes on along the minus strand of CM032454.1, from coordinate 135,221,510 downwards.
TGCTTTCGTAATTACGTGATTTTTTTTAAATTTCTATACATTTAAATTTAATTTAATTTTAATTAATTGTAAAAAATCTTTAAAAAGTTTTTCTCATCGATTATATTATTTATGATAAAATTTAAAAATAAAGTAAAAAATCGATAATTATTTTTATTCAAAAACCCAATTCTGGTCACACTTGCAATTTAAAAATATAGTACCTTTAAATTTTTTTTGAATTTAAATAGAGTTAAAAATATAATAAGCATAACTAATTCTGGTATATCAGCAATACTCGTTTTGTTCTTAATTACTTATCTTTTGTTAATGATCTATGCACTTTTTGTAACAAAACAAGTTATTAATATAAGCGGTTATGTTAAATTGGAGAGACTATTCTACTTCTTGAAAATGCCCTGTGCATTCGTTTGCATAAAGCATTTGCGCCTTGCGCATACGAATTTGAAAATTCAAAGATTGGTCTCTCTAAGTAGCCCGTACTTTAATTAATGCTAGTGCAAGCATACTGATTTCAGAAAAACATAATCTCGGTCCAAATTTCTAATAAATTTGGCTTAAACTGTTAATCTACTTTAACAGATAAATGGCAATTAAATTTTTTTCCAGTATCATCAGTTTAGTTACAAAACTCCATTTGACTAGATTTTGTAAAATTTCGATATCGTATTATCCCAGTATAGATCTCTTATATATAACTTCCCTAAATTTCAAGAGTTATTTATTAAAGGATGAAAATAATAAAAATTTATAGCAAATCTATTAAAACATTAAACTATAATATAAAAAGATTTAAAATTAGACTGATAACGCCATGACCCTGTAGAAAGTTAAACTCATTGTGAAATATACTGTCAATAATCCAAGACATTACCATCTCTCAAAAGTACATATATAGAATTCGTATGTTTTCCTTAAAATTGGCAAGATGAATCATTTGAAAAGATTTTTCATAAATTTCGGTACGCGACACAAATTTACATGATAAATCGGCTTGTGTGTATGGAAGTGAATGGGAGGCGGCGCGGCGGCGTGGTGGGGCTGCGTGGGCGGACGGGTAGAGATTTCAATGTTCGTCCGCGTCCGCGCTAGTCGGTATAGTCAGCCCGCCATAAACAGACATATTTCGAGCGATCCAGAAGAGGCTTTAGTCGGGGCTGGGAGGCGGCAGGCCTAGCAAAGCAACAAGTGACGCGCGTTTATGGTCCGGCGGGATGATCACCTGAGCCTCGCATAGGGTGCGTGTATGCGGCATGAAGGCCGTGCTAGCCGCCGCCGCCGCTGCACTGTGCGTGGTGTGCGTGGTGGCCACGCCGCAGCCCCTCAGAGACTCCTTCCGCGGCTGGCAAAAACGTCTGGACCAGCAACCAGCGGATGATTTTCCTTCCGACTTCCAGCAGCACCTTCCCCAACTCTCCGTGGCTAGTTCTCAGCTTATGTTGCGCTCTCCGCGAGGCCAACGTCAATATGATGTCCCTCAGATAGGTAAGCCTTTATCAGCCTTTGCCATAAAACATCACCATTTCTGGAGAACCATTTTCGACAAGAATCTTGGTAAATAATAAAAGAATATACCAAACAAACAGTAATATTTTAATTTGAGAACGACAACGTTAATTATCCAGAATCTAACTTGTTACCAACTGTGGGAACTCACGAAAAACAGTTTCTACTAAAAGGCAACACTGCTTTTTATGTTTTAAATTCTTATAAACTTTTTACAGCCTTACAAGATGTAAGCTTACTTCTTAACTACATATTGAGTATTCTGCAGTTTTATAGAAAAAGACATCATTTATTCAGTACTTTCATTGCAAAATAGACCTAGAATAAGTACTTTATTTGACTTTCTCACACTAAAGAATAACTACAAGTCGATATTTGAAATAATATGTACTTTATAGTAAAATAATAATAAAAAAAAGTGGGACAAAGTTAGGGCTTTAGAGATATTTATATCTAAAATTTGACGACATTTTCCTTTACATACTGTTTCTGAGAAAATTGAAAATAATGAAAAAAGATCACAATTTTCAGATTCCTTGACTTCAAGAACCATGAAAAGGACATATGACAAGATAGATGCGAGGAAAGCCCGCTTTTCTTACAACTTAATATGTTTGACCATAAATAATTATGGTTAAAATTTCTTTATTATCTATACAAAAAGCCAGGTAAAACCCTCATGACGATAATGGAAATATACAAAATTTTCTCGTTTAAACCTCTTCTTCTAAAGCTCATAAACTATATGTTTCGTTCTTATGTCGGGTATTATGTGTACATCAAATTTGAAATCTATTACCGTTAAAATTTGTCTTCTAGCTCATCTAGACAAAAAGACCGGAAAAACTCTCATAGCGATGATGAGAATATGCAAAATGTATTAACTCTTTCTCCTTTCAACCTAAGGCGATATCGTTCATAAACTATACATTTCGTTCTTACATCATATATTATGTGTACATTAAATTTGAGATCTATATCTTATTCCGTGTAAGATTATCTTACCAACAGACTGATGGATTATGTTTGTTACCATCACGGAGTCTTGAACAGTAAAGAAATGTAAATATCTTTTAAGGTGATTTTTTTAAGAATACAATATTTTTTTTTTTTAGCAAGGGTAGTAGAAAGTAGAAATATTACTATATGAACAAAAATATTTGCAATTCACCTAATTATAAAAGATCATATTAATTTTTGTTTGCAGCATGAGATCAAAATTTCCACAAGGAATTTATAATTTTCTTTCGATAAGCAACATAGTAGGAACTACTAAAACTAATTTTAATAGTCAGTTGTTATACTAAAACAATAATCATATAAAGATAAATAAGAAAACAATAGGTTCAAGCAAGATCTGTTAAAATATACTTTCGGCCTTAATGATAAGAAAGTGACAGAGAGATTTTACAAAATAATAACAACAAATACTAATGATTCGATCAAAAGACTCATATTTGTATTTTTGTAAATCATAAATAATATACTTTGAAACATTTGAAATTAGTCGGTAAATTAAGAGATGGCAGAAGAACATTTAATTTAGCAATACAAACTTACTCATGAATAATTTTTAAGAAACAGAACATACTGAACTTTATTGAATTACAAAAAAGAAATAAATATGTTGTGTTTTATATTAAAATGATATTAAAAATTATTACAGCTTTGAATCATAAGAAATTAATTGAATTATGCTTTTAAGTTTTAAATGCCAATATTTAAAATTAGAATCATTATTACAAATATTCTTGTAAAGAAGAAAAAAAAGCAACTCTAAAAAATTGAAGGAAGGGTTTTCATATTAATCTGCCGAAAACTATTTTAAAAGAAGATTGATACTTTCTCGGATATTTATTTTTTCTATATATTTTATCAACGCCTGATATGTAGAGATTTATGAGTGTTAACTAGTAATATCATTAATGTGAGAAATAATGATAAGGTATATATGCATTTGCATAAAGTAAAAAAACACAGATTTTTCTAGAAATTTATGAGCGTATATGTCATTTTAAAATAGTCTTTTATTCTTTTAAAGAAATTTTCATCTTTAACTACAGTTTTGATAAATCAAAATTCGAACAGTGTACCAATAATAGAAATATTTATTATGTAGGCACGCGAGAGCATAACGCATTTTTATAATTCGTAATAAGTATGATGAAAAATGATATTCAAAAAAGACTTTCCTTATTTTAAAATTAATAACAATCGTAAATAGATACGACAAACACTTAACGTCCATTTTTAAAATTATTTTTATAAAAACAATTCGCTAAGATATGTACTGCTGCGAATACAAAGATTTGATTCATTTACTGATACTAATATTTGAATTAATACCTTCGAAGTTCGTGACATTATTAAAAATTATCATTAAACAAATCCAAAAAACAAAACAAATTTCGAAACAGTTAGTGGCAATTTTCCATTAGCTTATCTAAAAATTTATTTCATCAACTTGTTCAAATGGCAACGAGGTAATTGAGCAAAGTAGAAAAATACTCAAATAATAATAAGCTCTTCTTGTAAGCTTTATATTGATTTATTTAATATATTTCCGAACTGTTTTAGAGTGATATTGTATTATTATTTTGAGTTAGGAATAGATCCAATATGATAAAAAAATCGCTTTTGTCAAAGCCATAAAATAAAGGAATAACATGCAAACAACACGCTTCTTTTGCATTTATAAAAAAAATGTTTTTTCAAAAAAATAAATTCAATAAATAGTCTCTCTCAATATCGAATTTTTACAGTTTAGACTTGTAAATATCTTGCCATATATTACAGTGCTCTAAACACTTAAATATTAATTCCTCAGTTAAATTCGTAAAACTAAGTTTATCAAATTATTTAAGGGGATATTACTATTAGGTAAATACAAACTGGTCTGAAGCTGTTGCCCTTAATAATTACAATGTAATTATTGTACTAACTAACAACATACATGTAAATTACATGCGCAACTTGTATTATCTTATCTTAGTTTCAACTCAGGTTTAGGGAAACAACATTTACCTTCTCGTAATCCTGAGATAATGGAGAAACTCTAATTTGTATATAGCTTACAGTAGGGTTAGCTTTGTCACCAGGTGTTCACTCATATACATGGTAAGTTAGTCAGAGAATTAACAAGCCTTATTTTTAATATTTTATTAAGCCAACAAGAAGCACTTCTTAGTGACTTGGATAAAAAATAGTAAAATATAAACTGTACTTGTTATAAATGAATGTCTTTACGGGCGAATTAAATAACTATATTATTAAACATGCAGTACGGGGTAATTAGTCTTCTTACTGATTTTGTTTTCCAGGCCAGCCGCGTAAAAATACTATTAAATAACACCAATTAGAAAAATGTTTCTTACAAAATAATCTGAAATAGCACCAACAGATCTCAAGAAATTCCAGTATTGACGAGATTTTCAATTTTTAATATCCCTACAAATAAACAATTCCATTATCTTTTAAATAAAATATCGCTTAACTTTGCTGTCATTTACTTGTTTATTTTTTTGAGTTTGCATCGCTCATTCAGTAGTATATCTTCTAATTTACCTTCAAAAATAAAACCGACACTGTGTGATCCGACCGGCCGCAATGCTTAGGTTTATTTATTTATTTAAATACAAAGACCATCCAATAGCTAAAGACAATTAATCAATAACAGGATAGCAGAACATGTACAGTAAATAGTTACAAGAGGTTAAGTTAGTTAAATATTATTACAGAAATATGAAAGTTAAAGTAAGTGGAATGAAAGGAGGAAAATATAAATTTATATATTTTATGTTATATGCTTATATGCCCCAAAAATGAAAAAAAAAGTATCAAGCGAAATAGGATAATTGCGAAGAAAGAGTATAAAAGATAGTTTACATAAAAATTGAATACGATTAAATTATTAACAGCCTTATTTAAAAAAATATATTTCTTTCTCCACTCAAGCACTGCATGTGATAAAATTTCAAAATATTAGTGCAAAAGAAAAATGGTCTATTTTTACTAAAATTAAATTGTTTAATAATTCTTTGGGCTTCATATACTGTTTATGTTTTCTTACTATACAGGGTTCCAAACTGTTATAAAAATTTGGATAGTATATCTACCCTAGAACTACACTATTAAAAAAAAAACTGGGAAAACGATCTTAAAGCTACTGCTGCGGATAACAATAAAATTAACTTTTTTAAGCCTTTAAAATAATTAGGTTTTTTACCACATTTATAATCAAGAATAATTATTAAGTTAGTTTTGTTCAGTTTTAGGTCATTTACATATAAATCAGCAGGTGTTAACATTATTAAATATAAAATGAAATTACATTTATGAAGATTCAAGAAAAGCTTATTAAAATTTCAATAATAACAAAATTTCTCAAATTCTCTCTGTCGTTCACCAAAATGATAATGATTTTATAAACAAGCGTTATTTCTGTATACATCGCATCGCAAAATTTCTCAAATTCTCTCTGTCGTTCACCAAAATGATAATGATTTTATAAACAAGCGTTATTTCTGTATACATCGCAGATTGGCATATTGGTATAATTTGAATTACATTTAGGATGTATTTCATTTTCCAATATTACTGACAACATATATACTGTACCTAAAATAATATGGTAATTTTGTAATTCGCCCAAAATTAATTCATGGATCACAAGCGGATTAGAAATTACAATGTTATTTTAGGTTCAAAACCACTTATAAATTACTTTTTAAGAATTATGGATTATAATAATTTCGCATTGAGTTATTATATATCTTTTTATATTACTTAAATTCTTCGAAAATTTTCTTAAATTACTGCCTCGCTTCCTCGGTTTTAGAATTTTGGTGATGACACCTGTCACTCATATAACAGGTTTCGATTCCGGTGTGTGTGACGCAACCCTCAAGAAGTCCAACACTGCGAATAGAGAGTTTTAAGCATTAGCCAAATTTCAGCATTTTTTTTTTAAAAAGCAAAAATTAAATAAAACAATAAAAGAAATATATACCTTGTGTATTCAAAAGATATTTTTATTTCGCTTCTTTGCAATATTATTTTGTTACCAGTGGCGATCTTGTTTAAAATATTTTGATATCAAAATTTCTGAAAAATAACTTTATATACATATATATATATATATATATATATATATATATATATATATATATATATATATATACATATATATATATACATATATATATATATATATATATATATATATATATATATATATATATATATATATATATATATATATATATATATATATATATATATATATATATATATATATATATATATATATATATATATATATATATATATATATATATGTTATATATATATTTGACCTAGTTCGTTTCGGAGTATTTTTTATCAAATCGGTTCCTCAATAATCAAAAATGCTCATTTTTTGCAAAAATTTCTTTTATTACCGCTAAATAAAAAAAAAACAGATGAAAACCGATTTCTGAGAAATTTTCGAATCCTGTAGCTTTACGAAATTTTTTAAAAATATGTCGGAAGTCTTGATATTTTTTTTAGTACTTAAAAAAAAAATTTGAACATCAAAACTGTCAAATTAAATAATGGATCTCTTCTGTTATTTATTCAAAACTAGACGGGACTACTTGATTATTATATCAATAATTTCAAATAAATTTTGATACAGTTGGCAAATACTTCGCACTAAATTTTCGTGCTTATTACACAACTGAAAGAAATAATTCAATATCTTTTTTTAAATATAATTCTAAAATTTAATCATTTAAAATGCAGATACTAGTACCTATCTTTTAACGCTTACGGAAGTGTGTATTCAAAACATTTGCATGGGTATTTTCACAGTACCTTGTAATGCGAGATGAGATAGGAATAGGACGTTTTGCTCGTAATAGCGTGCCTACAGACACTTTATTCTAAAATAAAATTTTGCAAATGGCTTTTACAGTAAAATAATATGAACGATATTGTACCAGTTATCAACGAGGAAAATGAAGTAAATAATTTTGAAAATATGGGCAGAGGAGAATTTTCATGTTTTTCATCAATCAAATTAGTGAAATAGTTAACGGCAGCATTCCGAAATGGACCTTTGCTTGCCATAAAAATCACCATATCTAATGATTTTATCTCAAGTGAAATACAATAATATAAAGTATGATTCTGTTTCTTTACTGTTAACACACTTACTGCTTACATGAAAAACACTTTTATTCACTAACCCAACCGTGGCACAGATGATACACACCATTTAAAACAAAATCAGTGCAAATATGACATAACGCTGAAAATTAGACACATTTTAGTAATTCTAATAAAACATAACTGAAATTTTGTATTGGAATTAAAATGAATATTCCGACATGCTAATATAACATTGATGCCTAAAAGCAGAAACTTGTAAAAAGTAAAAAATAAGCGAAAGAGATTCATGTAAGATTTTATTGTTTTTCAGATTCATTAAAATGAGTTAAAACCTAATTTCTACTTATGTCCACTTTGCAAGTTATTAAAGTCAAATTTAAAACAATTGCACAACGATTACAGTCGAAACCCATGTCTTAGTATTATTATATAGTGAAATGATTTTAAGGATGTCAAAACTTCTGCCTTTTTTAAGAATTATTTCGATTACAAAGCCGTTCCACCTAATTTTACAAGAAAAACAATTGAACACGAATAATAAATATCTGACCACATTAGTTAACCGTAAGTTCATTAGTCAGTTCAAAAATAAAGCAACCAGTTCAACTTTCTTACCTTATAATTATTTATTTGTTGATATCAACTTCTGATTTAACTTAAGGTAACTGTAAGAGAATAAATAATTAACATATTGACATTCGAAAAAGTTATGTTTGGTCGTAATTTCTTATGCCGTATTAATTTTTTTCTTTTACATTATTTATACTAAAAAATGTTATAAATGGCAACGAATTTAGTGTGTATACTCGTTTATAATTTTTTTTTCACCCAATTTCAAATTAAGTTCTTTTTTTTAGTTACATATTTTTTAATCACTTTGCGATTGCCAACGATTTACACGAAGAAGGGGAATTTAGAGTTTATAAACTTTTTTATCCGGATATGTATTACAGATAAATTCCTAATAATCTACTGTACTAAGATTACTTAATTAAATTTTTTAGATCTTCTTTTTGTTAAATACCTATAAATAACGTATCTTGCTATTAAATAAATAGTAAACTCATAAATTGTGTTCATATAAGCATGAAAATTGCAAATGTTTTCTGTTTGACGTCGACATTGAATATTATATTTTATTTTGACCAATTGCCAAATTATCCAATTTTGGTAGTTTGTGGCCAAGCAAAGGTTGAAAATGGTCATTTTTAGTGTTCCGTACGGAATACTTATAAGATGACTTCGGTGTCTGTCTGTCCGTCTGTCTCTCTGTCACACCCGATTTTCTCCAAAACTATTTGTCATAGAAAGTTGAAATTTGGTAACCACATAAGAATTGATGGCCTCCCCAGAGCCGTGTAATTTTGAAAGTTATATTTTGACTTAAGAGGTTAGTTTTGGGGAGTGAAATCGGAAGTGAAAAAAAATTTTTTTACTAAGTCATCGAGTGTGGTGTCAAATGAAAGCTTGTGAAAACACGAGTAATATATATATATATATATATATATATATATATATATATATATATATATATATATATATATATATATATATATATATATGTAATACTTGCTCATACTTTCGTTTGTGTTATTTTTCAAAATCGTGAAAAATCGCTGTCTCCCCACCATATCTTGAAAAGTACTGTTCAAAAAATTTTGAAAAAATCCTAGAATATTTTCCACAGGGTGTAGATTAAATGAAAATCATCACGAGTGCATTACCTTTAATAATTTATCTGGTATATAAAAAAAAAAAAATTCTAGGTCGTCGGTTTTCTTTAATGATTGGAAACAAATTTTGTTGAAAACTCATTTGGGGTGTTTCGTGAAGTCACTGATCATTTTATACCACCGTAACAATTTTTTTTTAAAGCAATCAACGTACAGAACACTAATTGTGCAAGTTCAACTTGCATTTGATCGGTTATTATTTATTAGAAAATAATATATTAAAATTTGGAATGTAGCCTGAATCTAGAATATATATGAAATGATCGAACGATCAGTTTGAAAGAAGGTTTATATAATTATAAAGAGTAAAAGATATTTTCGGACAAAAACATTAGTAACTCTTACTATTCTAAACAACTGATATTCTAACCTGTAGTTTCTATAGTATTTTTGAAGCCACATAATCTACTTTAAAATGCATAAGCCGTAATAACTCGAGTTAAATTACATATACGAAATATACATACTTACCATATTTAATAAAGTAAAAATTTAAAAATGAAGAACAAAATTAATTTTCCTCTAGAAAGCTGAAAGCAAATACAAGTTAATTATTTTTTTTATTTTTACATTACTTCCAATTCGATTAATAAACTATAGCAACCTTTCTAATTAAACATGCTATATAAAAAATCAATCAATTATTTTAGCTATGAGACCTAAGAAATTGGGTAAAATTAACGATGTTATCGATATTATTCGTAAGATATCGGGGATTCTTTATGATGCGACAAATTCCAATTTTTACTTAGTTTATTCATTTGTTGAGAAAATAACATTTTCTTGTCGATAACTGGATAGTTACAATAATGTATATATATATATATATATATATATATATATATATATATATATATATATATATATATATATATATATATATATATATATATATATATATATATATATATATATATATATATATATATATATATATATATATATATATATATATATATATATATATATATATATATATATATATATATATATATATTTATATATACGTATATATATATATATATATATATATATATATATATAATATATATATATATATATATATATTACATATATACGTATATATATATATATATATATATATATATATATATATATATATATATATATATATATATATATATATATATACTATACATATTTGTATATGTCTCAGTTACATAACTAGGGGGGTTTAAGGGGGTGGAGGCATATTGAAACGAAAGTGTTAAGAAGAATGGAAAAAGGAAACATCAAGCTCCTAAAATCTCCAGCGAAACCTAAAGACAAGTAGAAAGTACCAATTTACCCCTCCGAGAAAAAAAAACTTCTCTCGCCTTGAAACTCTAACCCTTCCTAACACAGTAACCTCGAAGCTGATAACCAAGAGGCAAACAATTAAAAACAAAAATTTTTTACAAGAAAGTACCTCTTCATATGGTGATAATATAGAAATCGATGACCGGGAACTGGAATGAATATGTCGCAAAGCAACACTATTTTGTTTTAAACGAAAGAAAAATAAATTACTTGCATCAGAACCTTCAAGTAGTTTAATTGGACAGTGGTTGAAAAATAATGTGCAAAATGTGAGGTCTCCATCACAGGCACGGGCTAGGCAGCAGGGTATCGAGTGGAAACCCTGATCTACTCTTTGATCTGATCTCTGGTTTGATCGTCTCATTGGTCCTAGTCAGCTATCATGATTTTATTAGCAAGGCCCCTGGCCGGAAGAGATGGCAGACGATATAATCTTGCTCTATCAATAGCGATAGACTGTTAATATAATATGGAAGTTGGTTTTCTGGTTTTGTAGAAGAATTGTTTTTGCGCATGTAGAGTAAGAAAGTTTAAACCATTACGTATACTGCCCCGAATAAAATTATGTAACTCCATTACAATAGTAGGATTATTTTAAAATTAATATTTAAATATTGATTTGGTAATATCAACAAAAAAACAATTACAAATAACAATCTGTAAGCGGAAGAGATAATAAAAACTTATGAAAAATAAGTTAGGTGTAACGGATAAAAGGCTCTTAAGACCAAGAATGGCCAAATCATTTGAGACGAATGCAATTTTATTTATGAAGTAGAAGCTATTCTTAGCTTTTAAGGAAAAAAAAGTAGCCATAATCTGAAAATTTATAAATAAATAAATGAAATAAAGTTTCATTAAAATGATTACTATCTTTTTACACCTAGATTTAATTTCATAAATCTGTATTTTAAAATTATATATTAAAACTAAATTTTGCTGCATTGGGTATAAATAGCCATCTATCCCTAGCCATTATATTTTGAAATTATATTTAAAGAGTTTGCCTCTGAAAAGTTTAGTTACCTATCCAATTTTCAATTCATCAAGGAATAAATTATGGTCAAAGTTATGTTAATTACTTCATTATGGCCTAATTTATATAAACACAGCGGTCGTCCTTAATAAAAGGCAACTTTAATTAGTAAAAAGGTTAAAGGTCAATTTTGTTTAAACGGAAAGGCAGATACAAAATTCTAACTAATAAAAACAATATTTTATTTTATTATTCTAGGTTAGAACGAAAATTAGGTACAACTCAACATATAATAAAGATTAATAAGCATAATAATAAATAAATTCTTGATTTCGCTGGACAAAAATTTATTCTCTACGTATATATACATATATATATATATATATATATATATATATATATATATATATATATATATATATATATATATATATATATATATATATATATATATATATATATATATATATATATATATATATATATATATATATATATATATATATATACATATTTCTTAAATATAAAATTAGTTGGGGAACTCGGCAAAGGGCGTGATAAATGTTCATTTAGCCAATATTTCGGTCCTTAGTTGGGACCTTCTTCAGGGCAAAAACTGAAAAGGAGATGCAATGCTGAGAGAATTTGGGCAAAAATTAAATTATTCATATTATTATCTATATCTATCTATATCTAAAAAAATCTATATCGGTCAAACTTCCCAATCTCTTAATCGTCGTATTACATTGCACAAACGTGACACTAGATGCCATCCACAAAGATGTGCATTGGCAATCCATTCTGTTGATAATGGAAATTCTTTTAACTTCAATGAACCCAAAATACTTCATTTCTCAAAAAATCTTTTCAGGAGAAAATTCCTCGAAATGTGTTACATCAATGAAAATTCCCACAATATTAATAAGAGAACCGATCTAGATGGTTTGAGTAATATCTATAGTTTTCTCCTTTCTTTTTATTTTATTTTTTATTATTTCTAGTTTTTTTTCAGAAATACCATTTAAAATATGAAGGTGCAGTGCTTGAATTAAATTTTTGTTTATAGAGAGGGAGTTAAATATAATATTTATTAGAACTATGTGTTTGTTCGGAAGATAATAGATAAATCTCCTTACCACTAATTTTGTATTATAACATTAGAAAGAACCTATGACGGAATTTTAGGTTATGAAAGTTGTGGAAAGGGAAAGGTGATTGCGAGGTTCGATGACACCTGTAAACGACAAGGACTACAGCTAACTGAGTAAATTTCGACCAGACAATTCCTACCATCTTTTAACAACTCTATTTTTTTTACCCTATAGTTCACATAAAACTCATACAAGGATAGTACTGGGCTGTTTAGGGGTGTTCGACGCATCAGCTCATGCATCAGTATTGAAGGGCAAGCTGTTGCTAAATTATTTCAGTTTTTATATAAATTATTTTATATTAATATTTGTTATAAATTAATTATTTGCTCGCTATTTGCACAGATTTAAAAATTTGACTTCATTTTGTGTGTTATAACTATGTATTAAGTATTAATTACAAATTACATCGCGGATGATATCGTTTATGACGTTATAAATGGCAAAAATGCATCATATCAAAAAGAAGACCAAGGGACCGAAATTACTGAAGGGGTAAGTAATATTTAAAAAATTACTTAATTTTCCCATTATTCTAGAAAGTAAATTAAATTTTTCCCTAGAATCTTAAAGTTTAACTTCTCATCACAAATAACAGATGCCATTGAAATAGACATAACGAATTTCAAATGGCACAAGTCTGGAATTACTTTAACAAATATACCAAGTAACAACAAATCTGTTTGCGAATATTTTCTAAGAGCTTGTTAGGTCTGGGTCAATGTATTTATAGGCAACTCCCCACATTCCGTATTTTATTGCTGTAGATATCAAGCAACATAATTTTTCAAGTAAAAAAAAAACTTGCTTCGATTTAATACGATAAAGAATGAGTATCAGGAATTATACTAAACAGAAATAATGGCTCTAAAAATGTCAAAATATATATAATTTATGTTAGTAAATAAATAACATTGAAAGCTATATCAGTAAATTTTCATATAAGTTTGTTTATATACATATTGGACAAAAAACAAAATGTAGGGGAGCCTATTTTTAGTAAGGGAATAATTTTAAAATAGTTAGTTTTAAAGCATAAACTTTCCTAATCGGTTTTTACAAGAAAAATGAAACATATGAAAATTGGTTTTCGGGAAAACTTCAATTTTATTAAAAAATTTTATATTTTGATTAACTAGTACTCACACAATTCATTGACACAATATTTGTTGTTCACTAAAAAAGTCTTACTTTAAAATTAACAACATCGGTTTAAATTTAAAAAAAAAAAACACGAATATGCCAACTATCCATCGCTTGGTTCTGTGCAGCACAACAAAGTACCAGAAATATTATTTTTATTTATGATTAAACCGATAAAACCCAATAGTCTTTATTTTATCGCTGTAGATATCAAGCAACTTGCTTCGATTTAATGTTATAGAGAATAAATACGAGGAACTATACTAAATGGAAATAGTGAAGCTCTAAAAATATCAAATATATGTAATTTATGTTGGTAAATAAATAAAATGGAAAGCTATATTAGTAAATTTTAATATAAGTGTAGTTGTTTGTTGCTAATCTGATTTTACAAAGAAAACTGAAACATTTTTGAATTCGTTTTTGCGAAAACTTTGGTTTTATTCAAATTTTGACATCTTGATTTACTAGTACAATCAATCGAGGCAACACTTGTTTTATCTATTAAAAAGGTCTTCCTTTAAAATTGGGTGAATTTAACAATTATCGATTGAAATTTAAAAAAAAAAACACGAGTAAGTCAATTAAAGTTACAATACCCGGCAGTCCAACAAAGTATCAGAAAATAATATATTTATGATTAAAGAGATAAAAAAGATTCAAAAATTAGTTATATTTGTACCCAAGTCATAATTTATGGCAACTTGACTAAGTCTAACTTTAGTGAGTCTGGTTTTTACTCTACGCAAAATTCTATCATGAAGAGTTTTTATATATATTTTAAATTTTTTTAGTGAAGGCAAAAAATATTAATATAATTATTTTCGATTCTCGTAAAATATATTAAAATACAGGATGATATATATTTTGCAGTTTTGGGAATAGGTAATAATCCGAGGAAGCTAAACCAGGGACATGTGGGGATATATTCAATCACTTATAAGCTTAACTTATTTTTGGCAAAACTAACAGCGATTTGTAAGGACTTTGCCTCTGCCTTTTTCTACAATTTCTTGGCAAAGTTCCGTTAATAATGAAGAATAATATTTTCCAGTCATTGTTCTACTGTGTTTCAAGTAGTCTGTAAGAAGTATCACTTCTCATAAAAAACTGAAGCAACAACTTGCTGATTTCTGTAAACGATGCTTCTTGGAATAAGGTTAGCCAGCATGTTTTTATCCCTCTACTGTTTCTTTGTCTCTACATCATAATAATAGACTCACATTTCATCCATATTTTCCATTCGATTCCAAAAGTGAATCCTCGTCATCATGGCTACAAAGCTACTTTGATGTTATCACGATTTTAGTCGGCGTTCAGACATTGCGGGATCTAATTACGTGATAATTTTCTCATAGCCAAATCAGAATAGACAATGTAAAAAACACGTTGATATAAAATATTCAGAGTCTATTTTCCAAAATCATTTCATGCACAGCCCCAATATTCTCTCTGATAGATACAGAAACTGGCCTACATGCACACTGATGCTGGTTCTTCCTATCTTGAAAATATATAAGGATTTTTTAAGTACACACACAGTATCATGTCCATGTCCACTTAGACCCAAATTTGACCATGTCGTTATGCTAGACATATTAGCTAGTAACTTAAAGAACATAGCGAGAGGAAACTAATTATGACATTTTATGTGGGAAATTGGCAAATAAAAAAGGGTAAAAAAATTTGAGATTTTTAAAAACTTCTTCTATTTTCTTATCAGCAAATAGATAATTGCAGAATAAAAGAACATAATGTAATTTTAACTATTAATTTTAAAGCAATGTAATATGATTTTTAAGAAAACGGAAAAACGGTTTTTGTAAGTTGAAATGCCGGCCTTGATAAGCCACGGTTTACACGAGGCTAGCACAGTTACTATGGACTGGGATACTTGGAGAGACACAATAAATGCCATTGCCATGTCACTATACTCTCATGGAGTATAAGGAATAAGGAGAGGGAAGGGGAAAAATAAAGTGAAACTATGGTGTATAGTATTGTCCCCATGGACTTACTCCAATCTCGTTCTTATCTTTTAATTATCTCGATCTGATCAAAAGTTGTAGTGTAATATATATAAAAACTTTAAATCTGTCTTGCAGTTTCTAATCAACCTCTATCAAATTATGCCTAACCGAAACTTTTAACTATTCACCGAGATCCATTAATTGATATTCTATACAGCACATCACTGTCCGACTGCGGCAGCTGATTTATTCTCGACACCTCCATTCTGAATGGATATATATGCTCTAGAGCTCCATACTATATTCCACCATATTTTTTCTTTACATTACCGGTCTATTGAAAAAGGTCAACAATCCGATGTGTTTGCGCTGAAAGATAAAAACCCCAGCTGCAAACGTAAATTTTCGCATACAGCTGAATAACACACAATGTAACAAACACCTGGAAGTGAATTCTATCCTGTGTTGAGAATAATAAAGGAGAACGTAATTTTACAACAACTAAGGTAGCAAATCCAATATGCTATGTCAGGAAAGACGGTTCCATTAATATTGTAAATCAACTAGCTAGACGGTACTCGCTCTCTGTGAAACTAAGGTCAGTTCATCGACCAGCACAGTAAACTATCTTTATCCTGGGTACGATTTCTATTCCCGATTTAGGCGTAACTTTGGAATCTGTCTTTATGTCAGAAGCGACCTCTCTTGCCAACGAGAAGAGGCTCTGGAGCCCCCAAACTTTGATGTTATGTGGTTAAAAATAACGACTCAACCAACCACAAGGTTCGTCTGTATCCTCTATCGACCACCAAGTGATACAAACTTTAGAACACTTTTCGCTTCTCTTGCAGACACCATAGATCATTTACAAATTAACTATCCAAATGCCGAAATTGCCATCCTGGGCGACTTTAATGTCCACAACATCAACTGGCTTAAATATTCAAATACTACCGACGAACAAGGTCGTGAAGCCGAATCATTTTCAGTCAGTTGTGGCTTGACTCAGCTTATTGATGAACCAACACGGATCCCTGATCGAGACGGAGAGTTCGCCAGTCTTCTTGATCTGTTTTTAACCACTAATCCGGAGATTTACACGGTCAGCGTAAATCCACCGTTAGGTTCTTCCGACCATAAACTACTTTCGACATCGAGTATTCTACCAATCAGTGACAAAGAGGCGCCCAAACCGCGCAAGATTTGGCACTACAAATCTGCTAAATGGGAAGATCTCATGGAATATTTTCGAACTTTCCCTTGGTTGGACGTTTGTTTTCGATCCGACGACCCATCTGACTGCGCCAGGGAGGTTTCCGATGTTATTTTGGCCGGTATGGATGCTTACATCCCTTTCTCGAAGAAATGCCCTTCCAACGGCAAGCCTTGGTTTGACCTAAAATGCAAAGAAGCTGTTGCTTCTAAACATCTTGCATACCGACAGTGGCGTGAAGATCCTAACACCATAAATCGTAACATCTTTGTTCGTGCCAGGAACAGATGCAAAGAAATTATCGACGAAACCAAGGAGGTACACAATCAACGGATTAAAAACAAACTTCTCGCTTGTCCCGGCAATTCCAGATCCTTTTGGTCAGTCGCTAGGGCAGTTAGTCAAAATTTCACCAAATCCATCATACCACCACTCACACGGCCAGATAATTCTATTGCAACGACACCTGTTGAGAAAGCGAACTTGTTGGCTGAACTCTTTGCTTCACATTCTACTGTCGATTTCCAAGGAAAAACACCACCTACTATTCCCATAGTGCAGTCAAGGATGCCCGATATTGTCTTCAGACAGCGTATCATAAAACGTATTTTGATGAAGCTAGACACCAAAAAGGCTTCAGGCGCTGACGGAATACCTGCCATAGTTCTCAAGAACTGTGCGAGGGAACTAACACCAGTTTTCTGTAGACTTTTCAACCTATCCTACAGAAAGGGAATATTTCCTTCCTGCTGGAAATGTGCCACAGTTCAGCCGATACCTAAAAAAGGCAAGAAGACCTTGCCAAATAACTACCGACCAATCGCACTACTCTCAATAATATCGAAAGTCATGGAAAAGGCTATCAATCAGCATCTTCTAAAATATCTTGAAGGATTCAACATTATTAGTGATCACCAATATGGCTTTCGTAAAAATAGATCAACAGGAGATCTTCTGACTTATGTAACACATGTTTGGAACAACGCAATTGAACACTTTGGAGAATCTCGAGCGGTTGCTCTTGACATATCCAAGGCATTTGACCGTGTTTGGCACGATGGGCTGTTGGCTAAGCTACGTTCTTATGGTATGTCTGAAAAGTTCTGTTTGTGGCTCTCATGTTTCCTCAGAGAGCGTTCTTTACGAGTGGCAGTTGACGGATTTCTTTCTAACACCTTCACTATCAACGCCGGTGTGCCCCAAGGTTCCATACTGTCTCCTACTCTCTTCCTCATTTATATTAACGATCTGCTGGAAAAGACCGAGAATCCAATCTACAGCTTTGCAGATGACAGTACACTTATCTCTTCATTCACTTTGAACGCTCGGACATCGACTACTCAGACGAATATCCGCAGACAGCAGGAAGTCATTCAACTTAACAAAGACTTGGAAGAAATTCTATCTTGGGGTGACAGTAACCAAGTGGAATTTAACGCTACAAAAACCCAGGCGGCAGTTTTTTCTAAAAAAAGTTAACGTTGCAGAACCCGACATAGTTATGTCGGGGCACTCCATCCCTCTAACATCGTCACTCAATCTGTTAGGCGTTAATTTGGGAGCAAATATGTCCTGGCATGAACATGTTGCAGGCATAGCAAGAAGAGCTTCTCAAAAGTTGGGAATATTGTTTCGAACCAGAAAGCTTTACACTCCACAACAACTGTTAATCCTTTACAAAGCTCAAATTCGACCAACTATGGAATACTGCTCCCATGTTTGGAGCTCCGCTCCCAAACATACACTGCATTTGTTGGATTCTATCCAGAGAAGAGCTGTTCGTCTGATTGGACACCCGGAGTTGACTGACGGCCTTGATTCGCTGGAACATCGAAGAACGGTTGGCGACTTGAGTCTATTCTACAAGTACTTTCATGGAAAGTGTTCGAAAGATGTGGCCCGTTTAATTCCTCCCAGAGCGGTGCATATTAGAAGTACACGTCGCGCTAATGCTTCACATCCGTATGAGGTTCAGCTTGTTACTCCTCGTACAACGCTTTTCAAGCAGTCTTTTATATGGAGAACATCATACCTTTGGAATGGTTTACCCAGGACTGTGTTTCCCATCGAGTACAATCTACAGCGATTCAAGAACAACGTGAATCGTTTTTTTCTCCGCACACGTGTCGCTCCTGTAGCGCTTTAGGGACTTCCCTGTAGCACGTGTGCTAGACCCATAAAAAAAAAAAAAAAAAAAAAAAAGGCAACAAAAATGTATTCA
The DNA here is from genome assembly GCA_019049505.1 of Pachyrhynchus sulphureomaculatus. Taxonomy (NCBI): domain Eukaryota; kingdom Metazoa; phylum Arthropoda; class Insecta; order Coleoptera; family Curculionidae; genus Pachyrhynchus; species Pachyrhynchus sulphureomaculatus. The sequence goes on along the minus strand of CM032454.1, from coordinate 135,202,127 downwards.
AATAATTATGTTGCTTGCAAGACAAGGAAGGGTACTCAAAGTACACGGCATATTTCACACTCGGAAGCTGTCTACTCCACTATAGCTCACATTCGGTCATCGATACGAATATTACTTCTATTCTAGGGCTCTTCTTCATTACATACTCTGCATTTTTTAGGTGCTGCCTAAAAGTAAACTATTTACTTGACTGAAGACCTGGAACTCATAAAAAACCTTAATTCTTTTAAAAAAAATCTGATAACAGAGCTATTATCCATCATGCTAATATATCATATCCATACAAGGTTAGCCTTCTGTCATTCCAACAGTTTCTAGATCTATTTTGTAAAAAAACTTCACTTCAGAGGTCAGAATAACTATTTATTATATTTTAATTAAAAATTTAACATTCATTAATTCATTTAACTTAGAATAATTTTTTATTTAATTTATTTAATATTTAATTTATTTAATTTATTTAATTTATTTAATTTATTTAATTTAATTTAATTTATTTAATTTATTTAATTTATTTTAATTTATTTAATTTATTTATTTATTTAATTTATTTAATTTATTTAATTTATTTAATTTATTTAATTTATTTAATTTATTTATTTATTTAATTTATTTAATTTATTTATTTATTTTATTTAATTTATTTAATTTATTTAATAATATTTAATAATTTATTAAATTTATTTATTTATTTTATAATTTATTTAATTTATTTAATAATTTACTTAATTTATTTAATAATTTATTTAATTTATTTAATAATTTACTTAACTTATTTAATAATTTATTTAATTTATTTAATAATTTATTTAATTTATTTATATATTTTTTAAACTTAATTAAATTTCTTATTTAATTTCTTTAATTTCTTTGATTTATTTAATTTCTTTGATTTATTTAATTTCTTTTATTTTCTTTAATTTCTTAAATATATTTAATTTAATGAATTTATTTAATTTACTTAGAATAGTGTAATAAATACATAATAATTTAATTTATTATTTCTTCCAACCTTGCCTAGGTATCTATCATTTTATTTTTAGGATGTATTATCACTTTTTTTTATCACGAAACGATAGTCTTTTTATTTTTAAAACTTACTATGGAATTATTTTCTTTCGACGATGTAAAAATACCAGCATGCGATTTCGTTTCTTTCAGAAGAAGTCAAACAATGAGTGACGTCAATCGAAATAAAAATAGGTGAATTAAATGTATATAGTTGACAACAGGCTAAAACAAATAAAAGTGTTATTGACTTGTGTACTTTGTCCTAGTTATATTCATTTTTAAAAGTGTTTAATCGATACGATATAGTACAAATTAATATATTAGGATTATCAATCAAAAGCTGGTAAAAATCCAAATATATTTTATACAAAAAGCTTAGCCTAATTAGGGTCCAGTTTAATGAAAAGTTTGTTCACCAAATCTCTGCAAATACAGATTCTTGTTTCTGTTTTTTTGACCATATATTACTGACATATGTATAATTTTAATAACATCTGTCTGTCCTTGCTAAAAATTTTTGATTTTTACTGGATCCGTCGTCAGACATTAAGACTTACTCTTATATATATGAAGAGAGCAAATGCCCTATCTATACATTCTGTAAATATATTTAAGGTACTTTTCTCTTTTTATAAGTAATAAGTTTATTATTTTACTTCTGTGAGGATGAACAAAGTATAATAACGCTCTTTGATGAAAAATAATGGAAAACTGAGAGAAAATGTGAAATTTAGATTAAATTTTATATTGGGAAGCGAAACCAGAACAACACAAGCGTGTAGATGATTAAAATTATACTAAACAATGTAACAAGATCTGGCCGTTAAGTCATTTGCCAAATGACATTATTTTAAATTTTATTTTAAGCATTTTTAATTGGTTTCTGAACCCATTCGTCATTATACTATAGAATTTCGTGGCCAACTTGACAATTAAATGCGATCGATGTTTTTACCAAAGCAATGAAAAATTGAAAATGTTGATTACGTCTCTATTCGAGCCTGAATTTTAAAATCATGATAGATATGATTTTCTTTTTAGACCGTTGATGTTATTGTTATCCTCGAATAAATGGTATTTATATTAGAAACAGAACTTTTTAATATATCAACAGTTATGTAATCCTTGGCAAAGTTAAAAATCCACGCAAATCTTGAAATCAAATACTCGTTGGTTTGTAGAAGATTAAGCAATATTTATTTTCGATTATAATACGTATTGAAACGTTCACCATTATTATATATAACAGGGATCCTTTTCTGACACGTGTTTGTCAGGTAAGAGTACTTTTCTTACTTTTCTTTTGAACTCGATAAAAAAAAAATCGAAGGAGGGGTCCCACCTCCCACTACCACCGCCGGTTCCTGAAGGGTACTCCGGCGGTGCCCCTTCTCGCGTAAAAGAAGCTTGAAAAGAATTATTTCAAGCAAAGTGCTTACGGTCCAAAGTCCTCATTCGATTTCTCATTTTACCAGCACATTCCATATTCGATGGATTTGTATACATTACGTGTGAGGTGCCCTCACTCAGTTTTGGGCTATAGCCCAGGGGTACCTACAACCTCCTTATGATGCTTAATTGATTGTTAATGAAAGAAAAGATATAATAAATATGATAGTTGGATTAGTTAAAAGAAAGAAAGAAAGAGCTTCGCGCCTCCCTCGAATATCCAATGTGCCTTTAATTATTTACAGTTTTTAAAAAAATTTACAAAATATAAAGTTATTCTTCTTCTAATAGTCTAGCAGTCGTTGTTTGTCACTGGCTCAACTTAAAATTACTTCCTGGTAATAATGCGTCGCTTGCTATAGCCGCCGCATCGCTGTCGGTACAAATTCTTCCAAAATATTGGTTTTCTTCTTTTGGTCAATTCTTTCGAGTAAAGTGCTGGGCGGTATTTCGTTTACGTCTTCGATTTCCAAAATTTCACATAGCCTTTGTCTTGCTTCTGCGAATAGTGTGCAATAGTAAATTCTGTGTAAAGGGTCGTCGTTATCGTCTACGTTGGTGGTTCCGGGGCAGTCTCTGCACGATAGATTCATTGTTTTTCCGATCCGTCCATAGTGAGTTGCGAACTGGCCGTGGCCGGTTAGAATTTGTGCCATTTTGGTGTTGAATGTTAACTTGAGTTCTTGCCTAGTTTTTATTTCTGGGATGAAGCTGGGTGTGACTCTGCCTTTGTCGCTCGATTCCCATTTCTTTTGCCATTTAAATATCGTTCTGTTTCTTAGCCATTCTTTTAATGCCCTCTTGCTTAGTTTAGGTGTGTGCGAAAGCGTAAATTCAATTCCGTCTCCCATTTCAATGTCCATATCGATTTCGTGGTTTATTGTTAGTCCACGCATGTGTTTCCTATAGTCCAATCGTTCTTTTACTAATTCTTCAATAGGTGGGATGTTCGCCAGTACTGCAGCTGCTTGTGTAGATGTAGAAGTGTACGCTCTGCATATAGTTTGCCGTTGATACCATCCCTCTGACCGTTTCGAATCTCTGCCTGACTCGGCAAGTTTTTAGGTTATGCTCAAATAAGCATGCGCAATAATGAAATTGCGGCATTATTGCTCGTTCGAAGATGATCTTTAATTTGCTGTTATCAAATCTGTATAATCCTGATATTGCCTTTCTCAGCCATTGAAAGATGCTTTTTGCTCTTTGACTAGTCGCTTTTATATGGCTATGAAAGTTGAGTTTGGGGTCGATCGTGACTCCTAAGTATTTAGTTTCATATATGCGTTTGAGCCCATGTCCGCCCAACTTAACCGTCGGGTTCCTAGTTAGTTTTATCCGTCCGAACACCATGTAGTTGCATTTGTTTAGTGAGAATTGTAGTTTGTTCTTTGAGGACCATGTATGTGCAATCTCCAGTGAGTTATTCATTTTCCTTTCTAGTTCGGTACGGCTATTTCCACCCGTTAGTATGACGATGTCGTCAGCGTAGGCATAAGCCTCGAATTCATCGTTTTGCCTATTGTTTAGATTGTTTAGTAGCTCGTCTACCGTCAGGTTCCATAAGTTTGGGCCGAGTTTGGATCCTTGTGGACATCCTCTTACCAATAGAATGCTTCTTCTCGCTGGGCCGCAATCGTATGTAACTCTTCTATTATCGAAAATAACTAAGTAGTATTTCGTAAATGTGTTTTGGTACATTTTTAGTTTTTAGTGCGTCCATTATAGCCGGCCATCACACGTTGTTAAAGGCGCCTTTAATGTCCAAAAATATGAGCATGTTGTATTTGAAGGGTTCGCTTTTCATTTTGTCTACTACTTTTACTATCAAGTCCTCAGTCGATCTGCCCCTTACGAAACCGTATTGGTTTTCGTGATGCCAGTTGGTCGGTCTATTGTTATTTGGTATCGCTGCCTCCGCTTCGTCTGCATTATTTTCTTCCTCTTTGACGAGCTGAATTTTAATGAAATGTTCTAGTGCTTTGCCTAGTATTGGAATTAGTGTTAGCGGTCTTAAGGAGTTTACTTCATGTTCTTCTTTTCCTGGTTTCGGTATCGTTATGAGTTTACCGACTTTTCATATGGTTGGGAAGTGAGCCAGTCTAAAACAATCGTTGAAGATTCTAGTCAAATAGTCTGCCACGACCAGTGCCGTAGTTCTTATTGTTATGCCTGGGATGCCGTCCGTGCCGCAGGCTTTTCTTATGTTAATGCCAATTAAATAGTTCTCGACGTCTTCGCGTCCGATTTCGGTCCTTCTGAGCTGTTCGTTGCCAACGAAGTGATTCATCTGGTCCCTTATCATTGCCTGTTCTATGGAGTCCGTTTCAATTTCGTCTTTAGGGAAAAATTCCTCGATTATGATGTTTGCCGTTTCCTCAAAGTCGCCACTTGTTCTTTTGATGCCGCTGTTTTTATCGGTGTAGTTTAACGATTTAATTATGTTATCCTTTTGTTTGCTTTTCTTGGCTGCCAATTTGTATTGTAGGCTCCAAGGGTTTTGCCCCAGGTTTTCGTCGACAAATTTGTCCCAAGATTTGTTCTTGTTTTTATTGATCTCGTCTTTGAATTCGTTCCTCGCTTGTTCGTAGGCGATCCTTTTGAATTGCTTTCTTTCTGTGTCGTTCTCTTTTTGGTATAGACGTCGAGTTTTATTTAAATTTGTTTTAGCTCGTTCTAGTTTGTCGTTCCACCAGATAGGTTTATTATGGTATATTTTTCTTAGTGGTATGCACTCTTTCGTTATTTTCTTAAGTAGATCGGTTAGAGCACTTATTCTTGTGTCGAGGTTCGTTACGTGCGGTTCCCATATTATGTCTCTTTCGATTTTATTGATACCCATGATGGCCATATCGATCGCCCTGTTTGTATTAATTCGCTCAACGATCGGAGCGTACCGGATTCCTGCTTTTTCAATTGTTATTTCAATCTCATATGTAATCATTCTGTGGTCGCTCAGTGATTCCTCGATCACGTTCCAATTGTGAACTTTATTTAGTAACTCTTTTGAGCTAATAGTAACGTAGATGTTGCTTTTGCCAATTGAACTTTCATATGTGAAATGTTCGTTTGGGACGTTCACAATGCATAGTTCGTTAAGTCCACAAAATTCCGAAATCGTTTCGCCTCTTTCGTCGTTCGACTCCCAAAACCAGTCTTTGTGATGTGCGTTTGTATCGACTCCGATTAAGTATGGGCAACCCGATAAGAGTTTTGGATCCGTTTTTTTCTTTTATAAAGCATAAAATCTTGTCGTGTAGGGAGCTATTTGCAGATTATAGCTTAAAATAAGGCAATTCAAAAAATCGGCGGATTATTTCATGGTTAACGAAACGCGCGTCGAGCGCAGAAATAAAGTGTTTCGTCTAGTGGTGATATATATTAAGTAGTGTTATTGTACCAAATTCCTGACGTAGTAAATATAACATTTAAAAATTTTTATTTTAAGAGGACTTTTCGCTCCCACCAATTGTGGGGCCTATAGTTCACTATAGGCCCCACAAACCTCCCCCCCCCTACTAAACACTATCATTGAAAAATAGGTCCAAGGAAAATTTTAAAAATTTACTACAATTTCTTTTAGATTTCAACAAAAAAATTATGATTTATAGTTTGAACCTCAGTCAACTATAAACACCATGATGTGATCCAAAATTTGGATTTTTTTTTTGCTGAGGAAACATTCTAAACCAATATAATTTTTATATCCAAGTGGTAAAGTGAACAGTAATTTACAGAATTTTTTATAGGAGAAAGTAACTATTTTGAATTTTGTCTTTTAATTTTCTTCAAAATAATTATGGTAGAAGCCACATTCCAATTACAGGGCTAAGATAAACTCCATATATAAAGCATTAATTAACAAAAAAGATCAAAATAACAATGTAATGTTGTTAAATAAATACAATCCTTGCTGTAGTAGTAGTAGTAGTAGATCGTTATAATATATATATATATATATATATATATATATATATATATATATATATATATATATATATTTTCTGACTTATGTAACACATATTTGGAACAACGCAATTGAATACTTTGGAGAGTCTCGAGCGGTTGCTCTTGACATATCCAAGGCATTCGATCGTGTTTGGCACGATGGACTGTTGGCTGAGCTACGCTCTCATGGTATGTCTGAAAACTCCTGTTTGTGGCTCCCATGCTTCCTCAGAGAGCGTTCTCTACGAGTGGCGGTCGACAGATTTCTCCTTCACTATCAACGCCGGTGTGCCCTAAGGCTCCATACTGTCTCCTACTCTCTCTCTCATTTACATTAACGATCTGCTGGAAATGGCCGGAAATCCAATCTACAGCTTTGCAGATGACAGTACGCGTATCTCTTCCTTCACTTTGAATGTTCGGACATCGGCTACTCAGGCAAATATCCGTAGACAGCAGGAGGTCCTTCGACTTAACAAAGACCTGGAAGAAATTCTAACTTGGGTGACAGTAATCAAGTGGAATTTAATGCTATAAAAACCCAGGCGGCAGTTTTTTCTAAAATAGTTAACATTGCTGAACCCGACATAGTCATGTCGGGGCACTTTATTCCCCTAGCATCGTCACTCCATTTGTTGGGCGTTAATTTGAGAGCATATACATATATATATATATATATATATAATATATATATATATATATATATATATATAATATATATATATATATATATATATATATATATATATATATATATATATATATATATATATATATATATATATATATATATATATATATATATATATATATATATATATATATATATGGTATATATATATATATATATATTATATATATATATATATATATATATATATATATATATATATCATATATATATATATATATATATATATATATATATATATATATATATATATATATATATGGTATATATATACATATATATATATATATATATATATATATATATATATATATATATATATATATATATATATATGTATATATATATATATATATATATATATATATATATATTTATGGGTCTAACACATGTGCTACAGGGAAGTCCCTAAAAGCGCTCTAGGAGCGACATGTGTGCGATTTACGTTGTTCTTGAATCGCTGTAAATTGTACTATATATATATATATATATATATATATATATATATATATATATATATATATATATATATATATATATAGCCACGTCAGGTAAAATTAGATCACTGAAATTTAAATTGCTGGCAAATATTTTAAAATAATCAAGAGAGTTATTTAGAATTGATGTTGCTAGATTTTGGGTAAATTACGCGGGAACACAAATTCGAAACTTCGCCACGTAAAGATAGTTCAAGTTCCTAATCATTTTTTTAAACAAAAAGCGATTATTACTTTAACTGTTAAAATAAATACTGAACAACTAATTTTATCGAATAAACCGTCGGAAATGCGGAGCTATGATTTTCGTCGTCTAATGACCCTAAAGCGGGCAAAAATCTCGGCGGGTAATTTTTCACTAATAAAATAGTCACTTTACGAAAGGAAGTAAAAAAGGAGGAAAACTATATTCAGATGGGGCAGTATTTCTACCTGTCGTATACTCGGAAACATTTTTATTAATTTTTACTAATGTTTTTGGTGTTCTAATTCAATTATCTTTATTTCACTCCTACTACCCTTCCTATCCTACATGTGAACAGCTTCCTTTAACTTACTCCACATCTTTTAAAGAAAAATCGAACAACTATAAAAGAAAAAAATAATTAAGAAAACTCCGCGTATTGTTTTTTCCCATTTTAACCGTCTCCACTTTTTACTTAATATCGCAAGGAATGTCAGTGAAATTCAATATTTTCAGTTTTTCTCAGGTTGCTTTTAAAAGCTTTATTAAACTTCTCTCTTGGGTATCTGTAAAATTGTTTGTTTTTTTAAAAGGTACTTTACGTAATCGGGTAACTCTATTAGGAATTTTGAGATAACGTAAAATGATTTACATCGAACTTTTCTTTCGTTATGTAATTCTCGCTCAAAGAAATTGTTAAATAAAAAAGGTTTCTGAGTGTTGGCTTTTATCAGTATGGGACTCGCTAACGGATGTTTAGATCTTAGAATAAATGAAGCTAAAGATCTGTTATTTACAGTGTTGAATGAAAACAGTTACAAATTTAGGATTTCTTGGATGAAATTAATATCTCTATGCTTTTTGTCAAATTTTCGCTGTTGTGTGTTTGTTTTGTTTTTTCAATATTGCGAAATTTAAATCTTATCGATATGTGATAACTTGAACTTCTGCCATCATAGAATAACAAACTAAGCAAAGCAAACAATAAGAGAAAATTGTGCAGTCACTCCCCAAGATCAAATTGCTTACTTATATATCATATTCATTAGTAAAATAAAAATGAACGTAGATTTTTTATTTATTGCAGTTTAGATTTATAATTTCACCTGGTGGCTTGTTAAATCAGTTTAAATAATTTTCAATATATAAGTTATTTTTAGAAAGATAAGTCCGTGAATCAGGTTTCTTTAAAACGTTATTCCAAATATCTGCTTTTAAAGTTATATTAAAATAACCGGTCAAGTGCAAGTTGAACTTGTGCAATTAGTGTTCCGTACGTTGATGGCTTTTAAAATAAAAAATGTTGTAACGGAAGTATAAAATGATCAGTGACTTCACAAAACACAACCCAAATGAGTTTTCAACAAAGTTTATTTCCAATCTTTACTGAAATTTCTGTTTTTTTTTTTATATACCAGATAAATTATTACAGGTAGTGCACTCATGATAACTTTCGTTCAATCTACACCCCGTGGAGAATATTCCAGAATTTTTTTCAAAATTTTTTGATATGTACTTTTCGAGATAAGGCGAGTGGACAGCGACAAAGAAAAGTGCGCGCAAGTATTACATTATATATATATTTTTTACTCGTGTTTTCACAAGCTTTCATTTGACTCCACACTCGATTACCTAGTAAAAAATTTTTTTTTTCACTTCCGATTTCACCCCCCAAAACTAACCCCTTACGTCAAAATTTAACTTTCAAAACTACATGGCTCTGATGAGGCCATCAATTCCTATATTATTACCAAATTTCAACTTTCTATGACAAATAGTTTCGGAGAAAATCGGGGTGTGACAGACGGACAGACACCGAAGTGATTTTATAAGTGTTCCGCACGGAACACTAAAAATTGTTAGATTTCGAGATATTTACACTGTTATGAATTTTATGAAAATCTATGCCTTAGATCAGTTTGTCAACGACAAATTTGTGTATTTTAATATTCTAATTATTGCAATCAGTATCAGTATGTATCAAGCTAATCTGGCCATTATTTAAAAAAAAAAAATTAAAAAAAAAACGACCTTTCACTATAAGCAATGAAAGAAACATCCCCCCTGCCCTGGGGAATTCTGAGAAAGGATTCGAACATTAACAGCGTTATTCTAAAGTTTCTTGGAGTTAGTAAAGTTTTATTTTAAAGGACTTTATTTCCTTGTCATCTTTTTAGAGATAGTAAGTAGTAAGTAGAGAAGACTGCCGTTGCTTTTTCTGATATTGTAGCAAAATAACAGTGAGCTTTCTTAACGAAAACTCCCTTTCCGTCCCCTTCGTCCATCGATTTTTCAAAAAATTTTATTATAAGAGTATTTTTTGTTTGAAAATCTTCTTCCGCGGACGAAGGTAAAGTTGTATTATGTAATAGAATTTGATACGAACAAAGAAGCAAAAGGATGAAACAGAAGGCAAAGAGGCGATTAAACAAACACAATTTTCAGGTTTGAATTATTCGAGGAATAGAGACGACTTTTGTTTGTATTGGGCATCTTGCTTCGTCAGACGCGCAGTACAGTTATACGGAGATGCTTTGCTTAGAGGAAACACATAACTAGCGAAATGCAAGCGATTTTTAAGATCTACTTAGCCGCTAAATTTTTTGATGTTAATCTACAATTCGCGTCAGCTACTATTTAAGTTTGGCAGACGTATTAACCTGTCCTAATAAAGAGTAGCGCAAAAAAAAAAATCGTAAAGTGTTACTTAATATGAGCTATAATAGTTAATATAACCGGTTATTATCTGATAAAGGATTACCCCATACGGAGATGCTTTGCGCAGAGGGAACACGTAACTAGCGAAATGCAAGCGATTTTTAAGATCTACTTAGCCGCTAAATTTTTTGATGTTAATCTACAATTCGCGTCAGCTACTTTTTAAGTTTGGCCGAAGTATTAACCTGTCCTAATAAAGTGTAGTGCAGAAAAAAATCGTAAAGTGTTACTTAATATGAGCTATAATAGTTAATATAACCGGTTATTATCTGATAAAGGATTACCCCTATTACGACGGATTTGAGAGAAACAAGTAAGATATTATATTATTATAAATTTCTTCGAACTAATATTACCTCCATGCCTATTTCAAAATTTCTGGTTGTAGTTTCCTCATATTTTGTGACCCTTTAGAGCTATAGTTGGCCTAGACAAATCGGTTGTATTGATATACTCTCGTAATATTTAATATTCAGAAATAAATTGTAAAATATATTTCATTTTATTTATTCATAACACAAAAAAGAGCAGCATTTATAGTTTACTAATACAATATTTCGGTATTATTTGTACATGTCTTTGAAAAATATAGTCAGTAATTGAAAAAGCTTAAATTTTGTAAAATCGTCTACAAATCATCTTGCCATAACAATGACATTGTTTCTGTCATGGTGATTTTATTTATTTTTTATTTTTAGTTTTATATAGTTGTTGATCTTGCTGCATAGAGCAGGCAGGGTCGTTATAGAACTCTCAACCTTCTGATATCAGGGTTAGTCAGAATATTCTGGATTAATAAAGACTTCTTTTAATGTATTTTTGGATTCTATGTAAAATTTTGATTCTAAAATTTACGTATGCCACATATCGAAATTGAACAGTTTTCGTGACATTAACGCCCAAAAAAAAACAAAGTTTATACTCTTGAGGAATTTTCTTATTAATTTTTTTGTTCACACACCGTCAGAAATGCAAATAGGAAAAAATAAACGATTCAGAGTTTTAACGGACTAAATAACTATATTGGTGGTTTTGATTATAACAATAGTTACAGATAGTTCCAAAAAGTCAACTCAATTACGACTATTATCTTTGAACTGTTATGACCTAATGGTTGGAACTATCGGATGTTACTTGTTTAAAGGTCATGTTATTTTTGTATGTCTTAAATATTTACAATATAAAGATTTTTATTCCTAAACACATTACAAGAAGATCTTCAGCTTATTACTGCTCTCAGAATACTTATTGTTTACTTTAGTTACTAAAAAGAAATATTATGTTTATAAAAAAATTATCTTCTGCGCTTTTTGCCTTTCTTCACGTTTTCGGATACTGAAAAAACCTAGTTTCCCCTTTCCATTGGTCTATCTGTTAATGAGATAATCATCGAACTAAGTGACATATTGATTTGAAACTTTATAAATATAGCACTTAAAAGGCAGAACTCTATAGGTTTTGGGCGGTATTGGTTCATTAGAAAATGGTGAAAGGGATAGGACTCGATAATTTTTATATAATATTATTCATTTTTTTTTAGTTTGTGTTCAAAGAATGAACATATTTTAGGCCAAAAAGTTTATAGTCAAACTTATAAGAGGATAATAGGGAGAGGAAATGAGGGTGTGCTTCATATATATAGTATTATACATAATTTCCATGGTTTCATGAGTAAAAGGATTCGATATTATTACTCCCAGTTTTTTATCTACGTGATCTGTAGTTATTCATTTAATTTCCACACATATTTCGTTTACATAGAGCTTTCGTGCATCTTATTTCTGTGAGATTTGGGACTAGGTGATTTTTTTTAATTATTAATTTTAACCTCGCTCAGGCGAATAGCCGCAGACAGCAGGAAGTCATTCAACTTAACAAAGACCTGGAAGAAATTCTATCTTGGGGTGACAGTAACCAAGTGGAATTTAACGCTACAAAAACCCAGGCGACAGTTTTTTCTAAAAAAGTTAACGTTGCTGAACCCGACATAGTTATGTCGGGGAACTGCATTCCCCTAGCATTGTCACTCAATTTGTTGGGCGTTAATTTGGGAGCAAATATGTCCTGGCATGAACATGTTGCAGGCATAGCAATTAGAGCTTCTCAAAAGTTGGGAATATTTTTTCGAACCAGAAAGCTCCACTCCACAGCAATTGTTAATTCTTTACAAAGCTCAAATTCGACCGACTGCTCCCATGTTTGGGGCTCCGCTCCCAACATACATTGCATTTGTTGGATTCTGTTCAGAGAAGAGCTGTTCGTCTGATTGGAGACTCAGAACTGACCGGCGGCCTTGATTCGCTGGAAGATCGAAGAACAGTTGGCGACTTGAGTCTGTTCTACAAGTATTTTTATGGAGAGTGTTCGAAGGATGTAGCCCGCTTAATTCCTCCCAGAACGGTGCATGTTAGAAGTACACATCGCGCTGATACTTTACATCCGTATAAGGTTCAGCTTGTTACTCCTCGTACAAGCAGTCTTTTATATGGAGAACATCATCGCTTTGGAATGGCTTACCCAGGACTGTGTTTCCTACCGAGTACAATTTACAGCGATTTAAGAACCACGTGAATCGCTTTTTCCGCACACATGTCGCTCCTGTAGCGCTTTAGGGACTTCCCTGCAGCACGTGTGCTAGACCCATAAAAAAACCGAGCTTAGTTTTTAAGTTATTACTATATTTGGCAAATACTATGAAACATGTTAGAATGATCTTTTTTAGGCTTAGGTTTTCTGTATTTATAAATTAGTAAGTATTATAAATACATTATTACAAAAAAACAAAATTTAACCAAATGTACATAAATGATGGACCTTACTAGAATTGGATCCATAAAATATTAACAGAAAATAGTAAAAGCTATCAACGGCTTGGAATCCGGCAATCTGAAAATTATATTATGTTGGAATTATTTCCAATTCTAGTAGAGAACAACATCAGATTTCAGCTGTAATATTTGGAAAACCCTCACTCAATTTTTTCTTATTAATATTTTACTAGCATATATATAGTTTTAAACATTAAATTGTAATACTAGGATTAAGTTCCTTGTTGCTGGGACAACGTGAAATTCTATATTTATTTTAAAATTGCGTCTCTACTGCATACTTTGCCAATTTTTAGTATAATTTTACAATAACGCTTAAATTAACTTTTAAAATTTGACCTAAAAAAAATTTAAGCAGCTCTTGACTAAATTTTTTAAAAAATGTTTTTTTTCCTTTAAGTGTACTTTCTGGCTTCATATTAAGAAACTCTATTAAAGATTTCTTTTTCGCAGTTCCTTATAATACGAAAAAATCATTAAAATATTTCCTTAACAACCTGCATAATTAGCTTCCATGTTTGATACAGCTAATAAATACAATTTATATTATATTTCTATTATTATTTACCAGTTAAACTACCGTAAATAATTGGTGTACAATTTTACGCCTTTTTAATATTCATTTATGCCATGCAAAAGCGTATATTGAAAAAGTTGTATATTATTTCAGCTTGTGAAAAAATAATACGTCAAAAACATACAACGACCTTTTAACATAAATAAACTCTTTTAGGCAACGCTAAAATTTGAAAGCCGTTAGAAGCTTTTTGGTTAAATTAATTTAAATTATTTAATTACTCCGTTTTCTTATAAGCTGAATTTATCTTTAACCACAGATATAAAAAGTCACAAAAAAAATCAACGAGCAATGGAAGTAGAAAGCTTAACTTACTTAAATTCTTTAAAAGATTCGGTAACCATACTATATTATTCCTAAGGTACATCACAAATTAGCCTGAATACTTACACAAAAAATATGCAAAAGGTCTTTTACATGCTTTATAGACATATTTTGGGTTTAATCAAAGATAAAGAAAGAAAAAGCTAATAAATTAAAAAACGCTAAATACGCGGGAAGTAAAATGGCTAAAATTTGACAGCTTTTCAAGAAGAAAAGGGAAAGACAGAAGGTGGTAATAAGTTATAAAGTTCTGATAAAAAATATGTAGCACTTCGAAATCTTAAAAATAGAAATAGCGAAAAAAACTGACAACCACTAACAACTCTAATCAGAAAAATCATATTCACAATAAAATTCACATTATCAGTCATCCCGGTTTAATCCTGTGAAATTAGAATTTAATCAAAGAGAAAACATAACCCAATTATAATAGAGTTAGTGATAGTGTTCCTGTGTTGTCTCGGAAGACAAAATAACTCATAGAGTCCTGCGAAACAAGAGATAAACTTTTGTAGAGCCCAAAAACATGTATAATTACGAAATTTGAATAACAATATAGTAAATTGTAATTTTGCAATTTTAGATTGGTTAAAACTTGTTAATGTGCTTAATTTAAGATTCGAGATAAAGTTTAAAGTTCGGCCTACGTATCATGCAAAATAATAAAAAAAACCTTATCAGTATTATTTTAGTTCCGAACACAAAGTGTAGTATATCGAAAGCAAACAATTATATAGTTCAAACATATATAAAATAGAAATATAAAATGAAATTATCTTCCTCAATTGCAAATTTAAAAGCCGTCACCAGATTGTTTCATCACGTTTATTCAATAAATACTCAATAGCCTGAATTTATTTTAGTGCTTAAATGTTTTATTTAAAATTATTTTTCAACAAAGCTATCAATATAATATTTAAATCTGCATGTATTATTTATTTAAGCTAATTACCAATTAACGTAATTATTTTGAATGGACTTGAATATAGGTCGTGTAAAAATAGCGTCACGTGTGGGATAAAGATCCTGACATATATATATATATATATATATATATATATATATATATATATATATATATATATATATATATGACCTATAGTGTTTTTATATATATAAAAACACCCCGAAAGGGTGAAAATCTGGCTTCGACATGTTCACAAAAATTGTGTATTTTAGTGTGAAGAACATTTCGTCTAAAGATTGCATTGAGAAATTCCCAATACTTTACAAGATATAGCCGTGCAAAACCAAAGCTTGAGCAAAAAAATTGATGATGGCAAAAAAAAAATTCGAACTAAACTATCAAAACCCAGATAGGGTTTTGCTAGTTTAGGTGGGCACTTCCAGAAACTGAAGTCAGAATTTAGTTTACATTCGATAACCTCGAAAATGTTGCACAGAGTATATTATCATATTTAGTATATTTCGCGATTAGTACTCTATATCATAGTTAAAAAAATATTAAATTGGAATTGGAATTTAGAAGGGACAGAGCACATCGACTACTATGGTCATTTAGTGACCGAGAACTATATTGGAAATTTATATTGAAATATTGATTTCATTTAGGAAGTCTATGATTTGTCTATACTTAATTTTATAGGTCGCGTGCGGGCCACCAATGAGCGCTGGAGCCTGACCTGTGGTGCGACTACATCCTGAAACATATATATATATATATATATATATATATATATATATATATATATATATATATATATATATATATATATATGTATGAGTGTTCTAAAAACCAACATCTATTCTTTGAGAGCTGATAGGAAGCTCATAACTCACCAACTTACCAGAATATGTAAATATGACCTTAGTGAAAAATCGTTAGGTTTCGAGATATTGAAACTTTTATGAAATTTGTGAAAATCTATACGTTAGATCAGTTTATTGAGTGCCACACAACTACAAAATTCCGTATTTTAAGATTGTAATTGTTGTTACGTAATCTTGAATAACCCGAAAAATTAAAGAAAATAAATTTAAAACTTAGTAAATGTTATAACTTTTTAGGAACTACACCAAATTAGCAATTCTTTTAAATAACTGGCCACATATATTTTTTTAGAGTATGGAAGGTCAGCCAATTAAAATGTTTTTTCTCATGATACTTGCAAAAATGTTTTTGTCGTACAGGCTGAGCACGATTACTTTAGTTTTATTTTATACAGGATTATTCAGGCTTACGTATCAATAATTAAAATCTTTGGATATAGAAATTTGTAGTTGTGGCACTCGATAAACCAAATTCATAAAAGTGATAATATCTCGAAACATAACGATTTTTTACTATGTATATATATATATATATATATATATATATATATATATATATATATATATATATATATATATATATATATATATATATATATGTATATAAATTTTATTGCTTATTAAAACATTATAAGATCACACCAGTGTCTGTCCGTCTGTCTGTTTGTCACACCCGAATTTATCCGAAACTATTTGACATAGAAGTGGAAATTTGGCACTAATATAGGAATTGACAGCCTGTATAGTTTTGAAAGTTAAATTTTGACTTAAAAGGTTAAAAAATATATATAATGTAACACTTGCGCACACTTTTCTTTGTATTATTTTTAAAAATTTGCAAAAAATCGATACCCCTTGTACTCCAAAAGCACTGATCAAAAGATTTTGAAAAAATTCTGCGATATTCTCCACAGGGTGTAGATTGAACGAAATTCTCGCGAGTACGTTACCTTTAATAATTTATTTGGTATATAAAAAAACAAAAATTGCAAGGTCATCAGTTTTCAGTAAAGATTGGAAACAAACTTTGTTGAAAACTCATTTGGGTTGTGAATTCATTGATCATTTTATACTGCCGTAACAAAATTTTTTATTTTAAAATCAATCAGCGTACACTAATTGCACAAGTCCGCCTTGCACTTGGCCGTTTTTTTTTCAATTAATCAGAGTTGTAATATTACTAGTGTCTGTAAAGAGAGTGCATAATTTTTGTTTTATAAAAAAACCTAAAATTAAGATCAACATGCAGATGCAACATGCATGCTATTCTCTTTATTTTTTCTCGCTATTGTATCAGGAATATCTTTGTTAGTTTAAATATTTTCAATAAAATGTATTTTATATTAAAAGTACTATCGAAATGGTAACACAAAAATAAATTCGCTGTAATTAGTTTTTAAAGAAAAATAACAAATAATGAATTTTCCATCTTATCCACACGTTAAGGAAAAATAAATGTAAACTCGGCAACCCTCAACTATTTAATAAAATTATTAGTAAATAAATTGTAATAAAATAAAATGTAGTAAGTTACAGTGGCTTTTATTTCTGTATCAACGAAGCAGCTATAAAAATATTTTCCCGTTTTACTTCCGTGACGTGGCTTTATTGCCGTATTAAGTTCATAATGTCTTTATTTATTTCAAATATGACGATTTTTATTTCAAACCTCTTACTTACATTTTATCTAACTTTAAACTTTTTCCAGCAACTGAGAATTAACCGAAAATGTCATTCAAGTAATTCTTAAGAATACACAAAGTGAAAAAATGCACGAATTGCAAAATTCGACTTTATTCTTCAACATAATCTCCTTCAAGAGCGATACCATCAGTCCAACGCTTTTCTAACATTTCAATACATTTCCTGTAGAATGATTTGTCTTTGCCTTCAAAATAGGCCGCAGTTTCGGCGATCACTTCTTTATTGGAGCCAAATCTCTTTCCCACTAGCATTTTTTGAGGTCTACGAATAGATAATAGTCACTGGGGGGACAAGTCTGGAGAATACGGTGGACGAGCAAGCAATTCGAACTTCAATTCATCTAATTTTGCCATCGTAACCATTGACTTGTGACACGGTGCATGAAAGAGCACTTTTTTGTTGTTCATTTGGGGCTGTTTCTTTGCGATTTCTGCCTTCAAATGCACCAATAACTTTCTATAATATTCGCTATTGATGGTTTTTCCCTTCTCAGCATAGTCGAAGAAAATTATTCCATGCGCATCCCAAAATACAAAGACCAAATCATTCCCAGTCGACTGTTCTGTCTTTGGTCGCTTCGGGCGGCTTTCACCAGCTGCGCTACACTCAACTGAATGCCGATTTAATTCCGTTGTGTAGCGGTCGATCCATGTTTCATCCATTGTCACATATCGCATAATCGCATCCTTTTTATTGCGTTTAAACAGGTCCAAACAGCGCTCAGAACTATCAATACGTTGTTGTTTTTAGTCAACTGTGAGCAAACCAGGTAACCATTTCGAATCGAGCTTTTTTATATCCAAATGTTCATGCAAAACATGACCAGCAAGTTCTTTAGATATCTTTAGGCTGTCAGCTATCTGACTCAATTTCACTTTACGGTCATCCAAAACAATTTTGTTTGTTTTAATGTTTTCTGATGTACCCACCTCATTCGAGTGTCCAGAGCGTTTCTGCATCATTTGTGTCTATATAACCGCGTTTAACTTTAGCATACCAGTAAATGATGAATGGTATTTTTCCAATGAAAAAACAGCGTTTAATAAACAGACGAAATTAGATTTTTTCAAGTGTGTTGAAAATATCTAAAGTAGCGTCACTAAAACCACTGTAACTTGTGAACTAATCGTCGAAATGTCATAAAATTTTGACACATATCGTTTGAAGGCTGGTATTTTCTAATAATCATATGGATTTTTTGAAAAGGGCAACATCTATGTGTCAGACCAAAAACTTTTCAGCCTGCGTGTTATATGAATGTCTCCAAGACTAAATTAGTGACATTCTCTAAGGCTACCATTACCACAAACCTGCTCATAGACTAAAATACAGTTGAATAAGTGTCGATACTCCGATATCTGTGTATCAATGATCAATGACCAGTGTGACCTGAAGAAAGAAATACGACCAAGAATAGAAAAAGTACGAAAAGCATTCACAAACAATTTTTTGTTAAATGAGATCTCAGTCTAAAGCTGAAGATGAAAATGATAAGATGCTACAATTTTCCGGTACTATTTTATGGATATGACAGTTGGACACTCGACTTAGGTACCGAAAGGAAAATAGAAGCTGCACGTTTACCGTCGGATCATGCGTATATTGTGGATCGAAAGGATAACAAATATTGATATCCTTATTCACTTAAATAAAGAGAAAGAGCCACTAACAACTATCAGAAAAAGAAAACCACTTTACCTGGTGCGCATAATGAGAGCACCATGATAAGAAGGGCCGAGACTGATCATTGAGAGTAAGATTAAAGGTAAAAGATCCTGGCTTAAAGACATAAGAAGATCATCGAACATGCATTGAAATCTTCAGAGCAGCAGCTTCCAAGCTAACATTAGCGATTTGGATCGCCAACCTCCATCAGGAGCGCTAAGAAGAAGAATTTAAAATATTGAAATTTTTTCATCGAAACTATTTGATGCATTCAATAACAATATCTTATTACAAAAATAACCGGCCAAATGCAAGTGGGACTTGCGCAATTAATATTCCGTACGTAGACTGCTTTTAAAATAAAATTTTTTTTTTACGGAGGTATAAAATGATCAGTGACTTCACAATGAATTTTCAACAAAAGATGACCTTAAAGTTTTTTTTTTTTTATATATATATATATATCAGATAAATTATTAAAGGTAATGCACGCATGATAGTTTTCGTTCAATCTACACCCTGTGGAGAATATTCCAGAATTTTTTCAAAATTTTTTGATCAGTATTTTTTGAGGTAAGGGGGAGACAGCGATTTTTCGCCATTTTTTAAAAATAATATAAAGAAAAATGTGTGCAAGTATTACATTATATATATTTTTGAAGCCGTGTTTTTACATGCTTTCATTTGACCACTCGACGACCTGGTAAATTTTTTTTTTTTACTTCCGATTTCACCCCCCAAAACTAACTCTTTAAGTCAAAATTTAACTTTCAAAACTACACGGCTCTGATGAAGCAACCACTTTCTATATTACTGCCAAATTTCAACTACTATATTGGACAGTTTTGGAGAAAATCAGGTGTGATAGGCGAGCAGACGGACAGAGAGACGGACAGAGGGACAGACAGACACCGAGATAATCTTACAAGTATTCCGTAGGGAACACTAACTAGAGAAATATGGTGGAAGAAGGGATTGCTAGCTTAGTTTCGTTCATATTTGTCTTGTTGAGCCAGTATATTTATAATCGTCCTAGCAGTAGATTTTGTGAATATGGTTTAATCAGTGTGACAGTTTAAGTCCCTTAGTGATCAGTGTTTAAACGGCTGCTGTTCGGTATTTCAAAAATGTCACGGCAAGAGATGTAATATATGCTGATGATATGACTTATCTGTTAGGAAATAACAGTCCAAAAGAGTTAGAAGCAACACCAAAGAAATGTTTTGATCAGTTAACTAATCGGATTGTTGTTAACAAGCTAAAATTTAACATCTACAAAACTAATTTGTTAACTTTTAAAAATAAACATTCTTAACCTTCATACAAAAACATGTCAATTAACAAATATAAAATCAATACAAACTGAGACACCAAAAATTAAGGATTGAGTGCAGATTTAAATCTTGAATTTGAAACTGTTTTAGGGAAATTTAAACCTTAACACAATATGATTTCCTATACAGGTTCTTACGCTGATGATACCGTTATTACAGCAGATCAAGTCGATGGACTTCAGCGTCTTATGAACAAGGGAAGGCGACGTTTTGGCAATAAAAGTGAGCGTTAATAAAACAAAAGTAATGATCATCTCAAGAAAGCCTGAATTGCAAACAAATATTCGCGTATACGATCAAGTAATAGAACAAGTAAACCAATTTAAGTACCTAGGATGCTGGATGAGCAATGATCTGAATCCTGAAGTTGATATACAAGTTCGCATTGAAATGCCCAGAGCTTTTCTCAAAATGAGACCCCTCCTGACAGACTCCATTCTTTCTTTGAATACTCGTTTCGTTTTGTAGAAGTCTATATATATATCCAGTGCTATTGTATGAAGTTGAGGTCTGGACCTTGGGAATACGCTCAATGAATCGTTTGGAGACTTTCAAAATGTGAGTCATGCACAGAATATTGAAGATCTCCTGGACAGAACATGTCAGGAATAACAATGTACTGTGTCGAATGGGTAGAGGCGAGAGATTTCCTGTCATTTGTTAAAATATAGAAAACTCGCTACTTAGGGCATATTTATAGGGATCCAAGATACTCGCTTCTCCGATTGTTGATGGAGGGCAAAATTGAAAGGAGGAGAGATCCAGGATGCCGACAATGTTCCTAGCTAGAGAATGTACAAGACTGAACAGGCCTGGACACTCATATTTTACTAAGAGTTGCCCAGGGTAGAGAAGAATTCGCCGTGAAACAGCCCAACTTCAGTAATCGAGTTGGCAGTAAGAAGAATACAGGTTCTAAAATATATAGTTACCACAAAGATTTTAAAAATTGGAGTTAAGATGGATTTCTAGGAGAGTTGAATTATCTCCTTAGATCGTTACCCTTTATAATAGTGAATGCATCCAGAGCGGCACAATCTAAGTAGTGATGATTAGATCCAATGTAATCATTGGTTTCTGTATGTTTGTAAATGGTGGTTGATTCTCTGCTGTCTCGATCGAAGCAAGAAGTTTGGGTTGGCTCCGTACAGAACACTTCGGTGCCTGTCCGTCTGTCACACCATAGAAAGTTGAAATTTGGCACCATGTAGTTTTGAAAGTTAAATTTCGAGTGGGGTGTTTAATGAAAGCTTGTAAAAACACTAGTTTAAAAATATATATAATGTAATACTTGCGCACACTTTTCTTTGTATTATTTTTAAAAAATTGCAAAAAATTCCTGTCCCCCCTATATCGATAAATACTAACTAAAAAATTTTAAAAAAAAATTCTGGAATATTCTCCACACAGTGTAGATTGAACAAAAATTATCCCGAGTATATTACCTCTGACAATTTATCTGGAATATAAAAAAAAATAAAAATTTCCAGGTCATCAGTTTTCAACGAGTATTGGAAACAAACTTTGTTGAAAACTCATTTAGGGTAACAAAATTTTTTATTTTAAAAGCAATCATTGTACGGAACCCTAATTGCCTACTTGAACTTGGCCGGTTTTTCTTTATTGTTAATCACCTCCTATAAAAAATCCTGTTGGGAAGGTTATTTTTTATTATTTACTCTCTTTCCCCATGTGTAAGTGCTTTAATTATTATTGATAGATACAGAAAAGGGAAACAAAATAGTTTTCCTTATAGTTACATGTTATAAAAGAGAAGAAGTTTTATAACAAATAAAGCAAATCAATACGTGGGCTTATTTTAAACCTGTTGACGTCACGTAGGCGGGAAATCGATCATAATTTATAACAAAAGCTTTTAAATTGACCATTAATCACAAAATATTTTCTAAATTAAAATAAATAGACAAAATTAAAGTAAATTCTGAATAATGATTTACAGTGACCGGCAAAATTTATGCAATCAATTAAAAACTTTGTTGTTGATTTTTATAAATTTATTTTCTTTAAAAGTTTCTACACGTTTCTCAACATTAATAAATCATACAGCACATCGTAGAAATAAATTTTAAAAAATTAGAAACGATTAGTCATTTCTATTCTTGTTATTTTCAAAATTAAGTAATGTGTAAATGAGGAAAAATACTTGTTCTCTAAAACGTACTTCCGCAAAGAAAAGTAAGTTGAAAATAACCGGTCAAGTGCAAGTTGAACTTGTGCAATTAGTATTCCGTACGTTGAATGCTTTTAAAATAAAATTTTTTATCACGGTATAAAATGATCAGTGACTTCACAAAAAACACACCCCAAATGTATTTTCAACAAAGTTTGTTTCCAATTTTTAATGAAAACTGATGACCTTGAAATTTTTGTTTTTTTTATATATCAGATAAATTATTAAAGGTAATGCACTCGTGATAATTTTCGTTCAATCTACACCCCGTGGAGAACATTCCAGAATTTTTTCCAAATTATTTGATTGGTACTTTTCGAGATAAGGGGGAAACAACGATTTTTCGCGATTTTTTAAAAATAATACCAGGAAAACTGTGAGCAAGTATTACATTATATATATATATATATATATATATATATATATATATATATATATATATATATATATATATATATATATACCAAGTGTACAAGAATAAAATGCGAATTTTTTTTTTAAAGTGCTTTATTTAATGCTCTATCACTTGTTATACATTTTTGCCATCTTCGGGCAATTTGTGAATACCACGCCAGTAAAAATCTTCCCCTTTTGCTGCGAACCATTCATCGAGCTATTTTTCACATCTTCTTACGAACCAAAGCGCTACTCAGCAAGTGCGTGACCCATCAATGCAAACAAGTGGTAATCGGAAGGAGCGAAGTCTGATGAGTAAGCCGCATGGGGTAGAACTTCCCAGCTGAGTGCTTCCAACATGTCGCTAACTGGTTTTGCCGTATGTGATGGAGCATTGTTATGAAGAAAAATGACTTTGTGTTGCCTCTTTCGGTATTCTGGCCTTTTTTCAAGCAGCGAACGGTTCAAACCGGTCAATTGTTATTGATAACGTTTAGTATTAACCGTTTCCCCAGGTTTTAACAGCTCATAGTAGACCACGCCCCTCCGGTCTCACCAAACACAGAGCATCATCTTTCTGCCAAAGCGATTCGGTCTTGCGGTCAATGTGGATGGTGCGCCTGGGTCTACCCATGAATTGTTGCGCTTAGGATTCCTAGAATAAATCCGCTTTTCATCCCCTGTAACTATACGATGCAAAAACGACTTCCTTTTGTACCGAGCGAGCAAAATGTCACACGTGTTTTTGCGCTTTTCCATTTGCCTGTCGTTCAACTCATGTGGTACCCATCTACCAGTCTTCTGAATCTTTCCCATCTCTTGTAGCCGATTGGAAACAGCTTGTTGACTAACGCCCAATTGCTCGGCGAGTTGTTTTTGTGTTTGCGAATCATCTTCGTCCAACAATGCTTGCAATATTTTTTTGGCAGTTTTCCACGTTCCTTGTCTGCAATATTAAAGTCACCACTTTTGAAACGCCGAAATCATCGTTCACACGTATCTTGCGATGGAGCATGTTCACCATAAGCTTCTCGAAGTAATCGGTATAATTCAACAGCAGTTTTCTTCAAATGAAAACAAAAAATTAATGCTGTCCGCGAATGCTCTTTGTTCGATATAAATTTCGACATATTGAACACAACAACACAACACTATGCACACACTTTTCCAATTTATTACTCGTGCATGTCTGACACTTGTTGATGACACAACAAAATGGTGCAGTGTCAAATCTTTATAGCACAAACTGCATTGGTGCACCATCTGTTATCTGAAATCCGCATTTCATACTTGTACACCTGGTATATATATATATATATATATATATATATATATATATATATATATATTGCTCGTGTTTTCACAAGCTTTCATTTGACACTAAATTCCTATATTATTATCAAATTTCAACTTTCTGTGACAAATAGTTTCAGAGAAAATCGGCAGACAGATAGACAAACAGACAGACGGACGGATAGACATCGAAGTCATCTTATAAGTGTTCCGTACGGAACTCTAAAGAGATTCATGAAACTTAGTTTTGACCAAATTTTAAGGATGTTGTCTATAGCTTTCCATTGAGTCTTATCGTTAATAAAAGTGAAAAAAAAAATTCTATGTTCATCGAGTCAGGTCTCAAATGAAATCTTGTGAAAACACTAGTTCAAAACTATATATGATGTAATACTTGCGCACACTTTTCTTTGTATCATTTAAGAAAAAATTGAGAAGAATCTCTGTCCCCCCACCCTATCTAGAAAAGTGCTGATTAAGAAATTCTGGAATATTCTTCATAAAATGTAGATTGCGCGAAAATTATCACGAGTGCATTACGTTTCATAATTTTTCTAGTAAAAAAAAACTATGTAGCATGACAGAATGGTGAAGGATTGGAAAGTTGGGAATTCAATCGGCGATAAAAGATGCGAAATATCAATACATATTCGGTGCAATTAGTAATACCTTGACAACTGGTGACCAACGGATAGGTACTGAAGAAAAAATAATATTATTTTATTTGTTTATAATTAAATAAATATTTAGGCAGAAAATATTTGTATTACACTTTTACTACTAAATTCTAGATTGAGCTAGATTCATTTATTGGCTATTAGGTAGTTAATTTTTATTTTAAAGGTAATCTCGGTACGGAACACCAGTTGCACAAGTCCAACTTGTACTTGACCGGTTATTTAAGTGACCTGATGCCTTATATGGTAGACTAACATGAGGCTCACGTTAGTCTATAAGGCCTTACTAAGACCTCTAATATATTTTGGATTATATAATAATGAAACATTTCGTCAGATTCTGCTCACGAATAAAAAAGGTGGAATTATGAATATTCAACCTAAATTTGTCTCTATTTATTAACTTTTAGTCATGACCATTGATGCTACCTCTGTTCTTAACAATATTTTTTGTTTAAAACAAATAATCGAGAAAAAACTTACCATTAATCGTGATTCTCACTTAACCGCTCTCTAGCCTTCAGATAGGCTACGACAACGTTCCATCTAAAACCTTTAGAAGATACTACAAGATTTGAATATAAACTATACAAGTAAGAATACATTAAAGAATAGAAAGATTTTGCAACGCTCATTTTTCACATGCTTTTGTCCTTGTCATTATCTCAAGCATGCACTGTATTAACGCGAACGAATTGCAAGGTTAGGTTAGTATTCATCTTCTATAAAGATAATAGTTTTTTTTCATTCATTTTTATGGTTAAACACACCAGTTATTAGCAGAAATATTGGACAAATTTCACAAAAGAAATGGAAAGAGATTTATACACAGGACAAAAAAAGGTATGGAAAATGTTACGAAGAAGAAAAGCCAATATTAATGAATACCTGGCAATCACAAATATTGAAACAAACGACTGGCAACAACACTTTAAACAACTATATGAAAACCAGTTCGACGAAGAAGAGAACATAGCAGAAATCATAAACAACAGGCAACAAATAGACGAAAACTACAAAATAAGAAGAGTAGAAGTATCGATGGCAATTAAGAAACTTAAAAATGGAAAAGCACCAGAAGAACATTCTTTAATAAGATATTACAGGGAGTAGAAATACGGAAGGAATGGACAAAAAGCATTACGATGCCGATATTTAAAAACGCAGCAAAAAAGACCCGAGCAACTATAGAGGAATAACACTGCTAGCAAGTATTATGAAAGTGTTCACAAGTATTCTGAAAAGTGAAATAGAAAACAATATACACATAAGCGACGAGCAGCAAGGGTTCCGCCAAAACAGATCAACCACAGACGCTATCTGTGCAATAAGACAAATATGAGAAAACGCTATAGAATACCAGAAACTAGCATTTTTTTGTTTTATCGACCTAAGGAAAGCATTCGCCAGAGCTAGGTTGAAAGATATATTAGAATTAATGAAGGACCTAATTCCGTACCAAATACCACAAATAACCCAAAAACTCAATCACAATAACACAATAAAAATAAGAAGTAATAACGAATTAACAAGAGAAATAAATATAAAAGTAGGAATAAGAGAGGAAGATAGCTTAAGTCCGTTACTATGCTGCATAATAATGGACAAAATCATTGAGGAACTAAAACTCGTCAACGATGGATACGAACTAGAAGATAAACAAATAAAGATGCTGGGATATGCAGATGATATTGGGCTAATATCACAATTGGAACACAGTCTACAAAGACTGTTCTATAAATTCAAAGAAGTAGCAGAAAGATACAGCATAGAAGTCAATATCGACAAAACAAAATGCATCACAATAGCTAAAGAACCAATAAGGTGTAAATTAGAAATAAATGGGAAATTAATAAAGCAAGCAAGTAATGAAATTCCCATATCTTGGAGTACTAATTACTAGCTACGGAGATATAATAGAAGAAGTGAGACAACAAACAAATAAAGCAGCAGCAATATCAGGGGCCCTCAGAGATGTAGTTTGGAAAAACAAAGATTTAAGTGTAGAAGCAAAAACAAGAATATATAGAACTTGCGTTAAACCCATACTGGCTTATAGCATAGAAACACAGGTAGACACAAATAAAACCAAACAGCTACTAAGAACAAATAAAATGAAAATACTGAGAGCAATAAAAGGAAAAAGTTTATTAGATAGAGTAAGAGAACAATGCAAAGTAGAAGATACAGTCAGATGGAGAAGAAAGAGAAAAAGTGGGGTGAACATGTACAAAGGATGGAAGATACGAGAATGATAAAAATATATATGAACAAAAAACCACATGAAACAATACCAAAAGGACGACCACCAAAGAGATGGAAAGACAGCTGGACATCCGAATCACAAGGGGCTTAATAACGAAGTAGAACAGGTCTGTGACCTGCGCAGAAGAGGAAGTAAGTAAGTATACCGGTTATTAGTAGTTGATGTGTCAACACAAGTTTCTAAATTAAAGTTGGGTCTAGCATGTTTCTATCACTTACTTCAATATGTCGAAGGTAATACGAATGTATAAATATAAATTTATTTGAAATTAGCACTTCACAGACTGTAACGATATTGTGCCAAAGACTGCGAAATCTCAACATAATCTGAACACTAATTAAGTGTTGTCCGTATTATTTGCAATAAAAGATTATCATTTCAATTTTCCTGTATTTTCTTAGTGGTTTTGTATACCCAAATAGGACAAAAAACAAGCTCTGCCATAACAGCGATAAGGATAACGAACTTCAAATAACCTCTCTTATAAGTTATACTTAATAAAGGTTTCTCTTATTTTGTTTTAATGTGCAAGTTCCAACTGGTGGGCGCATACTTTAAATAAAGGCCTACCAAAATAAGCGTTGCAAAATATCGCTATTATCTATAATGTATTAAAATCGGGGAAAAATAAGAAAACACTTTTAGAAAATTTTCAGTTACCATAAGATTATAACGAGGCTTTGTATATCACCTGATGTCTCTAAAGGGTCGAAAAGGAAGGTCAAAGGTATATGTACTTATCTGAAAGATGAGCCATGCCTTTATACACATTAGTTCGTATATGACCAACTACATCTAACTAATGGAGAAAAGGAGAAAATAGAACATATACTTTGAAAAGTGGTTGGGGAAAGTAATGATGAGGCCTACAAAGAAATAGAAAAATAAAATGTTTTTATGTGAGAATAAAACAAATAAATTTCTAATTAGGAAAGAAACGAAATATCCATATGTCAAGAATACACGCATTTGGGTGTCACTTTCATCATTCGGTGTAAGGATAACAAGGAAATAAATATCAGAATACTTCAAGGCCAGAAAGTCGTATCCTGCCTTAAATATAGAGTTCTGTGAAGTAAAGAAATAGTTGAAGATCTAATATCTCCGAAACTATAATCTAACTCTATGACGGTAATTCTTGGAGACTCGCAGAAAGATGCACGGAGAAAACTCATATGGTATGTCGGTTTTAAATCGAATAGCCGATAGAAAATTTCTATAACTGATGATACAGTCTTAATACCAGTAAAGAACACAGAACCAGGGAACCGGACTAAGAAAAGCAAACAACACATACAAGAAGGACAATGTAACAAAAAGGTACAATTGAAATCGTGGATCTGATACGGACGCAAGATGTAGAAACCTTTGCATACATATAAATTTACTTTAAAAGGCTTAATTAGTTCAAAATTAAAATTATATATACATATATATATATATATATATATATATATATATATATATATAAATATATCTATATATATATATATATATATATATATATATATATATATATATATATATATATATATATATATATACACATATGTATGTATGTATATACATATATATATATATATATATATATATATATATATATATATATATATATATATATATATATATATATATATATGTTTTGTTCTAGCTACTTAAAACACATTTTTTGTTTAGAAGATTCAGCTTTATTCATCAATAGAGTTTCCTTCAAGAGCGATACAATAAGTTCAAAGCTTTGCTAACATTTCTGTACCTTTCTTGTAAAAGGATTTGTCTTTGCCTTCAAAATAGGCCTCACTTTCGGCGATAACTTCTTCACTTGAGCCAAATTTCTTTCCTACGAGTATTTTTTTGAGGTCTGCAAATAGATAGTAGCCGCTGGAGGAGAAATCTGGAGAATACGGTGGATTAGGAAGCAATTGGAACTTCAATTCATGCAGTTTCGCCATCGTAATCATTGACTTGTGACAAGGTGTATTATCTTGATGAAAGAGCACTTTTTTCTTGCACTAATAACTTTATATAATATTCGCTATTGATGATTTTTCCCTTCTTAGCATAGTCGATGAAAATTATTCTACGCCCATCCAAGAATACAGAGGGCAAAACCTTCCCAGCCGTATGTTGTGTCCTTGGTTGCTTCGGGCGGCGTTTACCGGCTGATGTTCATGCACTGTCACATATAGCATAAAAAAAATCATTTTTATTGCGCTTAAACAGCGCTCAGTATCATCAATACGTTGTTGTTGTTGGTCCACTGTGAGCAAACGCTGTATCCATTTCGAAAAGAGCTTTCTCATGCCCAAATGTTCATGCAAAATATGACCAACATGTTCTTTTGATATCTATATCACGCACTTTCACTTTACTGTCATCCAAAACAATTTTGTGGATTATTTTGATGTTTTCCAGTGTAACCGCCTCATTTGGGCGTCCAAACGTTCAGCATCATTTGTATCTGTAGGACCGAGTTTAAATTCAGCATATCAGTAAATGATGATTGATTTTTCACAGACAAAGTCCCCGTAACACTTATCAAGCCATTGCTTTGCTTGAACGGTATTTTTTCCCATCGAAAAACAGAGTTTAATCAACACACGAAATTGGATTTTTGCATGAAATTTTGACACGTATTGTTTGAAGGTTTCTAAAAATTGTATGGAATTTTTAAAAAATCTGTGGCCCAAAACTTTTCAGCCTATATATATATATATATATATATATAATATATTATATATATATATATATATATATATATATTATATATATATATATATATACATATATATATATATATATATATATATATATATATATATATATATATATATGTATATATATATATATATATATATATATATATATATATATATATATACCTTTAAATATTTTGAAAATGAAATGTTGAAATGATCTTTTATCTTCTCGCTATTTTAATCAGAAGAAAAATACCAGTATACCAATTTGACAAGTTTACAGCTGTAATAGTGTACAAAATATTGAAAACATTTTCTTTACTGTAAGTTTTTCTGAAAATGCAATTCAGATTATATTTTAATACATAGAGAGAGAGAGAGAGAGAGAGAGAGAGAGAGAGAGAGAGAGAGAAATGATATGACACCCCAAATTTCCACACATGTCTGAAGGTAGTGTACTGTTTCCTAAAAAGGTGAAATAAAACTAAAAATTCGTGTTTTCCACCAACAAAAATTCACATGTTTGTGATCATTTAAAACCACTTTCTTCTTCACCCTGTTGAAATGTAACTAATAAATTTAGATCGGTATGTTTGAATCTAAAAATAGGTCCCTAAAGTTAGAAACTTTTATCGTCAGTGCCGATCATCTAGGGAGTAGTTTTTATTTTTCAAATTGAAAAAAAGTCATTATTTTATCTTTAAAAATTGAAGAAGGTTAAGTACATTATTAATCATAATAATCATATATTAAAAGAAATTTCATTTAAGGCAATTTTTATGGCCCATTTATTTACTTATCGACACTAACCTTAGACCTTTACTTTTAGAAACAAAAAAAAATGTTTATACTTTATAAAAATGGAACATTTTTGTTCTAATAATAATCCCATCATTATGTAAAACGAGTCATTTAATGTACTTTATTATGATGATAAAAAAGTCTATATATAAACATTAGCAACACATGATAATTTTTTTATTATTACTGTACATAACACCTATTTTATATTATATAACATAAATTAGTATTCTAGAGCAGCATAAAAGTAATTTCGGCACCCTTAATTGATTTTAATAATTACCATATACAGTGACAGGCAGAAAGTGACATATAACATTTCTCTTTAATAATAAATTTCGAAAAAAAGGAAATTTATGGGTGGATTCTGCATCACTTGAAACCTAAAAAATGATTTTGCAGTACTTTGAATATTCTAAGTTTAAATTCCAAAAGTCACTCTGATAAAATATCGAAAACATTGTTATTTTTTTAAATTTGATTTTTATTGGGATTTTGATCTCGTTGAATAAGGATGTCTTGAGAAATTCACTATAATCTAAAATAAACACAAGTAATGGAAGGAACTTCCTACACTCATACTTTAAAATCAGTCCTCTTCAAAACATAAACCTAAGAACAGCGGCTGCAATGTTATAATCAATGTAAATGTACCTATCAAGTTATTATAGAGGAAAGATTGAGAAGCAAACAATTTTACATATATAAAACGAAATTTTAACTATCTAATAGTATAGAACCAATACTTACTCCATGCTTCAGGGAAAAGTGGATAGTAAGGAAGGCTCAGAAACAAGAACGAAATCAATGCTACAAAGCCCACATTAGTGGTTCAGCTTGTCACCTTTGCAACTATTCAGACAGGCTGCCATTACAATAAGAATAGCGTATGTTGTTTTTCGCCACTATATGACATTATTCTCAAGAAATAATTTTCCAAATGTTCTAGTTAGATAAACAAGAAAGGTTTTAATTTTTTGATTTATTTTTTACCATAAATAATTTATTTTATTTGTGTTGGAAACCTTTACAACTACAAAGGTTAAAGCCGAAAGTAAAAATATTTAATATTTATTTATTACTGAAAACCTTGCTTCATAAGAATTCACTTCGTCTATTAATAATACGAATACTTGCAGAGTCTTGATCAAATCTAAGCGAGAAATGAACTAGTAAAACAGCGACAAATACACGCTAGAGATATTAGATTTGCTGGTTGCTTAGATTTATATTGTCAGAAAGAGCTAAGATAGAGATGTATTCATCTGTAAAGTATCACTGACTTCACTCCGCGGAGCCCAGTTAACTGGAAAAAGAAAGTGTAGGTAATTATTACTATTCGCAAAGGACAATCCCTACTGGTAAAGTAAAAATGATTCGCTCAATGGTGCGGATACGTGGTAGTTTATGCAAGCTCATAAAAACAAAAACTGAGATGGCCAAATGTATAATTTGTCTTGTACTATATAAACTATTAACTAAACCTAAACTTAAAACAAATGAGCTTAAGAAAACGGAATTTTAAAAATAAAGTAATGCTTAATAAGCACAATTTCTTAAGAAATAATTTGCGACGAGCCTTAAGTTTAAGACTACTAATAAGTGAAACTTTTAAGAATAGTAGAAATACCAGCTAAAGTTCTTATATATTTAACAAAAGCTACATAACTTGAAAGAATTATTTTATCGAAATATATTCACTGACTTAAATTGGTCATAGAAACTATAAATATGCAATATATAGACCGAATTTAAATTGATTCATGATGAAGTTTATAATAAACATTAAAAATTGATAATTTACAAAACAGTATATATAAATATACTGTATATATATAAATATATATATATATATATATATATATATATATATATATATATATATATATATATATATATATATATATATATATATATATATATATATGTACATATATATATATATATATATATATATATATATATATATATATATATACATGTTTTGACGAATATTCTCACGGGAATAAAGTGGTTTCTCAGATATCCCATGTTACCTTGATGGACAATTTCGCTGACGTTTTGAGGGAATCTCATCCATCTTTTTCAAAGTGTTGGTCAGTGGATGAACACTAATCACCAAGATAACGTCCAGTGATCAAGCTTTATTATGGATGAGATTCCATCGAAACGTCAGCGTAACTGTCCATCAAAGAAATTTCGGCTAACACGGGATACCCGATAAACTTCTACTGCCTCTATATATATATATATATATATATATTTATATATATATATATATATATATATATATATATATATATATATATTATATATATATATATATTATATATCTGTATATAAATTATATATGTATATATATATATATATATATATATATATATATATATATATATATATATATATATATATATATATATATATATATATATATATATATATATATATATATATATATATATATATATATATATATATACAGTACGGAATGTATGGAATAATGATTTGACAGCATTTATTAATCAGTGTATGAAAAAAATATTTAAAAAAAATTATCGGGTATTATACGGCGCACAAGCTGACGTTGACAATAGAATGTTTTGACCTGATAGTTCGAAGAAATTACGCCATCTTAATTTTTTTAAAATGGAAAGCCCTTTATATTATTTTATTTTTTTGTCCTACTAAAAATTCTAGATATTATTTGTCTAGCATACCATATGTCTAAATTGAACTGTTTTGAAGTTATTGTTATTTGAAATTAAGGAGATCAAATCAAAAAAAAAAATTAAGCTGGCTTGTGTCAAACATTTACTGTCAGGTAACGACTTAACTCATCAAAAAATGATTAATTGACAAAAACGTTTATTGCTGCATTTTGTAAAACTGCAATTTGACCGTAATATCATAATGGTACATTTAACAGAAACTGAAAGAATCACTTTGTTAATGATGGTTGGTTACGGAGACCGTAGGAGAACCTAACAGGAGGTGTGTGATCTTTTTAACACAGAATGTCCGGATCGAGAGCCTATTACCCAACCCGTAGTTAGCAAAACGTTAAAACGTTTTAGACAATCAAGTCATGTTAAGGATCGTTCTAAATCTGGACCTACAAAAGTTAAAATAAGCGATGATAAAAGGTTAGATGTTTTATTGGAAAATACAGAAAATCCCCATACAGCCACTCGTCAGCTTTGCCCAGACAACAACATAAATAAAGGTACTTTAAGTCGTATACTGAATGAAGAAAAATTGCATCCATACAAACCCATTCTATTGTAAGAATTATCTGAAGATGCCTGCGATAGACGCGTTGAATTTTGGTCATGATGGAGCGAATCAATAATGATCCTAACCTAATTTATAATATTGTTTTTCTCTCCAGGCGACATTTTGTCTTAACGGAAGAGTTAACAGGCATAACTGCCGGTCATTCTCAAAGACCACAAAAGGGCAGAGATTTATGGACGTCATATCATTGGTACCTTTTTTATAGATTGAAATCTTACAGGACAGCGGTATTTACAGTTACTCCAAGAGCAACTTATTCCAACTTGTGCAGGTCTTTTTCCCGACGAAAATAGTTTGGAACACTCCTCACTATGAAATCAATGTTCGTAGATATTTGGATACTCGTTTTTTTTTAGAGAGTCATTTGAAAACCAAAGTTTACCGAAGTCGACCTGAAACTGTTTTTTTTTATGGGTCTAGCACACGTGCCCCTGGGAAGTCCCTAAAGCGCTATAGGAGCGACACGTGTGCGGAAAAAGCGATTCACGTTGTTCTTGAATCCCTGTAAATTGTACTCGGTGGGAAATGTAGAAGATTTACAACAAATAATTCAATATGAAGTAGCAGATCACCCCGGATTCTCTGCAAACCTCTGTTCAGGCTGTTTAAGACAGATTGGGTCATTGCCTCGCTGTTAACGGTAGGCATTTTGAGCCATTGTTACCTTAAAAATAAACCTGGAGTATTTATTATTAGTTTCTTGTATTTTTTTTATTTTATATTTCAAATGACAATAATTCGAAAACAGTTCAATTTATACATATAGTGTGTTAAACAAATAATATCTAGAGTTTTTAGTAGGACTCAAAAGTAAAATAATATACAGGGCTAGCTATTAAAAAAAATCAAGATAGCGTAATTCCTTCAGACTGACAGTTCAAAACATTTTATTGTCAACGACAGCATATGCGCTGGATAACACCCTAGAACTTTTATTTAAACATTTTTTTGATACACTGTTATCTCTGAATGGTGGCATTTATTTACGTAAATAATTCTTGAGCTGTATATGTAAATTTATTGGCTTTAAAAGTTTTTATTCGAATTATTAGGAATGTCATTGTTCATCTATTTTCAAGATTTCGATTTTCTTTCAGTTTTTAATATTTCACCGCTCCCTTATAAGAAAAGCAAATTGCGTTTAGCAAGTTATTTTAGGACTATGTCAACAAAAACAAAATTTATATGAAAAAAACCAAAACAGGGGGAAACAATACGAAATAAAAGTCAAACATTTTCGGCCTAAGCTTGTGAATTGTTACGGAATTTAGTCATTCTCCTACATATAAAGCTCAAGAAACTTTTAACAAAAGATTCTGATTTAGGTTCTCATTGTTATTTTTATACGACAATGTTTATACATTATAAATGAGGGTAATAATAATAAACCGCCAGATAAAATTAAAGGATACTGAAAATTGATGTTGTATGTTAAGCAAAAATAATGAAGCATCTTGAAAATTTTATTTTTGAAAAAGGCTCCATCTTTTCTCTTTTTCTTTGGTAAAACAACACCGTGTGTTACAGAATAAAAATTATGCAAAGTTATAATTTTTGTTACGGATAAGCACACGGACTGTAGGGACAGCTCTATTAGTGTTAGAAATAGTAGTATGAGTAGGGAGGGTTACAGCCAAGTAAACAAACCGGAGAGATCATTTTCACCAACCCTGTATTAACGTCTAATATTAACCAAACGGGCTCTACAGTTTAACGTGGGATCCGAACCACATGATCGGGCAATGGTACTCTTGCGGCCCTCCCTTCTATTTTCTTGCCGGCCACGAACTATGACAGAGTAACAACCTTAATATTTATGAACGTCTCCGTGGTATTGCGGCCCAGCGCGTTCGATCTTTCCAACTAGATTTCAATCCTTCGGCTCAATCAACCTCGTCCGCCTTTCTGTTCAGGCCACTGTCGACCCACAACATGCCGTTTGGCAGTTTTTTGTTTATCCAGCAATATATCCGCTAGTTTTTCGTTGCATTTGGCACTCAGTCGTCAAAAGCTACCTTCAAATACCGACGGTACTCGTAGTGGAGCGGTGCCTTGATCGTGAGCCTTTCACGGTCCAAGTAGCAGCTCACCAACAACTGCTTGTCTAAGCGCTAGTAGCATCATGTGGAATATACCTTTTTCTTAATAAAGATGAGCCGGGGATCAAACCCGACAGTCTGGGCTGGAACTATCAAGAACTTTGTTGGAAATGTGGAATCTTTGGCACAATGACACTCAGTATATATCACCACTACACCAGACACTTTATTTTTGCACTCGACGTGCGTTTCGCTAACCATGTTGGCTTAATCAGGAGTGATGATTGACTAAAGCTAGACTACAAATATACCCTATTTATATTTAACCTAACACCTGGATTACTCAGGAGGAACTGATGGCATAGGCGAGGCCATCAATTTCGGTCAAGTAACCAGTAGAGTAGAATATAAGGAATGGGCCCTCTGTCTTTATTTAAACTACTTTTAAATTTTATAATTTTCATACTTTTGTTTGCGTTCAACAATCTCCTATCAGATACATTTTTAATTAATCTTAGATTATCTAATGTTACAGTATGATCAGCTTCAAGGGCATGTTCGGTAATGCTAGACTTTTCTGTTCTACCATATTTTAAATGTGGTAAATGTTCTTTAAATCGTGTTTTAATTGACCTTTTAGTTAGCCCAACATACTTTTTGTCGCAATTATTACAACTAATTTCATAAATTTCACTTTTCTCACAATTAGGAATCTTATCTTTGGGATTTCCTAAGATATTTCTCATATTGTCCGATGATTTATAGACCAAAGTGAGGTGTAGCTTCTTAAATACCTTATTTAGTCCCCTGCTATATTTCGGATTATATGGTATGAAGACATATTTGGTCTTATTTTCTTCGCGTGTAAAAAAAAATAAATTCTGAAATTATGTCTATTTATTAACTTGTTTACTAAGTCATCGTCATAACCATTAACTCTATTTATATTTCTAATACGATTGACAGGAACTGATAGCTTCGCCTGTGTTATTAGTTCCGCCTGAGTAAGCCAGGTGTTAGGCTAAGTATGAATAGAGTAGATTTGTAGTTTAGCTTTAGTCAATCATCGCTCGTGATGAAACTAACATGGTTAGCAAAACGCGCGTCGCGAGCAAAAATAAAATTGTTTTGTGGAGTGGTGATATATACTGAGTATTATCAAAAACTTGTTATTTTCTTTCATAAAAAATACAAAATAGTTTTTTTTTCAATTTAAAAAGTGCGGTTGGCTCTCATTTAGTTTTTTTTGTACAATTTCAAGTATTTATGAAATATAAGTCGAAAATGATGTGTTTGCAATTTTTAAGATTTTTCCGTTAACTCAAATTTCTACTTTCTATACATGTCTATATCCTTTTAACTCCAAAATGTATGTGTCTCCACTCTATGTTGTAACTAAGATTACATTTACATTTTTAGTCCATTTTAAATCGTGTATGTCTGACACATCACAGATTTAAATCTCGGAAACCTACTTTATTTAAATGTATGCTAACCTTCCAGGATATAGTGTTCTATCTGCATGGAGATAAATATTTAAAAAAATAAAGCTTAAGTGTATTTTGAAAATAAACGAAATAAAGATATGCAGTATAGCATGGAGTAATAAGTGCTTTAATAAATTGTCTTATTGATGTCCTTGCATCAGCAAATGAAGTTACATGGCACTAAATCGGGTGAATATGGCGATTTATCCAACATCAGACAGCGAGGAAGAAGAAATTGACCCATTCTACGAATGCCAAAATAGGGAAACCAATAAATACAAATGAGAAGTGTATCGGGAAGTTTGGTTTGGATACAAGGAACAGCAGAAAAGAAATGTTATCAAATTTTTCCAAAAGCGAGAACATAGACGATGGACATGGCAATGCCTACATGGTATAACAAGAAACGAAATTGATTATGTGTTATCAAATGACAAGAATATTGTAACAGGCACGATAGTCCTGGACACGGTAAGCATTGGCGGTGACCATCGGATGCTCAGGACAAAAATAAGAATAAATCTGAAGCAAGAGAGACGTAGATTGATAACGCACATAAAGAAAAAGACACAAACAGGAATAATAAAGCAAAACACAGACAAATATCGACAAACACTAGAAAATCATTTAAAACACATAAACTACCAAACAGAACTTGATGAACTAAAGGCACAAATAATCAACAGCCTACTCATGACTACAAAACAAGTAGCAACATCGAAAAAAGAACACAAAAAACACAAAAATTAAGTAAAGAGATACAAAATCTCATGAAACAGCCGATTAGAATTGGCAGAAATAGACAAAAAAATTAAAAAAAAAAGATCAGAGGAGACGTCAGATAGTACAGAAACTCGAAAATAGAAGAAACGTTGAAAGAGGGAAAAAGTTTGAAACATCTAAACAAACAAATGAATGAAGGGAGACATCAAATAAAAAAACTTATAAATAACGATAACCAAAGGATCGCACAAATCAAAGAGATAAAGGAAGCTACAGAGAAATATTATTAAACATTATATGACACGACAATATAGCCACCGCCCGGGATAGAGGAAGAAAATAGAGTGATAGCAAAAAAAGTGGGATCTGTAGAAATTCGCAATATAACAACGGATGAAATAATGAACGCTCTGCAATATTTTTTTTTATGAATCTAGCACACGTGCTGCAGGGAAGTCCCTAAAGCGCTCCAGGAGCGGCATGTGTGCCGAAAAAGCGATTCATGTTGTTCTTGAATCGCTGTAAATTGTACTCGGTGGGAAACACAGCCCTGGGCAAATTATTCCAAAGGGATGATGTTCTCCATATATATATATAATATATATATATATATATATATATATATATATATATATATATGTAAATATATATACACAACAACAAAGTGGACGATGAAATAACTATAGAAATGTTAAAGTATGGAGGGGCATCGATAATAAAATCTCTTCAAGCTCTATTTAACAGGTACCTCAAACAAAGTAAAATACCAACACCTTGGGTAACCGCCTTGATTGTGCTTATATTTAAAAAGAGGAACAGGTTTAAACTGG
Source organism: Pachyrhynchus sulphureomaculatus (assembly GCA_019049505.1). NCBI lineage: Eukaryota > Metazoa > Arthropoda > Insecta > Coleoptera > Curculionidae > Pachyrhynchus > Pachyrhynchus sulphureomaculatus. The sequence goes on along the minus strand of CM032454.1, from coordinate 135,162,713 downwards.
AGAATTACAGACCCATCAGCCTGTTATCGGTACTGTACAAAATCCTCACTAGAATCCTAACGTATAGATTAAGGAACAAATTAAACAGTTATAAACACGTGAACAAGCGGGATCTAGACGGGGATACAGCACTTTTGACCATCTTCAAACAATTAGATTACTGGTAAAAAAAGTATCCACCTTGTGGATAGCAATGGTTGACAACGAAAAAGCATTTGATTCGGTAGAGATATGGGCAGTACTTCACGCCTTAAGTAACAGCAAAGTCGATTAAAGGTACACTATTCTTCTTGAATACGTATAAAAAAATGCCACATCACAAATAATGTTTGAAGAAAAAAACAAATAAACTCAAAATCAAAAGAGGAATTAGACAAGGCGACTTGATATCCCCAAAGCTGTCCACTTGGACTATAGAAGACATGTTCAAATTGCTAAAGTGGGAAAATGAAGGAATCAATTAAGGTTCGCAGATGATATCACTCTGAGCGCCAACACAAAAGAACAATTACAAGAAATGCTGATGGAATTCAATAACAAGTCTCGAGAAATAGATCTACAAAATAAACTTTACTAAAAACCAAATATTTGAACAACGAAAGTGAAGATAACAGCGAGGAACTATTAATAGAAGGTGAAAGAATAGGAAAGGTACAAAAACATTCATATATTTAGGACAAAAAATCGAAATATCAAAAAATAATTTTAAGGCTGACTTGGATAGAAGGGTCTCGTTAGCTTGGTCTGCGTTTAGAAGGTTACAATCCACATTTAAATTGGACATCCCAAATACAATAAAAGCCAGAGTATTCGATCAATATGTACTACCGGTATTAACATATGGAACTGAAACGTGAGCTTTAAATGAAAGTATAATAAATAAACGCCAGGTAACTCAAAGAGCAATGGAGAGGAAAATACTAAATATTAGACTCCAAGATCGTATTCCTAATATCGAGATACAAAGAAGATCAAAAGTGACAGATGTAATACAACGAATATGTATATTAAGGTAGAATTGGGTGGGGCATATTTCAAGGCTAAATGATAACAATTGGACACGCCGTATAGTTCAATGGAGGCCTGGAGAACACAAAAGATGAAGAGATTGACCACAGACAAGATGGAGGGACGACATAAAAAGATTTGCAGGACATGATTGGATGCAAGAAGCAAACAACAAAGATCATTGGAGACAACTTAGGGAGGCTTACATCCGACTACGGATGGAATAAGCCAATGATGATGATGATGATCTAACATCCGAATATAGCGTTATAACAGTTATTTTTTCACCATACGTGTGTTTGGGTAACTTTGTTCGCATCATCAGAAGCGATAATTAGCTTTAAAAACATCAGTCAATCATCGTTCGTGATGATACTAAGATGGTTGGTAAAACACGCGACGAGTGCAAAAATAAAGTGTTAGGGGAAGAGATGGTAATTATTTGCTCAAAAACTGGCTTACAATATTGGAACGAACCGCATTCCGTCACAAGTAATAGTTATTTGAAGAAAATTGTAATCCTCCTAGTTGACAGAATGCGCGCAGTTCACAATGGAATCATCAGTTCATGTTCGACCTCGCAAATGATTCCTTGAAACTTCGAACGACGGTTGGTGACTTTAATCTATTCTACAAATACTTTGATGGATGTGTTCGATAGATGTATCCCGCATAATTCATCGCAGATCAGTGCATACTAGGAATACACGTCTTGCTAATATATCACATCCGTATGAAATTTAGCTTGTCACTCTTCTACTACCCTTTTCAAGAGTTATTTTCTATGAAGAACCTTATTAACTTGGAATAAATTGCTCAGGATTTTGTTTCCTTCTGAGCATAATGTACAGCGACGCAAGACCCACATGAATCTCTTTTCCGCACACTCGACCTTCTGGTAGTTTTTTAGAGGCAACTTTGCAGCACATCTGCCATATTTATTAAAAAAAACTTTCCACGTAGCTACTCGACTAGTTTATGTGCTGTTTCAAATATAGCGGCTCTACTTTAATACCTTTAATGCCTTAAGAAGAACGCTTGTAACGCTAATGGGCTGGTACTTCCTTTGCAAATATACAGTTCTAAAATTAATACTGAATTTAGAATTCTCAGACCAAAAATAGACTGATCTGAGCATTCTGTTTTAAATGACTGGTACTTTATATTGAGATACTAATCAAGAAAAAGTTGAGCAGATAAAGGATTTCAGAAATATTTACAACTCTAACATAAAATTTCTTCTACATATTATTTCTATTACAATTAGAAATAATGAAAAAATTACATAATTTTAATATTAGTAGCCATAACTTTTCCTGCAGATAGAACCATTTTTTGTAGCGCACTTTCACCGATTTCCACCTGCTCCTTCATCTCTAGCGTGTAATGATGAATCCATGTTTCAATGGTTCAACTAGTGTTATAAAGCTCGGAAGAACTTCGCTGGGATTATTTTTTAAATAAGTGTTAATAGTCTTGGAAAAAAAGTTCATTTCAATACGTTTTTTGTTGATTGTTAGCAAACGCGGCACCCATCGAGCAGAAATGTGTCTCTTTGATACCAAAAACATCGGGTAAAATGGGGTAGACACGACCTATTGAGATGTTTAAGAAATCTAGCTCTCACACCTTCAGTCTGCGACCATTGTGAATTTTTGTCACAATCTCGTCGGACGTAAAAGTTTAAACATTTACCACCTTGAATATGGTACGATTACGTTTAAATTCAGCAGTTCACTTTTTAATCATAAGAAACGAAGGAGCAGAATTATTTAATGTAGCATTTAAATGTTCGTAGGAGTTAAACCTTTTAAAAAGACGTATTTTATAACAGCTTGTATCCGTAGGAGCTAAACTTTTCAAAACATAGAATTTTATAAAAGCTCGCACACAATTTTATCAAATTTTTTAGAAAATGTTAAGGCTTGTTTGCTTACACGATCTCTACAAAAAGTCGACTAAACACACGTGTCTAAAACTTCTCAGCATGATGATAACATTTAACAAGTATCACAATAACTTGGACGTCTTGCACTATATCTGGGTCAGACCAAAAATTTTGAAATGACCCTCGTATGTGATCAGTATAATTTTCTACTTATGCCCGAGGTTCACTGGCGTAAAAATAATGACTATAACATAAACTTGTATATAATTCGGATTCTTTCGTTGTTCTATCAAGAAAAATACATTTCATTTCGTGATCCATTCTATATAATTAAAACGCACTACTAATCTAATATCCGTCATTCAGGAGCAAGAACACAAACTAAAAATAGACAAGCGTATTAAAAGTTGTCACTCTGGCAGCTATACCGGAAATATAACAAGATTTACAGGCCTCGAGGGGGTATATGAATACAAAGGGTACTTCTTTTTTAAAAAAAAAAAAGAACCACTTAATAAAAAAACTTTTTTGCATTGGAACTTTAAAAGATTCTAAACATCATTAATTCAAAATGGATGAACCGAGGGTGTAGGGAGATTTTTATACAAAGAAGGATTCTTTCATCTAGTAAAATTTTAAAAGCTTGCACCAAATTTAAATATTAATGTGTGTGTTTGCGATTTGTAACATTCACAGGGGTGAAGAGCCTATGCCCTTGGTTAGGCCACAGACCTATAAGTAATGAAACAAGACACTAAATTAATAACACGTAGGCTGAAAAGTTTTTGGTCTGACACATAGCTGTCGCCCTTTTCAAAAAATCCATATGATTTTAGGAAGTACCAACCTTCAAACGATACGTGTCAAAGTTTCATGACATTTCGACGATTAGTTTACAAGTGGTTTTAGTGACGCTACTTTTGATATTTTCAAAGCAATGAAAAAAAATCGAATTTCGTGTGTTGATTAAACAGTGTTTTTTGATGGAAAAAAATACCGTTCAAACAAAGAAATGACTGGATAAGTGTTACGGGGTCTCTGCCCTTGGAAAATCATCATTTACTGATATGCTGAATTTAAATGCGGTCGTACAGATAGAAATGATGCTGAACGCTCTGGACGCCCAAATGTGGTGGTTACATCGGAAAACATCAAAAAATCCACAAAATTGTTTTGGATTACCGTAAAGTGAAATTGTGCGAGATAGCTAAAACCCTAAAGGTATCAAAAGAACATGTTGGTCATATTTTGCATGAACATTTGGGCATAAGAAAGCTCTGTTCGAAATGAGTGCCGCGTTTGCTCACAATGGACCAAAAACAAAAACGTGTTGATGATTCTAAGCGCTGTTTGGACCTGTTTAAGGGCAATTAGAAGTATTTTTTCATGTGATATATGACAAGGGATGAAACATGGATCCATCACTACACACCGGAATCAAATCGGCAGTCAGCTAAGTGGATAGCAGCCGATGAAAGCCGCCTGAAGCGACCGAAGACACAACAGTCGGCTGGAAGGTTTTGGCATGCTCATGGAATAATTTTCATCGACTATGCTGAGAAGGGAAAAACCATCAATAGCGAATATTATATAAAGTTATTGGTGAGTTTGAAGACAGAAACCGCAAAGAAACGGCCCCAAATTAACAAGAAAAAGTGCTCCTTCAACAAGGCAATGCACCGTTTCGGTTTTAAAAAAATTGAAAAACAATAGACAGATTTTGCAAAGTTTATTTTGGTATCTTTATTTGAAGCATGCGTAATAATAAAGGGAAGAAATTAAATATAAGGACTCAGAGGTTATCGTGATTCGAAGCATGCGCCCATCGTTTGAAGCTTGCGCAGTATTAAAACAAAATAGGAGAAACCTTTATTAAGGATAACGATTTCCCTTATTTAGGAACTTATAAGAGAGGTTATTTGAAGTTCGTTATTCTCATTACTGTTATGGTAGGGTGTGTTTTTTTTCCTACTTAGGTTTACAAACCACTAAGAAAGTACAGTAAAATTGAAATTATAGTCAGCGGCGGTCTTAACGGTTGCGAGGCTCCGGGCGGCAAATATTTGCGAGATCTATCCACAAGGTACAAAACAAGCAAGCGGATAAATTTCCAATATTCGTTTCTGGACACCATTTTTTTTCTCCACGCATGTTAGCTCCATTATCGTATCCTTGTCCTCTGCAATTTTCCAGTGATATTTCCAGTTGCTCCAGCTCTATGATTATACAATTAGTTAAACTTTCCACTGTGGTCTTTTCAACGGCTAAGAAGAGAAGCCAACAAAATGTTCTTCAATTTCAACTGTATCTTTATTAACAAATCTGATAATAATAGACAGTTGCTCAACACGAGAGACGTCACGAGTACAATCAAGAATAATTGATTAATATTTACTTTTGACAATTTTTTTCTTCACATGGCTTGCCATTAATTGTATAAGCTCATTTTGAATATGTTTTCCGAGATAGTGGTCATTAACTGTCTTGTCTGCTACTTGTTTTAGGTGAAGTCGCAACGTCGAATCAAACCGGGCTAATAACTATACTATATCTAAAAAGTTGCCTCTAGTCTCACTTAAATCTGGGTCAGATATTAATTTCTCTTTATGACCACTGAAGGCCAAATTGTGAGTTGTTAAAAAATGTACAATTGCAAGCAATCTTTCTAAAATATCTCTCCAGCGTTGTCTTTCTCGTTCAATTTGAGTCTTGGCTAGAGAGTCAATAGTTGTACAGTCTTATAATCCGTATTCTAAATTTAACCAATTCAACATGCAATCTTTGTGCAGTTAGCTAGATTCATGAGATTTTAGGTAATCTCCCAAGTGCTTCCAATCACACACTCCTTCACTGGACCGAAATATTGTATTTGTCGAGTCGGAACAGTCGACATGCAAAGCAGTAAACAGCATCCTTTCTTTGTGAATAAATCAACCAACGTCTGTCGAGTTTTTCACCATTAGCTAATATTTTACTGTATTGATATTCCGTGAATCGGCAGCCATCATCATTTACGGGAAAAAATCAACTTTGCCTTGGACTGGATCTTTCAATATAATCTCAATTCAGTCTACGTCAGTAATTATTGATGGCCACAAACTTGTGTGATTTTGAAAGTTCAGATTTAAAATGAATCCATCATCATCTACTGACGTCGTGGATGGTGACGTAAACCTAGAGATGTGTTCTTCGCCGGGCAATGTTGACAGCGGCTGCGGTGTAAGACATAATGAAGTAGACGGTGACACCCATGACGATGTTGACGGTATGATTTCAGCTGGGCTAGGGTTAGATAATGTATCATTTTCAGTCAATACAGGACCCTGACTTGTTTCTTGACTATCACTTTTAATATATTTAAATTACGATCCATGTAGATTTTCTTCTAGCTCCTTTCTTTTAAGTGCCCATTTCCTCCCAGAGGCAAATTTTCTGCCGGTATCACTACCACGCTCACTTATTTTATAATAATTAAATAATAAGATTTACAAATGAAATCGAAAAAAAGATTTACAAATGAAATCGAGAAAAAGGAAACAGATCAAAGTCAAGTACGATTATAAACACTCATTCGTTAAATGCAAAAATAATATAATTTACGAGTTTTTGCTCAGTTTTTTAACAATTTACTCTTTATTACACTGTTGATTCACTAACCCTTGTGTTATCGTTGATTAAAGCGTAACTAACATGTATGCATGCAATCTTAAGCCGCGTCTACAGCGAATGTTTTCTCGCAACAAAACATAAATCCATAGACACATTCTCTGTAGACGCGGCTATAGACCCGACTTTTCGGGGAATCCCCTGCAACTGAGCAACATCGTTTTTTTATAACGTTTTACGGCTCTGGATGCTAGGTTATTTTAAGCCAGTTGTTCATTGTTAGAATTAAATGAAGATTTATAACAAGGGATTCAATTCTGAATAGTATGAATTAAATTTATTAACAATAATCTAAATAAAATCATTTAAAATTAATGAAAAAGTGTAAAAATAATTACAGTGATATTTAAAAAGTTTATAAGTCCGGAACAAATAAACCTCTAAACGCAATTCTCAGAATGTTTTCCGTGACTCCCCACTACTTTATTTTTGATAGAATTCAAAGAAATATTGAGGTAAAATAAACAGATAAAAATTTTCGGTTATTTTCAAAGTAGAATATGTGCATAGGATAAACTGAGGATCTATCAATTTACATGCTACTGAATATGCATGCAAATCCTACATGATGTAGGATACATTTAAAATTTATTACTCCTTTTACACTTTGTTTAACACCGAAATTTACGGCAAGCAGTAGAAAAATTTGAGGACTAAAATGTTAAAATTAAAAATTGTTTTCAATTAACTTAAAAATGCTACTACTCAGTATATATCACCACTACACCAAACACTTTATTTTTGCACTCGACGCGCGTTTCGCTAACCATGTTAGCTTCATCAGGAACGATGATTGACTAAAGCTAAACTACAAATCTACCCTATTTATACTTAGCCTAACCCTTGAATTACTCAAGCGGAACTAATGACATAGGCAAGGCCATCAGTTCCGGTCAAGTAACCAGTAGAGGGGACTATAAGGAATAGGCCCTCTGTCTTTATTTAAGCTACTTTTACATTTTATGATTTCCATACTTTCGTATGCGTTCAACAATCTCCTATCAGATACATTTTTTATTAATCTTAGATTATCTAATGTTACAGTATGATCAGCTTCAAGGGCATGTTCGGCAATGCTAGACTTTTCTGTTCTATTGTATCTTAAGTGTGTTAAATGTTCTTTAAATGTAAGGATATTTAGGTTAAAGTGAAAATTAAAATTACGACTCAGGGCGCGAGGCCTCTGAAAGTGTGAGGCCCCGGGTGGTTGCCCAGCTTGCCCTCCCTTAGGACCGCCACTGAATATAGTCTTTTACTGCAAATAATACTAACAACAGTTAATTAGTGTTCAGATTATGTTGGGATTTTGCAATCTTTGGCACAATGGCATTACAGAATAGTTATCACCACTACGACAAACACTTTATTTTTGCACCTGACACGCTCTTCTCTAACCATGTGAGCATCATTATGAGTGATGACTGACTGTCGACTTACTAATCGCTCTTGATTTTGCTAACATGATTAGTGTAACTCGTTTCGAGTGAAAAAATAACTTGATGATGATAACGGTGATGATAACGCTTGTGTAGTGCTAATCTCAACTGAAATTTTATTTATCGCACATTCGTATTAACTTGAAAATATTAAAAAAGTGCCAGAAACCTACTAGACCTTACTTTAATTTAGAAACTGGGGTTTACCCATCAAATACTAATAACTTGTGTGCTTAGCCATGAAATAAATGAAAAAAAAAAAATTCCCGTTGCAAAATATCTCTAAATCCTTGAAGCTTTAATCTTAAATTTAAATATTGACCTATTAGTTACAAAGGTCTGACATCTGACAACGGAACATAATTTTGGGAGTTTTTGTTAATGCATCAATTAGATGATAGATTTATTTGTTTGCTAAATAATCTATTAATTTAATTGTAACTTTAAGAAATATCTCTAAATACCAACAACATTAAAAGCGTTTCTTTTTTCTTTATAAATATTTTTTGTTTTTAAGATTCCCCTTTCGTAGCATCGGTCACAACTTTTTTAACGAATAGGCTCGGTCCGAGAATTTAAATCAGTTTCCTTCCGGCAGAACAGATAAAATTCCAAACATGTCTGGAGATATCAGTGAAAGCAGTTAAATGGTCCCGAAGATAAAACAGCTGAAATTCAAAATTTGGGCTTTTAAAGCAGTTTAGTAAACCGCTCTACAGAACACAAAAAACAACATTTAATAACTTATGTTATATATTTAGGTATTCTAAAATATTGGTATATGTATATATCACCACTACACCAAACACTTTATTTTTGCACTCGACGCGCGTTTCGCTAACCATGTTAGCTTCTTCAGGAGCGATGATTGACTGACAGTCAATCATCGCTCCTGATGAAGCTAACATGGTTAACGAAACGCGCGTCGAGCGCAAAAAATAAAGTGTTTGGTGTAGCGATGATATATACTAAGTAGTGTCATTGTGCCAAAGATTCCACATTCCCAACTTAATTGGTATATGTGATTAAAAAGATTAAACAAAAAAAAAAAACAAAAAAAGTTTCAAATGAGAAAATTATGACAATAATTATATTGTTGTTTATTATTAAAAATACACTGCATTACATCTCAGTTACGTAATATCATATATCATTTTCCTAAAACTATAAAAAAGAATCCAATTTTTTTTGGTATCTTTAGGTTACTTAACGGAACACGAAACTAGTAGTTAACTGATGAAAATTGAATCAACTTAGCCAACGTTAATCCCATAAATAGTTCTTTTGTTTTGTTTGATTTTTTTCTGTAAGTACAAAAATCAATAGTAAAAGAGAATGAGGATCGGCTCCCTTGAGAATGTTGTGTTTCTAGGAAACATTACAATTGTTACTTAAAAATTTATTAACAGTGCACGACATTCCTAAATAAACTATAACTTAATAAAGCCAATTATTCCCAGGAGATTATCAAGGTAACCGAGTACGTGTAAAAATATTCATTTGGATAATATGGTTTGTACATTTTATACAGTACGTCTCAAAAATTCAGATATAAAAAGCCTTCAATTTTAGGTAAGTAAAATGAATAACTTTAACAACACTAGATGGATATGGTTAGAGCGATCGACAATTATATCATAATCTGAATTTCTGTTAGAGAAATACCAAAAACAACTAATATTTTAATACGTAGATAGCAATCGAGTATGGACAGATTATGTCATTTGACTTACTTTACTACCTGAATAAAGTTTTAAAAAAACTATAGCTCTATTGGGTAATCGTGGATTACTCTTAAAAAAGCACATAATACATTATGTAAATTAATAGCAACTGAGTAAAGTGCTTTCGAATATGGTTTACAAATTCTTGTAACATTTACTAGTTTAAAATGCAAAGCTCTGGTTTCAATGAAAGTTTTATTTTTTCAAACGTCAGATATTCTTAAGTAGACTATGAAAAACTAAGAGGGAATATAATAGTCGTTTAAGTTCCAAAATATATCGTTCAAAACACTATAAGCTTACGAGGCGTAAAGATACAACTTTGTAGGTTTTAATAACTCAAATATCATATTATATATATATATATATATATATATATATATATATATATATATATATATATATATATATATATAAATATATATATATATATATATATATATATATATATATATATATATATATACATATATATATATAATATATATATTATATATATAAATATATATATATGTATTATGTATAAAAAATATTGTAAATTGTGTTTGATTGACAGTAAATACCAACATTCCAAAAGATTTAGGTAGTACAATTTCAAGAAAAAATTATATGTATATTCCCCTGGTCATTTGGACTAGTGACAGTCAATGGTTTTTTTAGCAGAATCTTTAACCAAAAAATTAGTTATGTTACCGTTTTACTTGCCTATCTTGTTAAATTCTCAATTATCGAGAATGTCTGTAAGTGAGCAAATTTTTTAGTTTTTTTTTTTCTCTGGTTACGTAGAAGCTTCTAAAACTGATTTTGGGACAGCTTTTACTTTTAGTTTAGGTTTTGGAGATTGTGAGAGGCAAATTTTTATTGAATTTTGTAGAGCGGTTATTTTGGTAGGGCTTATTCTGTATGGAAACAAAAATAAGTAACCCAATAAAGACGTTTCACGTCAACCGGGCCACTTCCGTATCCAAAATTTAAAGCATCGAAAAAAATCTCTGAAGGGTACCTATTTTTTCGTTAAAATGTCTACTTTCGAATGCTGACTGCCGTTTTTGGAAAAACAAGATGGCGGCTAAAATCAGAAAAACCAGAAATAGATAATAAGGAAATTTAATTATTTAGCCTAGTTAAGTTAAAAAGAGTTCAAAACTGAGCAAAAATCTAATATTAAGTAACTGGTTAGGGTACCAAAGGGTATTTTTGGAATCACCAATATGGCGCTTCCAAAGAATTTCATGATTTATGACAATTTTTGAGTAAGATGACCTTTTTTCTTATAAAAATACACTGGCTGGTATTCAGATAATAGAAATTAATAAACTTTCAAAAATTCAATATGCCGTACACATATGGCTCCTGTAAAGAGGTAAATGACATTAATTTGATGAGAGACGACAGAAATTGGTTGACAAAGATATTTAGATGATTAAAATACATCTTTGGCAACTATTATTGTCGCATATAAACAAAAAAAAAGCCAAAGTATATACATATATATAATATATGTATATATATATATATATATATATATATATATATATATATATATATATATATATATATATATATATATATATATATATATATATATATATAAAGTGTTAAGGTTAATAATGTCGATTATTTCGCCACATTTATGCGTTTATTTAGTTTAGTTAAGTTAAAAAGAGTTCAAAACTGAGCAAAAATCTAATATTAAGTAACTGGTTAGGGTACCAAAGGGTATTTTTGGAATCACCAATATGGCGCTTCCAAAGAATTTCATGATTTCTGACAATTTTTGAGTAAGATGACCCTTTTTCTTATAAAAATACACTGGCTGGTATTCAGATAATAGAAATTAATAATAACTTTCAAAAATTCAATATGGCAGTACACATATGGCGCCTGTAAAGAGGTAAATGACATTAATTTGATGAGAGACGACAGAAATTGGTTGACAAAGATATTTAGATCATTAAAATACATCTTTGGCAACTATTATTGTCGCATATAAACAAAAAAAAAGCCATATATATATATATATATATATATATATATATATATCTATATATATATATATATATATATATATATATATATATATATATATATATATATATATATATATATATATATATATATATACATATATATATATATATATATATATATATATATATATATATATATATATATATATATATATATATAAGGTGTTAAGGTTAATAATGTCGATTATTTCGCCACATTTATGCGTTTATTTCTATCACAAAATGAATTACCTTAATAATCAAACTATTGGCCATCGTTAGCTATGACTTTTTCCCATCTTTCTGTTAAAGAATGGATTCTACACCAGAAAACTTTTATTCTTTTGAGGCCGCTTATTTAGCTGTCCTTTTTTTTCGGTATGATGCACTTAATATCTCGAGTACATGGAAGGATCTACTAGCTAAACAAAGGAATAACCACAATATCGACAAGGCCGGAACCCTTAATTACCACTGATACGGTCACCCAGCCGGCAAACACCGATGCCCGGACGAACACTCCCGATCCCCCCACCTACAACCTACGTAGACGCCGACCTACAAAAGACGCTGACCGCACTTCGGTTTTTCAATTAACTTCGAACTGCAGCACCAGCAAGATCGCAGTATCGAGTACCAGCAGCAGCAAGAGCACTTGAAAATGCCAAATGAGATTTTGGCGAAACGTCGTGCAAATTCATTGTTAGACGAACGGATTGAAACCCAAAATTTTAATGTATTACATTCTACTATCCGTGAAAATCTCTATTGCCGGTTTCACAGCGAAAGAGGTCCTCTTCCCATGCCCAATCTCCAAGACTTTCGATTGTTTCATTCTTCTTCATTAAAGTTTCTCTCTGACATACTCGTAACTCTCTTTACTCCCATTATCCTAAGCATTTCGGAGTCTGCCTCTATGTTTTCTCTCTGCTAATTTTGTTTTTATTGTTCACCTCCTGACCTAAGTAGGAAATTTTACCCTTTTTCATATCCCGAGAATACCGGCTGGGATGTCGTAATACCCGTTGTGTAAGTGCTGAAACATGCATTTTTGTATTTCACGCCTCCTTTTAGACATCCCGGTAGTGCTGCCACGAACGTTATTGCATTTCTGCAAACAATTACTACCTATGCTAATATCCACTGCATAACTTTTTTGGTATTCTACTCTTCTCCATTCTATTAATATATGCATACCATATTAATTGTTTATGTTATGTGTGTTCTAGAATGGTGCTATCTCTGCTCATACGTTGTTTTATTTCCATATTCGGTATCCTTTCGCATCTAGGAACTCTAGCTGCTCTTCGAAGGTAGTCCATTTTTGCAGATAAAAGTTTTCTAGCCATATTTTTGTTGATGGGCCACACTTCACCTCCGTAAGCTAAATTACTTTTCACATTGGTATTATATATTCCTAGTTTCATTTTCTTTGAAATATTATTTTGCTATAGAATTGTGTTAAGTATTCTGATTATCTTTTTTCCACTAGTTACTCTGCTTTGGATTGTTTTAACATGCCTACCGTCCTGTGCTACGTTAACGCCCAGGTTTATATACTCATCGCATGGTTCTATCATGCTGCCTTCTTCTGTATCTAGTTCTCGAGCTTCTCCAGCTACATACAGATGTTCTGTTATTTTGCAGGTTAATTTCTAGCCCCGCTTCTAATATTCTTGGCATAGCTATATAAATATTAAAGAGTAAGGGGGGCAAGCATCATCCCTGTCTTAGACCCCTTGTAATTTCAAAGGAATGACTGAGATTTTTACCACAGTGATATTGATGTTGGTTTGCTGTAGTACTATTAATTAATATTATTAAATAAGTAAAAAATTAATGCATCATTAAATTAATTAGAATTAACATGTGGGTGGCCGACTTTAAAATCATTCATTATTGTATGTGTATTTATTTCATTCCAAATTCAATTTAACTGATTAACCAGTACATTACAGAGTTAATTTTTCACTTTTTACCCTAATTGACTGTGATGGTTCATTTAGTCATTGACAGTTTTTAAAGATGTTACTTTCGTAATTACTTTCGTAATTGATATGTTATGTTTTGACAAAAACAAATGACATAGGTAACATGATCAGTCTTAGGTTGTTGCATATCAAAGGGTGTTCTATAAATGGCTTTTCCAAGTAACACTTCCAACATTTCTCGGAAAACTGAAATTATCAAGGGAGCTCATTCTTTTTATTTCCTATCGATTTTTCTGTCATCGAAAACATCACCTACAACACAAAACAATAATGTAACAGGTAACTTTATATTTTGCCGGATATTTTACGTACATTTGTTTGAGAAGTGGAATTGCTAAAGAAATCAATTTTGTATTTCAAGAATGAATATTTGTAAAAAAAAAGTCACTTGCGCAATTTTTACTTAACACGTAGGCCGAAAAGTTTTTGGTCTAGCTACCTAAAACACATTTTTTTTTGCAAAATTCGATTTTATCCATCAATATAGTCTCCTTCAAGAGCGATACAATCAGTCCAATGCTCTTATAACATTTCTATACCCTTCTTGTAGAAGGATTTGTCTTTACCTTCAACATAGACCTCAGTTTCGGCAATAACTTCTTCATTGGAGCCAAATCTCTTCCCCGCGAGCATCTTTTTGAGGTCTGCGAATAGATAATAGTCGCTGGGGACCAAATCTGGAGAGTACGGTGGATGAGGAAGCAATTCAAACTTCAATTTATGCAATTTTGCCATCGTAACCCTTGACTTGTGACACGGTGCATTGTCTTCATGAGAGAGCACTTTTTTCTTGTTCATTTGGGTTCGTTTCTTTGCGATTTCTGCCTTCAATCAATTCGCCATTGATGCTTTTTCCCTTCTCAGCATAATCGATGGAAATTATTCCAAGCGCATCCCAAAATACAGAGGCTAAAACCTTCCCAGCCGACTGTTGTGTCTTTGGTCGCTTCAAGCGGCTTTCATCGACTGCTGTCCACTCAGCTGACTGCCGATTTGGTACTGGTATAGTGGTGGGTCCATGTTTTATCCATCGTCAAATATTGCATGAAAAATCCTTTTTATTGCGCTTAAACAGGTCCAAACAGCGCCCAGAATCATCAACACGTTGTTGTTTTTGGTCCACTATGAGCACAATTTTGTGGATTTTTATGATGTTTTCTGGTGTAACCACCTCATTTGGGCGTCCAGAGCGTTCAACATCATTTGTATCTGTACAGCCACGTTTAAATTCGGCATACCAGTAAATGATCAGTGATTTTCCAGGCTCAAAGTCCCCGTAACACTTATCAAGCCATTGCTTTGCTTAAACGGTATTTTTTCCCATCAAAAGACAGTGTTTAATCAACACACGAAATTCGATTTTTTCCATTATATTGAAAATATCAAAAGTAGGGTGACTAAAACCACTATAACTTGTAAACTAATCGTCGAAATGTCATGAAATTTTGACACGTATCGCTTGAAGGTTGGTACTTCCTAAAAATCATATGGATTTTTTGAAAAGGGCGACATCTGTGTGTCAGACCATAAACTTTTCAGCCTACGTGTTATTTTATTTAAATTGTGTGCATATTTAAAAAGTATTCTAAACAAATTCGTTGCATGTCAACTAGTTTTTTATATAGTGTGTACAAATTTTTTGTGTACGTATTTCATCAAAAAATATATTACACACAAAAAGATTCCTTTAGCGACTGTTAAGGAGGTTCAGGAGTACGTCGCGGGATGGATAATGAATCATGAAAAATTGAATTATATTAATTTTTATTATATTACAATGAAAAGTACCTTTTTTTTATAGATTATACGTTTAATTATCATTGTTATCGAATAGATCCAATATACTAATTATTTATTAAAAAAAAAAAATAATTACAACACATGTATTATAAGTAATAAACGTGGCAACGTTGCGAAATAGACACATTAAATTTTTAGGTTGGCTTTCGTGCCTTTTTTTAGTGGTCGAACGGGAGGTCTCGTTACATTTCAACTAATTTTTTATACAGCGTGTACAATTTTTTTGCGTACGTACATCATTAAAAATATATTACTCAGAAAGATTTATTTAGTGACAGTTAAGGTGGTTCGGAAGTATGTTGCGGGGTGGATCACGAAGAATGTTACCAATTATGCAAAATTAAATTATATTAATTATTTTTATTATATTACAATTAAAAATAGCCGTATTTTTTATTGGTTACACGTTTAATTATTATTGTTATCGAATAGATCCCATATACTAATTATTTTTTAAATAATCCGGCCAAGTGCAAGTCGGACTTGCGCAATTAGTGTTCCGTACGTTGATTGCTTTTAAAAAAAAATGTTGCTGTGGTATAAAATGATCAGTGACTTCACAAAGCACACCCCAAATGAGTTTTCAACAAAGCTTTATCCGATCCTTACTGATGACCTAGAAATTTTTGTTTTTTTATGTACTAGATACATTATTAAAGGTAATGCACTCGTGAGAATTTTCGTTCAATTTACACTCTGTGGAGAATAGTCCCGAATTTTTTCAAAATTTTTTAATCAGTATTTTTCGAGATAAGGGGAGGGACAGCGATTTTTCGCATTTTTTAAAAATAATAAATCAAATCAAAAGTACTTTATTGTCATAAAAAAATCAAAAGTTTTTCTTTAACAAAGCATATTAAATCTAAAGAACACAAAAACATAGTTATAACGCCAAAAATTAAACATAAACAAATTAACTCTACGCAAAATAAATAATAAGAAAACCTGAAAACGAAATAACACTAAACCAAAATGTAGAACACGCAACATCAAATATACAATAGATAAACAGCAAGGTACGTAGTAAATACAGCACTAATTCCAGTCAAAGTAAAATTAACACTAGTATACAAAACTAAAACAATAATAGGTAGTTGTCATTAGCAAGGGAAACAGGAGCATACAAAACAACACAGCACAGGTGCTTCACGATCAAACGGAACGAACGCCAACAACAAACAAAGGGGGTCAGGCCAGCGAATCAGCATAAAACTTACCCAGAATATAATATGATTTGTTAATTAATAATTTTCGAAACACTCTGAGTTAGCCGTCTTGATGTGAGTTGGCAAATGGTTAAACAATTTTCTGCCCTCATATAATAATGAGTGTTTCGTGAGTGCCCTAACTGGAACAGGCAAAGGCAGATGCGCAGCCCGTCGGGTGCCCCTCTGAGATGCTACGCGCTGAATACTTAAGCGATTCTTATATATCAACGAAGCGATCTCCAAGATGAAAGATAGGTCTACAGTATTCCCTCTGATGGGCATCAGTGATAAAGTGAACAGCCTTCTTCTGCAACAAAAAAATATTCAGAAGATATTAGCTGGCAAAGCCCCAAAAAGGAATATCATATCTGAGATGGGACTCAAACAATGCAAAGTGAACCGTTCGCGCCATATCAGGGCCAAGTTCATTTATCGTAACCCTGATAGCAAAGCAACCCAAAGAAAGTCTCTTACTCAGCTTCATTACGTAACTCTTAAATCGGAGATCCGTATCAATGTGAATACCCAAAAACCGGGCCGCAGGCTCCTCACGCAAAGAATCGTCACCCAAGTGTGTCCCCTGCATACCGCATCCAAAACTAATAACATGTGTCTTACCGACATTAAAAGAAAAGAAAAGTCTCACCAAAGTAAACCAAAATCATTGTTGTGCTCTTTACTTGATTAATATTTCGCCGCTATAATGTATAACAATTCTGACCAATTTCAATTTAAAAATTCATTTGTATTATCAGCAACAAACTTCTATTGTTTTTACAGTTATCGAGGAGTAACAATGTTCCATCAAAATTTAATCGAGAATAAAATATTAGCATAATTAAGATGTCTTCTACAAAAGACTTGGTAGAAGATTCATAAATAACATCCTAAAAAGAGCTCATTCGTCCCAAAACTCCGTATACCGAAAATTCTTTGTTGAACAGTGTAATTAGGTCACATAGAAGAAAGGACAGCTGTCTGTAAATAAAACTTTGCATCGCTAACAAATTTTGCACGAAACGTAAAGTTCTGTTCTCGACAATTAGGTCACAGTCAAATTTAGCGAAAAATAGATAAAATAGTCCATACAATTTGCATTATTACTGGAACAGGCATCAAGCATCTATATTGTTAAAAGCACTAAAAGTGTACAGGGTGAGTCAACGACAGAATAAAGTTCATTATCTCATTTGTTTCGGGAATGACGAAAAAATATTAAATGCAATAGTTTTAGGGAATGTTAAGGTGCACAGTTTAAAATTATTTTTGAGTATACAGGGTCCTACTTTTATAACTTTTTTATTAATAATATTATACACCTAAACCTAGTAGTTTTTCTAATGTTTTTCCGAAAAATACTAGTTTTCAGTTTTGTAAAAAATTGTCAGTAGCGCCATTGTTTCTGAAGGTGGAATACTCATAATTGGTACGAGAGTTCTATAGAGATGAAAAAAAAGATATACGTAAAGAAATTTGAGTTAGATGCTACAGGGTGTTCAAATTATTATTATTCTGATAGATTTTACAAAACCCTCCAAGTTTTATTAAGTATGTCATATACCTATTTCTAATAGTTTTCGATTTATTTAGGATTTTTCAATTTTTACCCTTTTTTTAATACACTTATACTATAACATCATAATAGCCAAAACAAAACAAAAATGTAGGCATTGTCAAATTTTGACGTGTCTATTAAGCAAGTAAAAATAGTTTAATTTCTTGTAGTAAGTGACATATAAAGGTACTAGTTATGGATTTTCCTAAAAATGAATGAATTGACATGGTTTATATACTGGGCGAGGCGGAAAAAAATTGTCTTTTGGCAGTAAGGCTTTACGGAGCGAAGTACCCTAATAGACTTATACCATCTAGAAAATCTTTTCAGTGCTTAATGAAACGGTTTTGACGGTAGTGGTAGCGTTGAGTATACGAAACGGAAAGTAGTAAACCAGAATGCTACCAATGAGGAAAAAGAAATAAAGATTTTACTTCTTGTTGAAGATAATCCCCAGCTCAACAGCCATCAACTAGCTGACTTATCTGACACATCCCAATCTACGGCTAATCGCACCACGACAAAATACAAGTATCATCTCTTTCATATGGAACTACATCAAGAACTTCGAGACCGTGATTTTAAACGACGAGTAAACTTTTGTACCCCCATGAATGGAGCAACAGACGCCGATACAAATTCTTTATCCAAAATAATGTTTTCTGATGAAGCTACTTTTCGCAGTAGTGGAGCAGTTAACAGCCATAGATATCTAAATTTTTTGCAAAACGAATTACCCCAGCTTCTTGAAGAAGTTGATAACTTTGAAAGGGAACAAATGTGGATTTAACAAGACGGAGCTCCTTCTCATTACCACCGGGAAGTACGGGAATTTTTAGACAATCGTTACCCACAAAAATGGATCAGTAGGGTTGGATTCAGTCAGTGACCCCCTCGATCATATGACTTAACACCTTCAGACTTCTTTTTGTGGGGTTACATTAAAGATCGTGTTTAAGTGAATCCCCCTCACACTAGTAGATATGGAAAATAGAATACGGTATGCGTGTAGGACAATAACGCCCTTTGTGCTCAGGAAAGAGAAGGAAAATATAGTGAAACGACTAAACATGTGTATTCAAGTAGACGGGCATATTTTTGAACATTTATTACGTCATAATAATTAATCATTAGATAAGTTAAACTATATTAAAATTATTATTAACTATTTGTTTTTGTTTTCACAATAGCGTACTTGTATTAAAATCAAGGGTAAAAATTGAAAAAGTCAAAATAAATCGAAAACTAATAGAAATAGGTATATCACATACTTAATAAAAGTTGAAGGGTTTTGTAAAGTCTATCAGAAAAAAATAATAATATACAGGGTGTGCTATTCAAAAATTTGAGATTTTTGAATTTAAAATAGTCGAAATGCATAAATTTATTTTGAACATCCTGTAGCATCTAACTCAAATTTCTTTACATATATCTTTTTTTTCATCTCTATAGAACCCTCATACCAATTATGAGTATTTACCTTCAGAAACAATGGCGCTACTGGCAATTTTTACAAAACTGAAAACTAGTATTTTTTTTAAAAAATTGATATTCTAGAAAAACTACTATATTTAGGTATATAACATTATCAATAAAAAAGTTATAAAATTTTACGCAGAATTTAAAAATAAATTAGAAAATGGGATGTTCTATTTAAAAAAAAAACATATTTTATATCTGCCACACTTTTTTAAAGTACCGAAATAATTTTAAACTGTGCAACCTAACATTCCGTAAAACTATTGTATTTAACATTTTTTCTTCATTCCCGAAACAAATGAGATAATGAACTTTACTCTATCGTTGACTCACCCTGTACATTTAGTTTAAAATAATATAAGTCGAGCTAACTGTCGATTTGTGTGAAAAATTCGGACAATGGTAATTGATTTTGCTAAATATTTTCACTGGTATGATATGAAAATATTGTTCCTAACTTGTTATTTTTTTATCGTTTTTATCTTTAATACTATTTTTTTATCTTTAATAATACTTATATTAATTAGAAAATCACTATCACAAATGGCGTAGTACTTCCTTCATAAACAGCGGCTTTAAAATAAATTTCTAATTTAACTTTCTCGCAATAAAGAATACAAGGACGTTATGGTGAAGCACTAACTACAAATAAAGTTAGGCTGAGGAAGGGTTTCAGAATTTTAACATTTGCAACCAAAACCTGATATTTTTTGGATATACTGTGTCATTAAAATTGGAAATAATGTGCATATAAGATAATTTTTAGATTCCTTGACTCCAAGTATCTGGCAAACGACATCTAACATAGCTGAGGCAATTTCTATAACTACCTTCCCCATCTCTTTAACGCTCTACAGATTTAATAATGGCGAATACTAATCGATTTTCGACATTAGCTTTTATTTAATAGTAAGATCTAACGAATTGCACCAAGTACGCACACCTAATACTCAATCGTAGACTGGTTGACAAACACTTCAACGCAGGCGGCACGGTTTTTGAGAGATCCCCCTCAGACATATGTGGTCCATATTTCAGCAGTCCCCCACTGTTCTCTTATTTGTGAAATCCGTCCATCAGTCGGGCTAGGGATCGACAAACAAGAGAACAGAATTTACTAGTCCTTATCTAGGTACTTACGGAACGTAATGGTAAGTACGCACACCTAATACTCCATCGTAGGCTGACACAGCAGCCACAAGCCGACGGAGTGGTTGCCGAAGTTAACACTTCAGCGCAGTCGGTACGGTTTCCAGGGATCCTCCTTTTTAGGTTTTATTTAATAAGTTTCTTTTTAAGTACAACACTTGCACTATCCTCAAAATTTTGCTCGATTTGATGTAGTTACGTATTATATTTCATGCATTAAATACTAATTACATTTTATTGACATTTATTGCATTTTTCGTAAAAAGTGACATCGAGTTTTGCTATTTATATTATCTTTTGTCAGTACTAACTTTTTAATCTAAGAGAAAATATTTTTTTACTTTTAACTACTACCATTTTTTTAAATTTTGGTTATATTTCTTTGAGGTGCTATTTATTCTTTGTCATGCAACAACAGAAGAAGTCTGTTGAAACTGAGTAGACCTTTAACAAGAAGTGCTGCTAAAGAAAAAAGAGAGCTAAGCAAATATGAAAGTAGCACAGAGAGAAAAGAAATTTGTGCACAGACATATATATATATATATATATATATATATATATATATATATATATATATATATATATATATAGATATATATATATACATATATATATATATATATATATATATATATATATATATATATATATATATATATTAAAACCTTTTAACTTTCTTTACTTTTAATAAATATTTTATTTATTAAATAGAAGCCGTTATTTGCCCCTTATGTATATCTTAATTTCTGAGAATGGATTGAGTGGGTATTAATACTGAAAGAACTAAAGAAATTAGATATAAGCTAGCTCATTTTTTTTTCTGGTAGAGAATATGGAGAGGTAGAGAATAATTTTGTACGTCTTTTGAAAATAGTCTCTATAGTTGTTTAAAAAAAGAGCAGGAGTTTAGTGAGACACTACACATTCAAATAAAAAGGGTATATTTATTAACAAAATAAAAATTCCTAACTTTATTACATTCTTAAAATTACTTCTACTAAATAAAAACTCATTAAACCAGAAGAGTGTACACTATTACATAGAGTCTTTAAATCAGGATTACTAAGTTTTTAATAAAAAGCTTGATGAAACACGATATTAAAAGTTAACTCCGCGAATTACAAGAGTTGAGTAGACGTTGGAAACACACTTGTATAGAGGAAGTGAGATATTTAGACTGGTGTGCTTATGACTTACGGATTGGTTTCTCCTCGTGGGTTTTCCATAAGTTACTCGGCCTCTCCTGGGGAGATCCTCATAAAAATATTGTCTCAACCTTTACCATCCTAGTTTCATTTGGGTTGCTAAACACTTTTTGACCCGAAATGCCTGAGGATGAGCAGGATATTTCAGGAAAGGAAAAAAGCCTTAAACTTGAGAGTTAGAAACCGTTACTGCACTACTACATTACTGAGAAAAAAAAACACTCTGATGTGCTGGAGAAGAAAGCCACTACGGCCTACTGGCGGAACAAAGCCGTTATTGCTTCATGGTGAAAAAGTCTTTAAAAATTCCATTTGGCTGTTTATATATCTTTTGCCCCTTCTTCGAAGTGACGTTTTTAAAATGGCTCACTCTAGAGCGCAAAATTGATGCAAACTAAATAAGTCAAGTCGGCAACACGCGTTATACACTGTCGGTTTAAATTAAACTGCTCAAAAATTTAAACTTACTACTTAACCAAATTACACTGTTCAAAAATTTAAATCATTGCAATAAATATAAAAATGTAATAAAATATAAATTATAGGGAGAAAAAACAGTATCGTAATATGATCTTAAAAATTAGGAAAAAATGAATATATATATATATATATATATATATATATATATATATATATATATATATATATATATATATATATATATATACTAGTCGGGCCCGCGGCTCCGCTCGCGTGGATTTAATTCACTACTATCGTCACTGCTTATTTCTTATGTTACCCAACGTAATAAAATATCTCCCATTATATCCCCTTAACTCCCAATATTTCTCCTTATCTCCCATTATCTCTACATAATTTCCATTATCTAGGCTTATTTCTGCTCATCTCCCATTATTTCTCCTTGTCTCCCATTATTTCTCCTTATCTCCCATTATCTCACCTTATCTCCCATTATCTAGGCTTATCTCGACTTACGTCCCAATATTTCTTCTTATCTCCCATTATTTCTCCTTATCTCCCATTATCTCACCACAACTCCCATTATCTAGACTTATCTCTACTTATCTCCCATTATTTCTCCTTATCTCCCATTATTTATACTTATCTCCCATTATCACACCTTATCTCCCATTATCGAGGCTTATCTCGACTTATCTCCCATTATTTCTCCTTATCTCCCATTATTTCTCCTTATCTCCCATTATCTCACCTTATCTCCCATTATCTAGGCGTATATCGAATTATATAGAACATATGTATAAATTTATAAAAACACTTAAATCGGATAAGTGGTTCTCAAGTGATAAACGCCCTAACGGACAGACAGACAGACAGAGGGACGTTGCATTTTATATATATTTTATTCTTTGCTACATGATATTGTACCATTTTTAATGCTTCAGGCAGTGTATTGCAAGAGAACGCGCTAGCGGCAAACTTTTCTCCGACTTGATTCACTATTATCGTCACTGCTTATTCCTTATGTCACCTAACGTAATAAAATATATCCTATAACCTGGCTAGAGAACATATGTATGTTTAAAAAAAAAGCACGTAAATCGGATAAGTGGTTCTCCAGTGATAAGCGCACTGACGGACAGACCGACAGGCAGACAGAGAGACGTTGCATTTTATATATATTACAGATATTCTTTGCTACATGATATTGTTCCATATTTAATGGTTTAAGATGTTCAAAAAAAAGCACGTAAATCGGAAAAGTGGTTATCCAGTGATAAGCGCACAAACGGACAAACAGGCAGAGAGACGTTGCATTTTCTATATATTATAGATATCCTTTGCCACATGATATTGTTTCATATTTAGTGGTTTAGGCAGTGTATTGCAAGAGAACGATCTAGCGGCAAACTTTTCCAATTTGATTAGCTACTATCGTCACTGCTTATTCCTCATGTTACCTAAGGTAATAAAATATAGTCTATAACCGGGCCAGAGAACATATGTATGTTTAAAAAAAAAACACGTAAATCGGATAAGTGGTTCTCCAGTGATAAGCGCACTAACGGGCAGACAGACAGACAGAGAGACCTTGCATTTTATATATATATTATAGATCTAGATTATTATTAATATAACCTGACCAAAGAATATATGTATGAATTTAAAAAAAGACACGTAAATCAAATAGGTGGTTCTCACGTGATAAACGCACTAATGGACAGACAGACAGACAGAGAGACATTGGATTTTATATGTATTATAGATTATAGATATTCTCTGTTACATAATATTGTTCCATATTTAATGGTTTAGGCTGTGTATTGCAAGAGAACGCGCTAGCGGCAAACTTTTTTTCCGACTTCATTCACTATTATCGTCACTGCTCATTTCTTATGCTACCTATCGTAATAAAATAGAGCCTACAACCTGGCCGAAGAACATATGTATGTTTTAAAAAAATAGGACGTAAATCGGATAAGTGGTTCTCCAATGAAAAGCGCATTAATGGACAGACGGACAGACAGACAGACGACAGAGATACGTTTTATTTTATATTATAGATGTAATAAAAATATATATCCATAACCTGGTCAGAGAACATACGTATGAATTTAAAAACTCACGTAAATCGGATAAGTGGTTCTCGAGGGATAAGCGTACTAACGGACAGACAAACAGGCAAAGAGACGTTGCATTTTATATATATTATAGATATAGATTATTATTATTATATAACCTGGCCAAAGAATATATGTATGAATTAAACAAAAAACACGTAAATCGGATAAGTGGTTTTCACGTGATAAACGCACTAATGGACAGACAGACAGACAGAGAGACATTGCATTTTATATATATTATAGACTATAGATTATAGATATTCTCTGCTACATAATATTGTTCCATATTTAATGGTTTAGTCTGTGTATTGCAAGGGAACGCGCTAGCGGTAAACTTTTTTCCGACTTCATTCACTATTTTACGTCACTGCTCATTCCTTATACCACCTATTGTAATAAAATATAGCCTATAACCTGGCCAGAGAACATATGTATGTTTAAAAAAAAAAGTTCGTAAATCGGATAAGTGGTTCTCCCGTGATAAGCGCACTAACGGACAGACAGACAGACAGACAGGCAGGCAGAGAGACGTTGCATTTTATATATATTATAGATATATATATATATATATATATATATATATATATATATATATATATATATATATATATATATATATATATATATATATATATGTATATGTATTATATATATATATATATATATATATATATATATATATATATATATATATATATATATATGTATATATATATATATATATATATATATATATATATATATATATATATATATATATATATTCACGGATGGTGAAATGTGATACATTAAAATTCCGAGTTTCAATGCATTCGTCTAACAATAAATTTGTACGACGTTTCGCCAAAATCTCATTTGACATTTTCAAGTGCTCTTGCTGTTATTGCTACTCAAACTGGTTAGCGGGAGTTAGCTTCGAGCGGCAGCAGCAGCAAGATCACAGTATCGAATAGCAGCAACAGCAAGAACATTTAAAAATACCAACACGTAGGCCGAAAAGTTTTTGGTCTGACACATAGATATCGCCCTTTTCAAAAAATTCCTATGATTTTTAGGAAGTACCAACCCTCGAACGATACGTTTCAAAATTTCATGACATTTCGACGATACAAGTTACAATGGTTTTAGTGACGCTACTTTTGATACCTTCAAAACAATGGAAAAAATCCGGTTCAAGCAAAACAATGGCTCGATAAGTGTTACGGGGATTCTGCCCCTGGAAAATTATCCATCGTTTACTGGTATGCTGAATTTAAACGCGGTCGTACAGACACAAATGATGCTGAACGCTCTGGACGCCCAAGTGAGGTGGTTACACCGGACAACATCAAAAAAATCCACAACATTGTTTTGGATGACCGCAAAGGGAAATTGCGTGAGACAGCTAACACCCTAGAGATATCAAAAGAATGTGTGTTAGTCATATTTTGCATGAACATTTGGGCATGAGAAAACTCTGTTCGAAATGTTTACCGTGTTTGCTCACAGTGGGCCAAAAACAACAACGTGTTGATGGTTCTCAGATAGTTTAAGCGCAATAAAAAGGAGTGTTTCATGCGATATGTGACAATGAATGAAACATCGATCCACCACTATACACCGGAATCAAACCGGCAGTTAGCTGAGTGCACAGCAGCCGGCGAAAGCCACCCGATGCGACCAAAGACCCAACAGTCGGCTGGGAAGGCTTTGGCCTCTGTATTTTGGGATGCGCATAGAATAATTGTCATCGACTATTCTGAGAAGAGAAACACCATCAATAGCGATTATTATATAAAGTTATTGGTACGTTTGAAGGGAGAAATCGTAAAGAAACGGCCCCAAATGAACAAAAAAAAAGTGCTCTTTCACCATGTCGCAAGTCAATGGTTACGATGGCAAAATTGTATGAATTGAAGTTCAAATTGCTTCTTCATACACCGTATTCTCCAGATTTGGCCTCCAGCGACTGCTATCTATTCGCGTATCTCAAAAAATGCTCGTGGGAAAGAGATTTGGCTCCATTGAAGAAGTTATCGTCTAAAGTAAGGCCTATTTTGAAGGCAAAGACAAATCCATCTACAAGAAAGGTATAGAAATATTAGAAAAGCGTTGGACAGATTATATCGCTTTTGAAGGAGATTATGTTGATGAATAAAGTCAAATTTTGCAAAAAAAAAGTGTTTTAAGTAGTTAGACCAAAAACTTTTCCGCCTACGTGTTATATATCTGTATAGTGTTCAACAGACTACTCCAACTTTTGCCTTGCAAAACCGATTTGAATACTTATTTCACTGTAACATCAGTTGAATAATATCTGATCTAAAGCAAATAATTTTATTAAAATCAGTTCAGAAGGACAAGCATACGTACATACATACAGATATACATACAGATATACATGCAAACATACATTCGCGAAATTTTTATGTCGTTTTGAAAGACGCGTACATAAATAATACGAGGTTTGAACAATATTAAATACTGTGCTGAATTGAGAACCTTCTTTTTGTGAAATCGATGAAAAATGACTTTGTACAGGATGCAAAGTATCATTATTAGTTTTTTTTTAATTAAAGTTTTTTACTTAGAAATATTATCTCAACATTCTGTGTGGCAAATCAAATATTTACTAAAACGATGTTCAGATTTTTAGACAGACATTTAGCAACTTACAGATTATCCACCCATAATGATATATCTGCTACAAGAGTGTCACAAGTGATATTAAATTAATACCAGAACACCTTTAAAAGAAATTGATGCAGATTATTTTTCAGGATTTTTATATTATTTTCGCCTACGTAGTTTGAGAGTCAACGGCCAATAATTACTTTTTTTTTTACAAAATATTCATACTTCTAAAAATAACATTAAGTTCAAATTTGTTTCAATACACCATAGTAAGCTATTAAACCCAGTAGAATTTTAATGCCAAATCAGTTTTTAATAAAGACATGAGTAAAAAATTTCCTTTTTTTATATTCTCTGATTAACCGTTTTTTTCTATACTCTGATAATTAAAATAATGTCTAAATTATCTAGAAACTGGTACCCTGTGATAATATTTTACTTACGGATTATAGGAGCAAGAAAATTAAAAAAAAACTTATTTTTTATTCAGTTTACATTAAATAAATTATAATCCTCAACTTTGAGAGTTTTTTGTTGAACTACACTGTCTTTCTTTTATTATTAATATTTTATGCTAAATCAGCATTCTGTATTTGTATAGCCGAGGGAATATTTTCCCTCAGTTTAGAGTAATGAGATGTCTTTATGAATATGGTTAACGATGTGCCTTTGAAATGTAGCCGATCCCTTGCCGAAAACCTTTTGCAAACAAAGGACGTTCCATTTTGGATTGTAAGTTAATTATCAGGAGTAACATTTTTACTTTATATTGTACGTATCTATATATACATATATATATATATATATATATATATATATATATATATATATATATATATATATATATATATATATATATATATATATATATATATATATATATATATATATATATATACATATATATATTTAATATATTAAAATTGGAGAAATTCCAACAAAATATTGTAATTCGAAGGTTATACTTCTCTGTAGGAAAGGCGATAATACTCATATCGAAAATTATCGGCACATATCTCTTCTGTCGCACTTATATAAGCTCTTCACTGAAATCTTAACAAATCGCTTAACAGCAAAACTAGATTTCTATCAACCAGGCGGGCTTCCGAAAGTAATTTAGCACAACTGGTCACCTCTGTACAGTACGTACTATAATAGAGAGATACACAGAATATAAGGTTCCAATATATTTGGCCTTCATTGATTTTTTATGAGGCATCTAATACTGAAATATGCTCCGTTCTAAAGTCCCTGGCGAATGCAAGAAAAATTGACGAAACAATTGTCACTAACAACATACCTTTAAAAAGAGGAGTGCGACAAGGAGATACTATCTCACCTAAATTATTTACGCCGGCCCTTAAAGATGTCTTTAAGGAGTTAAATTGGGATGGAAAGGGCATCAACATCGACGGCAGTAGACTGTCACTTTAGGTTTGCAGATTACATAATCGTGATAGCTAGTAACACCGATGAACTACAGGAAATGTTAAACAGCTGAATGTAGTCCCTGCAAGGGTAGGTCCTAAAATGAATTTAAAAAAAAACTAAATTAATAAGCCCTGAAGATACCAACATACAGATAGGAAATAACTTCATAGAACACATCGATGCGTATATCTACTTAAGTCACACTATTAAGATCGGAAAGGAGAACTAGCATGCAAAAATTATAAGGCGAAGAAGGCTAGCACGGGCAGCTTTTGGAAAACATATCTTAAAAAATACTACAATACCATAAACCTAAGAACTAAAGTTTACCATACCTGTGTCCTACATATACAGCACATATGGACTCAAAACGATGTGCCCCACCAAAGGATTTGCTAAAAAACTCGTAACTTTACAGAGAGCTATGGAAAGAAGCATGCTTCCTAGATCCCGTAGAGATAGATTTCATAACAAACAGATAAGGAGACGAACCAAAGTCAATGTCATTGCTCTGGAGGCGGCAAGGGTGGCGATGGGCGGGTCATGT
The DNA here is from genome assembly GCA_019049505.1 of Pachyrhynchus sulphureomaculatus. Taxonomy (NCBI): domain Eukaryota; kingdom Metazoa; phylum Arthropoda; class Insecta; order Coleoptera; family Curculionidae; genus Pachyrhynchus; species Pachyrhynchus sulphureomaculatus. The sequence goes on along the minus strand of CM032454.1, from coordinate 135,133,461 downwards.
GGCTAGATCATCTCGAGACAGATAGGTATATAGGGTCACCGTATAGAGACCCAGAGAAACAGAAGAAGCGTGGAACGTCCGTAGAAACGATGGGTCGATGATATAAGAGTAGTAGCAGGCAAGAAGTAGTTAAAGGTAGCAAAAGATTAGAAGAGACCTACGTCCAGGAGTGGACAAACTTGGGTTGACAAGAAGAAGAAAAAGATCGAAACTGATAAATGCTTATATGAAAAGAGCTTACAAAAAAAAATAGTGATAAATGGCATTTCTGTTTGAAACTGAAAAATTCGTTCCTAACGAAAGTGGCCCTCTTACGAAAAGTATTTCATTGAATGTTGTTGCAACTGAATTTCTCACAGCAAGTTAAAAAAAAAAAGATTTCTACCTTTTTGATGAAAAAAAGTTTTGTCTTAACACTGTAATTACTAAAGAAGCATTGTAAAATTCCTTTAAAAATACTTGATTTGAAGATGAATGGAAATGTAGAATCATCTTACTTACACCAAAAGATCCAGAAAATCCATTTATTTTAGGATAGCTAATTATTTAACATACTCTAATATTTTGTACGTAAATTGCCAGTTTACGGTAGCGCAGCCACCAGTACGATTTGATAATGCCAAATAAGATTTTGGTGAGACGTTGGCGACTTACCAATCAAAACTAAACTAATCAATGGATGCACAACCGGCTAAATCAGAAAACATTTTTTCCATCCGTGAATCATATATGTATATATATGTTACGGTTAATAGGTAAAACTACCCATTACGCGTTCTAACCGGCTAGATCGCGTATCAACCAAAGACGAGAGTTAACATGTAACATGTATTCCAAGCTTTTTCGTCAATTAACCTTTTAATACGTGATTTATGCACTTGGTGCCGATTATAACCAAAAGTTTTTGGATACTAACTTATTCATTTATGGCGGCCCATACCTCCGTGGCGTAGTACTTGCTTGCGGTGCGGAAGGTCTCGGGTTTCAATCCAGGCAGATCGGTATACTTATTTATTAATTTATTTAAGTATATTTGGCCTGGCGACATATATAGGTAGTAGTTGTTTGCAAAATGTAATAACGGCTGTGTCAACACTACCAGGTTGTCTAAAAGGTGCTGTTAAATACAAAAAAATGCACTTGGACAATGTTGACGGGTATTACGACATCCTCGCCGATATCCTTAGGATATGAAAAAGGGGTAAAATCCCTACCCAGGCGAGGAGATGAACAATAAAACAAAAATATTAAAGATTATAGTGTCATGAAAAAAAAAACAAAATAAATAATCAAACTCTGATTTTTCTATTAAAAGTAAGATAAGTACATAATTGTATCTGCTAAAATACCGTATACTATAGCGTAAGTATTATGTATCACTCTTACTATTGGTGTTCAATCAGACTTAATTATCTCTAATCTACCTTAATAAATAAATAAATTAAATTACTTATTACAACAAGTCAAGCTTGAATGATACTTAGAATTACATAATAATTTTCTCAATTTACAGCTACATTTTTCGGTCAAACATTTGGTTCTACAATTACATCTTTGATATCCCTATCAACCAGAAACTGACCGCCCCTTAGCAATTTCCTTAATGATTTTTTTTTCTCAGACTCTTCTTTGTTTTGAATTAGGTCTCTTTTGCACTTACTAAATTGATTTCTTGCATATTTTTCAGGAATAGTCCCATTTTCATTAGCTAGCGTTTTAAACGACGGTATTGTTTAGAAGTTTTCCTTTTAGCACGCTTCGCTAATTTTACAATATCAATTGTAGCTTTACATTGTTCAGTGTCCATAAAATCTGAATTGGCACCTTTTAACTCAGCTTGAATAATTCTTAGCAAAATCTTATATTTAATCGCTTTCGATCTTCAATATTTACTAAAATGTTGTTTACTTCACAGGTTGGAAACGACGCGTCCTTACCAGTTAATACTCGAAACTTGTACCTATTCGCTTATTAAATATGACATCTGAATAATATGCTTTCTAAAGCGTAATACGCATTTCACGTACATTAACCGTAACATATATATATATATATATATATATATATATATATATATATAATATATATATATATATATATATATATATATATATACATACATACATACATATATATATATATATATATATATATATATATATAAATCTTTTTGATGTATCTTGGGTTTTGGTTCATCAAATGAATATCTTTTAGTTCTTTTTTTTTATTGTTTTGACGTTTCGTCCTGGTTTGGCCCAAAAGATATTCATTTGAACCAAAACCCAAGATACATCAAACAGATTTATTTACATAAAGGTTCAAGAAATCAAATCTATATATATATATATATATATATATATATATATATATATATATATATATATATATATATATATAGATTTGATTTCTTGAACCTTTATGTAAATAAATCTGTTTGATGTATCTTGGGTTTTGGTTCAAATGAATATCTTTTGGGCCAAACCAGGACGAAACGTCAAAACAATAAAAAAAAAGAACTAAAAGATATTCATTTGATGAACCAAAACCCAAGATACATCAAAAAGATTTATATATATATATATATATATATATATATATATATATATATATATATATATATATATATATATATATATATGTATGTATGTATGTATATATATATATATATATATATATATATATATATATATATATATATATATATATATATATATATATATATATATATATATGTATATATATATATATATATATATATATATATATATATATATATATATATATATATATCTATATCTATAATATATATAAAATGCAACGTCTCTCTCTCTGTCTGTCTGTCTGTCTGTGTGTCTATCTGTCCGTTAGTGCGCTTATCACTGAAGAACCACTTATCCGATTTACGTACTTTTTTTTAAAAAACATACATATATTCTCTGGCCAGGTTATAGGCTATATTTTATCATGATAGGTAGCATAACGAATGAGCAGTGACGATAATAGTGAATGGAGTCGGAAAAAAAGTTTGCCGCTAGCGCGTTTCTTTGCAATATACAGCCTAAACCATTAAATATGGAACAATATTATGTAGCAGAGAATATCTATAGTCTATAATCTACAATATATATAAAATGCAATGCCTCTCTGTCTGTCTGTCCATTAGTGCGTTTATCACGCGAGAACCACTTATCCGATTTACGTGTCTTTTTTTAAATTCATACATATATTCTTCGGCCAGGTTATATAATAATAATAGTAATCTATATCTATAATATATACAAAATGCAACGTCTGTCTGTCTGTCCGTTAGTGCGCTTATCCCTCGAGAACCACTTATCCGATATACGTAATATTTTAAATTCATACATATATTCTCTGACCAGGTTATAGATATATATTTTATTACATCTACGATATACATATAAAATGTAACGTATCTCTATCTGTCTGTGTGTCCGTTAGTGTGCTTATCACTTGAGAACCACTTATCCGATTTACGTACTTTTTTTTTAAAACATACATATGTTCTCTGGCCAGGTTATCTATAATCTTATCTCTATAATATATATAAAATACAACGTCTCTCTGTCCGTCTGTCTGTCTGCCCGTTAATGTGCTTATCACTGGAGAACCACTTATCCGATTTACGTACTTTTTTTTTAAAACATACATATGTTCTCTGGCCAGGTTATCTATAATCTTACATCTATAATATATATAAAATACAACGTCTCTCTGTCTGTCTGTCTGCCCATTAGTGCGCTTATCACTGGAGAACTACTTATCCGATTTACGTGCTTTTTTTTAAAACATACATTTGTTCTCTGGCCAGATTATCTATCTATAATATATATAAAATGCAACGTCTCTCTGTCTGTCTATCTGTGTCTTTGTCCGTTAGTGCGTTACGTGCTTTTTTTAGAACACACGTATGTTCTCTGGTTAAGTTATAGGATATATTTTATTGCGTTAGGTAACATAAAGAATAAGCAGTGACGATAATAGTAAATCAAGTCGGAAAGAAGGTTACCGTTAGCGCGTTCTCTTGCAATACACTGCCTAAACCATTAAATATGGAACAATATCATGTTGCAAAGAATATAATGTATATAAAATGCAACGTCTCTCTGTCTGTCTGTATGTCCGTTAGTGCGCTTATCTCTTGAGAAACACTTATTCGTGTTTTTATAAATTTATACATATGTTCTATATAATTCGATATAATGGGAAATAAGAAGAAATATTGCGAGATAAGTCGAGATAAGCCTACATAATGGGAGATAAGGTGAGATAATGGGAGATAAGGAGAAATAATGGGAGATAAGAAGAAATAATGGGAGATGCGCAGAGATAAGCCTAGATAATGGGAGATAAGGAAAAATAATGGGAGATAAGCGGAAATTATGGAAGTTATTTTATTACGTTAGGTAACATAAAGAATAAGCAGTGACGATAGTAGTGAATCAAGTCCACGCGAGCGGAGCTCGATATATATATATATATATATATATATATATATATATATATATATATATATATATATATATATATATAGATATATGTATGTATATTATGATTACTGATCAAAATCAGTCCTGTTCAACTCATGACTAGTTTAAAGCTTAAGCAATCGATACATACTCAAATCAATTACCTAATATTATTCAGAGATCACCAAGGAATCGTTTTTTTACTTAAATACTCTTAAATTAAATCTGTAAAATACGCTGATTCATCAGGACTCCATGTGGTCTTCAAAGCTACCATGTGTACAAGTTGGTATAGTATGGCATTTACAATGTATTGGTTATATACCTTCCTCTTCGGGTACCATGACCGTCCAACGATCGTTAGTTATTATGTTGGCTACCATGTTGATGATGATCGTTTTATTGACAGCCGATCGAAGGTGAACCGTACACTTTCCGTACCACTGCATTAAATTTTTCAATCACGATGTTCTCCTTCTCCCTTGACCACGTCTGCCTGGAATTTTTCCTTCTATAATCAAAAGCAAGATTTCGTATTTTTCTATATGTCTCATAATAGGACCAAAATATTCTAATTTGCGTCGCTTGATGGTCGTGACCACCTTCTCCATGCGAGTGTTACTATTCTGTCCATTCAACTGATCTTCAGCAGTCGTTGATACACCCACATCTCGAATCCCTTCACACATTTAAACATTGCTTCAGTTAGCATCCACGCTTCCATGCCGTACGAGAGAACAGAAAAGAGATAGCAGCCTATCATTTCAATCTGTAGTTTCAATGATAGCTAATGACCAATTCAGATTTTTTTGTTCTTCATAAATGCGGCTCGGGCGTTCTCTATTCGAATTTTTACTTTCACAGTCGGGTCCCAGTGGTCGGAGATACATCAATTTATGAACTCTCTCTATCTTTGTGCCACTGACTGTAATACCACCATCTTCAATATTAGATTCTTTGCTTATAATCATATATTTTGTTTTATTTACATTGAGTCTTAAACTATACAAAGCCACCAAATAAGCAAAGACGTTCGTGTGGTTTTCATGTGTAGAGTTATTTAAGTGTCCGATGTATTCAGATCTGCATTAATAACGCGATATAATTATATTCAGTTAAAACCTTGTTCGGTTGTCATGTTAAAGCTACAAAACCATACAGGGGTCCAAAATCAGCGAAAACAAATAGTAAAAACGACAGTCAAGAGGTGACCATATCAGCAACATCTAGATCGTTGGCTCGCCATATCTGGCTAAAAACGTGCGAGGGACACAGTTGGCGACACCTTAAAGAAATTAATAATTGATGTTTTTTTGTTTAACAAGGGCCCAGACCGAACCAGTGGTGAGACTGATCCTCACCATTTTCACCAAAGGAAATATTTACAAAAAATGGGTATCTACAATGATCACACAATATGCAGATTGCATTGTGGAAAGGAGGAGCTTCTATACCGATCTTATATGAAGGTGCGGCTTTAACTCAAAACAGACATAAACTGTTACGATGTCTATATCGTGCCGATAAACTACTACATTAAGGAAAGAAAGAAGCTAGTAAATCTTCTTAAAGGGACGACGCACAGTGTCTCGACTAGTACAAGCTAGCGGGACAATATTATTTCTTCACTTATTTCAATTGTTTATGTATATTCCAGGTATCTTAAGCTATTTTAAGAAAAAAAAAAGTTGAAAAATGTGTACTGTATGTGTATTAATCGAAATATGTAGCTGCAAGACGGAAGTGGTTTACTAATGTGTCTCATTTGTTCACTATTGTCGCTAATTGTTCTTTAATTAGCTACATACATCTACCTACTCATTATGTGTGAAAAGCACAATCATGTTTGTTTACAAAGAAATTTCTAGGAAAAAAATAAAAATCATAATGATAGTACCCACATTTATTAATTTACAAAATATTATTTCTTTTAAAATAAATTAGTACAATAACAGTATCTATATATCAATTATTTACAATAACAAGGTGTATAAGTAAAAGAAATATAATATTAAATAACTTATATACTAAGGCATGAATTATAAGCAACTACATCACACAATAAAATAAGAATAATAATTACAATAAAAAAATATTTAAACTTACTAATCACCATCAGATGAGTCGTCATCACCGCTCTCCCATTCAGTAGAATATTCAGAGAGTAAATAATCCTCCTCATTTAATTCGTGATGATGACTTACTGATGGTGTTTCGGATGGCAATGAAGGTGGGATAATCAACTGCAGAACCTCCGATGGCAAAGAAGTAAATTTTCTTCGCGGTAATTCTCTATACGAGTTGATAACAGGATCAGACGTAATTAAGAGCATTCTCAAAAGATCGGTATTTGTGGCAATACGTGACCGCTTCCTGGTGTGCCGTTCACGGAATCTACGACAGTCTTTATTTCTTGCCTCCTGGGCTTCTTCGGAGAGTTGTCCAATGGGAAGAAGAAAAGACTTTATAACTTCCGCGCTGTGTACAAGAATTTTATGCACAGTAACGGACATGGAATACCACGAATACAGATCAAGGTATAATTTTCTAGTATCAACACAAAACTTTTCGAATTCTATATAATTTATGTCATATCCCGATGACGAAGTTCTTAAAATTACATGAAATCTACGAATAAGGTTTACGTCTAATCCTGTAATTTCGCTGCTCAATTCAGCTTTGGAAAAAATCTACGTGCTGTGTTTCCATTGTTTGTGTTACCATACCCAGGTTTTGGTTTATCTACAATGAGACTCATACGATCTTTAAACACTTTTTGTATCTCTTGTGAGCGTTGCTTCACAATAGCTTTGTCGTTATCTCCCCTGACTTGCCACTTTTTTATTTCTAAACGATAGCTGATGTGAAGCAAACATTCAAACGTGCGGATCCATGCATGTAAAGTAGATAAACCAAATGCAAGGCGTTCTTTGTTGCTGGGATATTTCTTTGACTTCTCGTTCATAGTAGACGGGGTGGTACCGCAAATATAACACTTTTGTGTTGAACTTCTGTCTGTTAAGGCATTGCACACTTTACCATCAGTCATTGTCAACAACAAATCGTGTTTAACAGAGATTTGAGATCCAGCAACGTTACATAATGTTGGAAGAAGCTGACTTACTTCATCTAAAATTTTAGAAGTTTCTTCTTTCGTAAACTCTTTTGTCCCCTTGGCCAAAAAAAACTTAATAGGACGGCAATATAAAGTAGAGGAAGGTCTTGGATTTTGCCAGATCACAGTTTCGCCATCAAGCAGTCTCAAAGGGACAAATGAGTATACGAACAAAAATTTCTTCTGTAGCGTTAGTGTTCTCAAATTTCTGCTTATACGTGCTATGCCTCGAACTCCCATCACAGCCCCATTTGCTTACCAACGTATAATATGAACGAGGTAACACACTTCTAATGACTTCCGTCTGAGCTTTAACTAATCGTTCAGCCGTTTTATCCAAAATCGCGTGAAGTTTAATTTCAGCTCGAGATTCAGTCACAGAAATATATTCGTCAGAAGGACGACAAGAAGCTTTGGACTTACCTAAACTATAAAACGATGGATACACTTCATGTCCCGCTTTCATTGACCATTTTTTTGTTTGTTTATATGAGTGAGAAGTCGATTTCGAGTCCACATAATAAGCTAAAGCTTCGTCTGGTGTTAACTGCCGACTTTGTTCAGAACACTTATTCTTTTCTCTAGTTTCACTGACCGCGACGTTATGGATCTGTTTAGCAACACTTCGATGCCCTTCTTTTCGAGTAGCTAACTCAGCTGCTGTAATAAGCTCACTTGCACTTCGCGATTCCAAAAGATCTTCTACTCTCCGTCTCTTCGTTTTCGTTGATGAGTCTTCAAATGATTTTCTGGGTCGCCCAACGGAAAGAGCCGCTGATGATGTTGAAGTGCACGGCTGGTTAACACACATCTTTATTTCGATTCCGGATCCCTCTAACCAATCTTTATGTTTGATTAGAAACATTTCTTTGTTACACTTTAAAGAAGTCCACTTTTGATTGAATTTTGCTGAAAGGCTTGATATTTTCATTTTGAGTCGTTTTAGAGAATCGTCAGAAACATCAGACATATTGAATTTTTCACTTATATAATAAAAAATACCACTGTTTCGTTCAGTTTTGTCATGTTTTAGCCATTCTTCAAAAAACTCCATTTTCGTCATAGTCACTACTCGTTCTGAAAAAAATAAAATAATTTTACTTTCGGACCTTTTCGGGTCTATAATATATATGAATCTGTGCCTGAATGTTGTAGGTATTACATATAGAAAAATCTAGGTGGATATATGTGGATAAAAAAAGTTGCTACTTTTAAAGTTTACAATTAATGTAAAATTTGCTGGATTTATCTATACATTTACAAATTGATATTAGACCAAAAGTATACATATTTTTTATAAAAAATATAAGTCATAATAGAGTAGATACCTTCAACAAAATATACCATCACAAAAAACTCGTTTCACTTTGCTACCAATTTTAAAATATGTTATCACAAGTGTGCATAAAATGCAACTGATTTGCAAATGAAAATGACCTCTCTTATAAGGGTTACTTTGACCCCCTGAAAAGATACCTTTATGAGGTGATAAACAAATTAATTCTTAGAATTCGTTAAATGGGGGGGGTTGATTACAAGTCGTTATCAGTGGTTCCTGGAAATTACGTCATGAATATTGTCCCGCTAGCATGTTCTTGCCGAATCACTGTGCGACGCTTATATAACCAAGAGAGGGAAGCACATTAAACCAAGAGACTGCAGTGTACAAATAGGTATAATCACATACTCCGCTTACAACCAACCAACCAACCAACCAACCAATAGAACCCAGACTTTCCTTTATGCACCATATAAATGTATTTATAGCCATTCAAGGGGTTACAGACATTATAATCACTAAGATTTCCACCTAGAAATAAAACTGGTCATTTAGAATCAGATCATAAAACCGATAATGACCAAAAATATTATACATGATGAATTTAGTTACAAATAAAGTTAAAAATATATTTTAGACCCTAATAATGATATTCAAATATTTCTATAAGATTTATTAAAAATAAACATATTAAGTTTAAATAAAGGATGACACGAAAATTTACGATTAAAATCTATTTATTCATGATTATAATTAAAATTGAAGTACTTTTAAAATATTTGCAGTTTTATGCCAGAGTTATTTATGTCTGTTACTAATTCATTTCTAGATCAATATTTACTTTCGTTTCAAATATAAATTCCTATTTCGACAAAGTTCATTGCCCACCGAACAAACAATCGATTCTATCTACATGTTTGTGTCAGAGGTGCAAATCTTTACAAATTCTGACTTATGAACACAGTCGTAGAAATAAATAAATTTTTGTGAGTGAAAAATTTAATATTATTTAAACTTGTGGTTTTGTAATATATTAATCGTCTTGTGGTTTTGTAAAATTTATAAGTACTTAACCAATTTGAATGCTTATGGTTATTTTAGTTAAAACCTTTTTAAGAATTTCGAAATATTATACTCCTAGTATATAGGACAACTAGAGGACGTAGAGATAATCTAACTATTAACAAAACTATTACGTAACAAAAGAATTTCTGTATAGTTGATTGACAAAATTGCATTAGAGAGGTCTTTATGATATTTTTAATACTTTTATATTGGATATTTGATAATTTTGTACTTAGTGAATTTTATATTTTTTTTTTTTGCAGAAATATCCCCTCGCTTACTAACAATATATTCTATAATCGCCCAATAAATAAAATATGAAACCCAGATGATAAGGGTACGACATATATAAAGAGAAAATTAATAATTTGTACGCTTTTTAAAATGGTGGGGCAGCCACATGCCGGTTTGATCCAAGCCTATACATAACCTACATGTTTTTGTTCCCTCTCGTTTTAAGTAATCGGTGATCTTATACAGTAAATAATGAAGTAAAATATGAACAAGATTCCCATAACATATACTATAGCGTTTATAAAATTGTTTAATGCTTTAGCGATTTTAAAAACCTTCTGAGATTTTAAAATTTGTAAATTTCTAAAATGAAGTTTCTTTTATTATAGGAGTATTTTACAAATATAGAAAATACTGTATGATTATCCATACAGGACCTACTGAATCTTTACTCCCATCCTTGGTATAATTTGACACTGAGGAAGTACCTTCAATTTAAATTCACAACTATGTCTGTTCATTTTTCACTTTCACTCTAGGTAGTTAAGAAGACGAAAAGGGAATACAAAAAGGTTAGCACAGTATCTTTCTAATGCCTATTTTATGATTTCAAAAATTATTTTAGTTATAATTTTGATCAACAGTCTAACTCCACTACCTTCACACAAATTTATATTATCGTGCATAGTAGACGCTATATGTTTCTGTCAATACTAACCGAAGTTCAGTGAACCGTGATGCAGGGTATTATATGTAAAATGTAGACCTAACCCGAGTCTCTATTACTATTGATTGATACCCTAATGTGTCAACACTACAAACTGGAACTAAAGGTAAGCACTTTGGTTTCTCTCATTGTTGATATTCAGCCACAGCTGATTGAATAATTTGTTTCTTTTAGATACATATGTCATAATTTAATTCTGATTCATATGAATGTTCCAGTTACTCCTACATTCGCCGTACCATACGAACAAGGAATTTTCCTTCTATTAGTAAATGGGTAGGAACTTTTAGTAGTCTCCAATTTTCTTACAAATTTTGAAAACTGTGTGAATGTTAGATCTCTTAATCCGGCTAATTTGTCTGTAGTAACGTGAATGTATAGTAACACTGTACTATCTCACTCTATTCATTACAAATACTTATTATTTATTTATTTATTTATTTAAAGGCTCTGACTCAGAAATCTTTTCATATTTCCTTACGATTCATTTATATTGTTAATTAAACTTTGGAAAACCACAATATGATTGAAAGCTTGGGTCATATGAAAATCTTTCCTTATGGAGATTAAATATGTTGTTTTTAAAATCTTTTTATTATTGTAATAAGAGTTTTTATACGGCAAATTTAAAAATTTCTTTCCTCTGTCAGAAATGCTCCGTAATATTCAGAATTTTACGGTATTTCCTGATGGATTAGGAACGATCTCATAACTTTATTTATTGTTGATGTGCATATATCCTAAATTAGCAAAAAGATTTTTTATGTATTATTTTATATAATGAAAAATCAAAGTATTTTTTGAAAATACCAAGAGATCTTTTTTTATTATTTAAGTACCTTACTTAAGTAAATAAAAATGAAAAAATATTGATATGTTTCATAAAAAAATCTGCTGATTCTCATTTCAGTGTTTTAACTTCTTAAAACATTTCAGTAATTTGGCAGAAATTCTAATGAAAAAAACGTAACTACAGGAAAATGTACTATACTCATATGGTGCCGATAGATGTAGTGATACATATATAAAGGATAAATAATTTTCCTTAGTAACATCCTGCTCAGTAATATCGTTGACACTCGGTAAAGCTTTTATTATATTGTCTAACTCGTAGAGTAAATTAAGTTTCTATAGACAGTTATTTTGGTTATTCCACCTTAAATATTATAGATCATCAAGGATAATATTTCCAATAAAAAAGTATATTACTCACAAATACTGTTCAAAGGAATTTAGTTATTACTACTAATGGTGATTCGTCAAAAGTTCCTAGAATATTTTTTGTCGAGAAAAAAAATATATTTGAAGACTCCTATTAACTAAATATATTATTTTTTTCATTTCCGAATTAATAAATACAGCGTATTTTAAAAATACAAGAAAATTCAGTCCGCCGGTAGGTCAAAATCAGCACATTTCTTCTTCTTTATTTGTACAGGGAGGATTGCCTTCACTTATCTTTCTACCGGTGACCTGTCTCATGTGATCGTGATCATTTTCTGTTCTGACATATTACTTATGTATTTATTCAATTCTATCGTATATATATATATATATATATATATATATATATATATATATATATATATATATATATATATATATATATATATATATATGTATATATATATATATATATATATATATATATATATATATATGTATATATATATATATATATATATATATATATATATATATATATATATATATATATCTATATATATATATATATATATATATATATATATATATATATATATATATATATTTATATATATATATATATATATATATATATATATATATATATATATATATATATTTAACACTTTGGAGAATCTCGAACGGTTGTTCTTGACATATCCAAGGCATTCTACCGTGTTTGGCACGATGGACTGTTGGCTAAGCTACGCTTTTATGGTATGTCTGAAAAGTTCTGTTTGTGGCTCTCATGTTTTCTCAGAGAGCGTTCTTTAAGAGTGGCAGTCAATGGATTTCTTTCTAACAACTTCATTATCAACGCCGGTGTGCCCCAAGGCTCCATACTATCTCCTACTCTCTTTCTCATTTACATTAGCGATCAGCTGGAAAAGACCGGAAACCCAATCTACAGCTTTGCAGATGACAGTACGCTCTCTTCATTCACTCTGAACACACATGCCGCTGCTGGAGCGTTTTAGGGACTTCCCTGCAGCACGTGTGCTAGACCCATAAAAAAAAAGAACGCTCGGACATCGGCTACTCAGACGAATATCCGCATTCGCAGACAGTCGGAAGTCGTTCAAATTAACAAAGACCTCGAGGAAATTCTATCTTCGGGGGACAGTAACCAAGTGGAATTTAATGCTACAAAAACCCAGGCGGCAGTTTTTTCTAAAAAAGTTAACGTTGCTGAACCCGACATCGTTATGGCGGGGCACTCCATTCCTCTAACATCCTCACTCAATTTGTTGGGCGTCATGAACATGTTGCATATATATATATATATATATATATATATATATATATATATATATATATATATATATATATATATATATATATATATATGTATATATATATATATATATATATTATATATATATATATATATATATATATATATATATATATATATGTATATATATGTATATAATATATATATATATATATATATATATATATATATATATATATATATATATATGTATATATATGTATATATATATATATATATATATATATATATATATATATATATATATATATATATATATATTAGGATAATTTTTCTCTAAAATATACTCTCCAAAGGCTAAAAGCTAGTGAAGTGTTACAAATATCCCTCCTGAAATTTCAATCTTTCAAAAACAGTAAATATATTGCATTATACAAAAAGGTTTGTAAATTCTACCGTGGAATTTAAAATGAAATTTAAGATAATATAATATTATAAGGGAAGGCCATAGGGTAGTAGGTACGCTGTCTACCTTTTACACTGAAGACCTGAGCTTAAAAAACAATAAATTAAAAAAAAAAAATACAAAGTGACGATCGCCTATCTCGGGAAGGCAATGGCAATCCACCCTCACTCATGCCTAGTAAAGCCCTCTCAATTTGGTCTTTCGGAACCGGCATTAAAACTCTAGGCTCCCTTTATCTATAAAACACTTAAAAAAAGTACCAACCACATGCAAAGGAGAGATGGTCGTTTACGTCCGTATCGGATATGGCAATTCAAGGAGGAGAAATATATAAGATATATAAATAAAATATTGTCCTATTTTCTTTGTAAACCTAGTACAGTTGAAAATATTTTTTAAAATATTCACCACTGATAAGTGAAGAAATTTTGTATTTAAATTTCTCCTCTATCAGTAATACTTAACAAGACATCAAAGGATTACGCATTATGAATGGAAACCCACAAAGCAGCTCAAAATAAACCAGTATAAAGCAAATTACTTTTTTCCAAAAGGTAAATTTTTTGAAACCTTAATAACATTATCTAGTCCCGTCCATTTGAACGAGGAAAATTAAATGCTAATTTTTTTTTTTGAGGATTAGTTTAGTCAAAAAAACAGAGATAAATTAAAATTGATGTAAAGCCAAATAAATTTAAAATACTGATTGAAGAAGACCTTTAATCTGATTAGTTTTTAACATGAATAACATACAAAGTACATCTAAATGATGAAATTCACGTTAGGTTTTATTATTTTTGGGCTTTTTGAAAGCCGAGTTCAAATAAAGCATCACCTGTATTTATGGATTCTTGATTAAAGAAATTTAATAAAATATAGATTAAAATTAGGAGTTTTCCGATATATTTGACTGTTTTTAAAGTAAATTTATTATAATATTACAAATCATTGAACGAAACTCTATTAAAAAAACAAATTGTCCAAGTTAAAGTTAGTATTATAGAATATTTTATTATTTACAAACCAATCTACTGGATTTCCAAAAAAATATTTCAGTTTTAAATGAGGTAATGCCATATCAAATCAGAATTTTAATATTTGAGACAAAAATCAAAGTGTTTTCTGATAAGGAACAGTTTAACATACATTTTCTTAATCATTTTAAAAACGAAAATCGAAGCACATATAGAATTTTAGTTCCAAACAAGTTTTAATACACTTACCAAACATTACATCATTGTGCTCGTCTTAGACAGCTGTATCATAAAATTGATATTGATAATTTCAAATATAAAATGAGGGTTTTTTATTATTTTCCTTTACATTTTTCCGTAACGATTAATTAATAATTGGGCGTTTTTTACAGTTTACATAACAATTAACAATGTTAATATTGTAATATATATCTTTAGTCTTCAAAAAAAAAAAAAATAATACTTACTCTAACAAATATATTCTTTAGTTTAAATTTTTACTGTCTATTTTACTAAAAAAATCTAACTTTAGAATTGGTCCAATGTGATAATTAGGAGTTTAAATTGACAAAGGTTAACCAGCTAAGGTATAGAGGCAGTATGTTATTATTTGTGATAAACCGATAAAAACAAAATATATTTTTTTTAATTCTAAAAACTATTGTATTTCCGAAGTGTCCAAAAACCATAACCCTCGAATTTTATGCCTAATATTCATACAAAATGTTTATTTGGTTGTATTTATCATACATCATACTTATGAACAACAAGTTAACTGGACAACATTTAGATTCCATATCAACTAGACCAGTTCCAACTTTTAAATCGTTTTAGTGAATCTACACTCATTACTCAAATCTTAAGCAAATACAACACATTTTATCTCGGTGCCAGTTTGCAGAGAATTAATTCGATTGTTCTGTATTTCATAATTTTTAAACCCAATAAATTATGAACAAAAAGCATTATATTAATGCAGTAATCATTTTCTTATTTAAATAATCAAGTAGCTCAGACTTTCGAAAATTGTATATTTGAAATAAAAATATAAATCCATTATCTTATCTGCTTAAATTATGATGGAGGAAAGAATAACGAAATCATGTTAAACAAAATTGTATTTTCCTCTTGTGCAAACAAACTTGTTTTTTCAGGATTTTGAAGTAAAAAAACAAGATATTTTTAACAGGATAAACATATAAGTTTAAATGTAATGAGTGTGTTAAATTTAAATACAGATATTTAGATATTTACAAGCCAACATATTAAGAATGGAGGGAACATAAAGTTCTAAAGGTGTAAAAGTTACATAAACGACCTATGTCAGTGCTAAACAGGGATATTAAAGCTTGCAAACTGTTTATTTGTGGCAAATGACTTTCTAAGCATACTATACTAACAGAGTTCAGGTTAAATTGGCCGTATATTGGAGCTCTAATGTTACGCGTGGGAAATTTTAAAAGCTAGTAAAAATTACTCTTAGAAATCCCTTTTTTATAGATTGTAAACTTGGTACGAATGTTATAAATAATTTTTATAAAAGCGAGGGCCCAAAGAGACCCAAGAATTTTGAAATAGCATCGAAATATTTAAACGAATTTTTCTTCGTAAATAAAATATTAATAAATCAAAATTACGTAGAATATGATAATGATGAGTTCAGCCTTTGTTAACAAGGAAATTGTAAGGAATATAATAATAATAATCCTAATTGCAAAAAGTTATAATACCCCTGCAACTATTTGTTTCCATGGCATTAAGTAATATTTGTAGCGCTTGTCATCAGAGTTTAAGCACCAATTAAGAACACATTTCTAGACAATTTTTTAAAAAGGCTTTTGATCCTGTAAAACAGCAGATACTTTTGGAAGAGCTTGCTGAGTGTCGTATTGATCATCGATATTCCAATGTAATTAAATACATATATGAAAATGCCACCGCTCATGTTAAAACACAAACTAACCAATCCACCAGCAAATTTCGAATCGAAAGAGGAATACGGTAAGATGATACGCCCTCTCCTAAGCTTTTCGTAGCACTTCTAGAAAATATTCTACAATCAATAAACTGGAAAAGAATGGGTCTTAACATTGATGGTAAAAAGTTAAATCACATCTGATTCGCCGAGGACTTTGTCTTAATAACAGACAAAATACAAGGAGCACAAACTATTCTGCACATGCTTTAGGCAGCTTCAGAAAAGGTTGGTCTAAAAATACATCTATCCAAGATCCAGCTTATGACAAATCTTGTATTAAGCAACACTATAAAACTGAATAACGTAGAAATAGAGCCAGTGCAACAATATAAATACCTGGGACATGAAATCAGCATAGGACGAGATAACCAAACACATGAAATTCAGCATAGAATAAGTGTCTCCTTGGCTGTATATGGC
Source organism: Pachyrhynchus sulphureomaculatus (assembly GCA_019049505.1). Lineage (NCBI taxonomy): Eukaryota > Metazoa > Arthropoda > Insecta > Coleoptera > Curculionidae > Pachyrhynchus > Pachyrhynchus sulphureomaculatus. The sequence continues at coordinate 135,116,273 of CM032454.1, read as the reverse complement.
AAACTGACCTATGTATTTAAATCATTCTTATGTGTTTAAAAAGAAAAGTTCATTGACAGATGCATACTCCCCGTTCTTATGTACGGAGCCGATACTCTCACAATGACGAAGAAAAACATCAATAAAAGATGTATCATGTAACGAAAGATGGAGAAGTCAATGTTAGGCTTTACTCTTAGACATCACATCCCAAATCGCATTATCAGGAAGAGAGCGAGGGTACAAGACGCAGTCAAATTCATTCTACATCTTAAATAGAGCTAGACTGGGCATAATGCTATGTGTGAAGATGGACGATGGACAAAGAAAATTATAGAGTGGCGACCAAGATCCGAAGCCTATCGGAGTAGAGATTGACCACCAAGTCGGTGGACTGATGATTTGAAATGAGTAGATGGAAACTGGGTACAAACGGCCCAAAACAGAAAGAAGTGGCAGGACTTGAGGGAGGTTTTGGTTCAGCAGTGGACAGTATAAGCTGTTTATGATGATGATATATATATATATATATATATATATATATATATATATATATATATATATATATATATATATATACATATATATAGTTGGGGAACTCGGCAAAAAAGGGCATCAACAGATGTTCACACTATATTCATTTAGCCAATATTTCGGTCCTAGGTTGGGACCTTCATCAGGGCACAAACTGAAAAAGAGATAACGAAGCAACCAATAAAGAAAATTAGGCATGAAGAATTAGTATTGTTGAGTCTAATTTTTAATTATTAATTTTTAATTTGTAATTTTTAATTTCAATCTTATAATTATTGATAAAAAACCTATTGTAGTTTAAAAGTATTATTGTTCTGAAGAAATTATTATTATTATTATTATTATTTTGTTTTTCTTTCTCACATTTGGTCAGTGTGGTTCCATGTTTGGCTGACGGGCGCAAACCAAGTCAGCACAAACGCATTACCATTGTGTATTAAGGAATGACCTGACAATATTACATATTAGTTCTGAATGTTTTTGTGTATGTTTGTGTCGAGTCCTAATTGTACTAAGTGTGGTGTGAATGACAGCTATGTCAATTAGATAGGTGACTTTTTCTTTCTTGCACTGAAAAGTAATATCGGGTCTATTGGCGGAGACTGTTTTATCTGTATGGATACTGATGTCCCAGTAGAGTTTGTAATCTTTATTTTCAAGTACGGATGTTGGTGTGTATTTGTAGTAGGGATCTGTGTTTTCTATGAGCTTGTATGTTTGTGGCTAGTGTTTGGTGAACTACTTTTGCCGCTTAGTCATGTCTAGCTGTGTATTCCGTTCCGGCTAATATTTTACATCCGCTTGTTATGTGTTCGATCGTTTCTTTCTGCTGGTGGCATTTTCTGCATCTGTCTTCTGTAATAGTTGGGTCTTTGATGATATGCTTTTGGTAGTTTCTGGTTAATATGACTTTATCCTGGATGACAAGTAAGAAGCTTTCTGTTTCCGGGAATAGCTGCCCATCCCGCAACCAGGTGTATGATTGTTTTTTATTTACGTGGTCTTGTTCTATGTGGTATCTGTGTTTTCCGTGGAGTGTTTTTCCTGACCACGTTTTCATCTTTTCCTGTTGTAATTGGGTGCGATCGTGTGTGTCTGCTGGGTGGTCTACCAGGGATAAGTCGAGTGGGGTATAGTTTTTTTCTGCTTTGACTGTTGCTGTATGGAGGCTGGTTTGCTTGGTGTGAAAGAATTTCCTAAGTGCTTGTATTTGTTTTGTGTGTAATGATCTGATGTCTATAATTCCTCTTCCTCCTGCCTTCCTCTCCATGGTAAGTCTTTCTTTGCATGCGTTGGGGTGTAATTTCCTGTATTTGGTGAATTGAGATCGTATAAGGATCTGAATATTTTCTATATCTGTTTGTGACCATTTGATGATACCAAATGAATATGTGAGTATAGGTATAGCGAACATGTTGATGGCTTTAGTGAGATTCTTAGAGTTGAGTTTTGTTTGTAAAAGTTTCGTCAGTCTGTTTTGGAATTCGGTACTGAGCTCTGTTTTGATGTGAGTGTGGTTGAGTTTGGTGCTTTGTTGGAAGCCTAGATATTTGTATGTTTCTTTGTCGAACATGTTATCGAGTGTTTCATTGTTGATGGTTTCTGACTCATGGTGGCCCTTCCCCTGGCCTTTGTTGATATGAAGCACTTTGCATTTACTTATACCAAATTCCATATTGACATCTAAGGTCAATATTTCTGTGATTTTGAGGAGTTCTTTCAGCTGTGTTTTTGTGGCAACGTAGAGTTTTATGTCATCCATATATAGGAGGTGGTTTATTTTATGTTGATTCACTTTTAGGTGTCTGATATTGAAGCCATGCTCTGTTCTGTTTAGTATATTTGAGAGTGTATTGAGACAGAGGTAAAACCATAGAGCGCTGAGCGAGTCTCCCTGAAATATACCCCGTCTGATGTACAGCTCTTCTGTTTGGATGCGTTCGGTTTGTGTTTCTAGGCGTATTTTGGTTTCCCATGTTTTTCATAATTCGCGCGAGAAATTGCCTGAGGTGTTGGTTGATTTTATAGATTTCTAGGGCTCTGATTAACCAGCTGTGGGGAATGGAGTCGAAGGCTTTTTATAGTCTATGTAACCGATGTGAAGGTTTCTGTGTTCTTTTCTGGTTTGTCCCATAATCACACTATCTATGATCAACTGCTCTTTGCATCCTCGACTATTTTTCCTGCATCCCTTCTGCTCTTCTGTGAGAATATTGTTGTCTGTTAGGTGTTGTTCTATTTTCTTGGAAATTGCGGCTGTGATGATCTTGTATAGGGTTGGAAGACAGGTGATAGGTCGATAGTTTGACGGGTTTGTGGTGTCTGAATTTTTGGGTTTGATGTATGTTATTCCTTGTGTAAGAAAAGTGGAGAATGTGTGTGGTTGTAGAATGGCTTTGTTGATTTGGTGTGTGAGTGCTTCGTGTGTGGTGGTAAACTGTTTGTACCAGAAGTTTTGTATATTGTCTATCCCAGGGCATTTCCAGTTGTGTGTGTGTTTGATTGTTTCTATAATTTCTTCTGTAGTTAGTGTGGAATTTTCTTGTTCTGTCACACGTTTATGTTTATTTTCTTCGGCCTTGATCCAGGGTGTGTTATTATTATGTAGTTTGGGTTCTGACCAGACAGTTTTCCAATAATCTGCGAGTTCTTGTTTGTTTGGTGGTCCCGTTACTACTGTCTGCTCGTTGTACATAGCTTTTCGGTAGAACTGTTTTTCGCTTCTTCGGAAGAGGTTGTTGGTGTCTCTCCTCTCGTTTGATTCTTTATATCTACGGAGTCTTGCAGCATATACGGATAGTTTTTGTTTCAAAGTATCAACGATTTCTGGCAGTGTTCGGTTGAGAGATTTAGATTTGATCTTGTCTACACCCTGTGTGACACGTTTGGATGCGTTCCCGTTCATAAACTGGGTAAGGTGTCCCAGATCTCTTCTGATGTTGTTGATTTTGTTTTCTATTCTTATTTGCGATTTAAATTTAGGTTTTCTGCTGTTGGGGTCCCTTTGTAGTTGCGGGAGTTTTTGATTATTTTGTGTTATAGTGGTGATTGCTGCTGCATATATTATTGTGTGAATGTGAATGAATATTATTATTATTATTATTATTATGAAGAAATGTCAAAACAAAAATGAAAATGACTCACATGCAGTATGCAAATTAATGTAACAAGAATGACCATAAATAACAATTGCCATAACAAAGACAAACGCTGAAATAAAACAGCCACTATTCACTAACATATTAATATAAAAATATGGCATTTACAGCAAGGATGCCATTAGAAACCTTGGATGCTGAAAAATCAAAATTAATTAACCACCTGCCATCTAAAAAGAGAAGTGACAAGTTTGACAAGGCGCTGACAAAGGACGACCACCTGACAGATGTAAGGGATCACTCAAAATAAAAGGAAAAAAAGGTTAAATAACCAGGAAAGAACCGGTTAAGTACAAATTAGGTACCACGTCATATAATGAAATTTTGGTATAAAAGGAAAAGTACCCAATGGGAACGCAAATTTTTCAACGGTATGGTAATTAAATGGCATAGGGAGGAAGTGATTTTTCTTCTTCTTGAGAGGAGAATAGAGGGACAGGAAAAGGAGCCGGCAAGGTTTTTTTTTTTATTTTTTATTAATTGGGAATATACTAAGCAATTTTATTAAAAATGGGAGTGTAATTGTAAAGAATTTCACGGAAACCAAGAGAAACATGTACTCAAACAAGGGGGCACCTAAAGGACAAATATGTAGGAGGAGAGAGCTATAGACTACCGAAGACGAAAAATTATGACGAGAGTGACGACCCAGAGACATTATGTGGGGAAAGCAAATCACAAGAGAGGAGAAAACTATATATGTTGCTCAAGCCGTCAAGATCAGTTCTTTTATTAATGTTATGGGGATTTTCGTTGATATAGCACATCTTAAGGGATTCTCTTTTAAGAAGGTTTTTTTGGATATGAAGAATTTTTGGTTCTCTGAAATTGAAGGAATGTCCATTATCGACTTACTTAATTAAGTGACCCAAAAAAAATCAGAAGGTGAGATAATAAGATTTAGCGCATTACTCAATATTTAATAAGCCAATTCACTAACCACATAAGAAAATTAGTAAATTACGCATTATTAATTACATTTTCTGCAGATGAATTAAATACATTAAAACAACATGCTTCAAAAACTATACTGTCTTGCGGAAACCAAAGCAACACCCCTCGCAACATGAGTAAGATCAATAAGAGATAATAGATCTCGCTTCTTTGAATTGCTGTCCATTTCTAAAAAATTACTACTTTCTCGAGAAACCCTTATGAAACAAAAAAATATTTCATTTAGGCAATCCAGCTGTGATTTTTTTTTTCCTTATTGCAAACAGTATAATGTAGCGTAGTAAATAAATTACTAAGGAAAAGGTATTAGATACTATGAAATAAATAGAAACAGTTAACAACTCCTGGCAAGCAAAATTTTCTTGAACACTTAATCGTCTGTTTAAAAGATTCAGCAGTTTAGTTAAATGAGAAACACCCAATCATCTAGTGATTTTGCAGCAGTGTAAATTATTAAAATGAGGGAATAACACCAAAAGTTATTCATGGACCGGGACTTCAGATCCTGTTATGAAATTCTCACCCGTATTTTCTATTTAAGAATATTAAACACAATTCATAGGGCTTTTCAAAACATCAGGGAAGATCAAGAAGATACAAAAGTATCTGAAGATTACAAGAGACTTTACAAGTTACAGCTGTATAACTCAGGACTCCCTAAAATACAACACGCCAATTATAATTTTAAAAGAGGGGAATTTTAAAATGATTTCAGCTTCTATTAGATATTGCATCAGATCCGTCGTAGTAACTATGACCTATCAGATAATCGCAGGCATGAAGTCTTTCATCTATTCTATGGTATCTCAAACATAACTCTACAACAGAACATGGCTTAAGCCAATCTCTCAATCTAATACTCGTATTATACACGACGAACCATTCATACTAAACACGTACGTTGCTATTAAACTTAATAGAATTTCAAAGAAAATTCAGAGAACATGCAGTTATGATATCGGACTATATTACGTCATCTTGATTTCAGAGAAATTTACAATTATTTAGACGTAACCCACTATGGCTTGCAGGCCATAACAGTAAAAAATTATTGCCGGTAACTAGTCAAGAAGATTTGATAACCAGAACTCTCAAGAAGTGACAAAGTAGTGGCCACAAACATACTTTGTTGTGTCAACAAATTCTACGAGATCTCGATCTTGGTTTCAATTACAGTCAGATATATCTATAGGTTCTAGATCTCTATATGCGTTTCCGAGTATCTTGAATTTACTTAGCACGTCATCAGGTGGACTAAGCCTCTTGAATTTTAAGAGTCTTTACAATAGGAATGTTAAATTACTTAAATATCATATCTTCTCTTAAAACTAAGGTACAATCGTAAACGAAATACTATGTTGAATTATGAGCGACTAGTTCTAGTATTACGTCGTAATATTGTCAACGAAAACTAAATATTGAGGTTAATATCCTGAATCCTGAGAAACAAAACTTTTTCAAATCTAACTAACTATATATATTCGACACGAACCTTTTTCCGATGACCAACATGACTGATATTCAGATATGTTACATCGTGCAATAATTAAAAATAATAGTTAAAATAACCTTCCAATTGAAGTTAAAAATAAAAAAGCGTATATTAGAAAGTTACCAATAATCAATTGTCTTAAAATTTGCAGCGCCGATCAGGAAATTGTCTTGAACCCAAACTTGCCATTTTCTTGTTTTCTTTTATATAAGTTCACTTGAAGAAACACAAACAGTTTTTTTAGAACATTTTTAAAACTATTGATTATCATTGATCCCTACCTTTTTCTGTTTTAGAAGTTAAGAGTTTATCTAAAATTGATTTATAGTTACATTGAACTTAGAGAGAATATTATTGTTTACTGTTTTTTTCTTCTTATAATTTATCTTGAGTATTCTCTTTTATTTGCATTTTTGCTATCATGTGTAATTTTCATTCGTCTCAATTTTGTGTTTTTTTTTCTTGTTGTTATTTCTATTTTCTGCTCCAAAATCTCAGCTAAATAATATATTCTGCCAAAGGGCTTCAACGAAAAAGGTTTTTACAATAACTTTTTTATTTAATTTAAAAACTCTTAAATAATACAGAAGCATTTCTGAAACAGACGAATATTTTCTAGTCTCGCCGGAGACAAAATTTGCTCTGTAAAGTAAAAAGTTGTCTCAGTAGTGAACTGGAATAAAACATTATGGCTAAAGTTTATACGTTTAATGTGCCTTGTCTAATTTGATGAAAAGGTAAAATGAATAAATTTTTATGAAAAGTATTTAAGAATTATCATTTATATTTTCTTATGTTTAGATTTAGGAACGTTTGAATCTTTTGTCGGAAAAGCGTAGATTTCAGTTAGTATATATCACCACTACACCCAACACTTTATTTTTGCCCTTGATGCGCATTTCGCTATCGCATATCGCATATCGCTGTAACATTCATTTTTTCTTAGATTTTAAGACCATGTAATGTTACTGATTTTTCACTTTAAATTGTACTTTCTTTTCATTTTCGTATCGAGCGGTATATTAATCAGAAATTCCAAGCCGTTCGGTATATTAGTGTGCTGTGCGGGTTTGCGACCGAATCTCTCGATACGCCGGGATTGGTTAAATATTTGTATCCGCAGTTTTGGTTCCGGCGTAGCCATATTGCCGAGAGAGTGCCCACGGTTTATTTAAGGGTCCGGTGAACGAAAATCTTGGCGAATTTCCACCGAGCCGCCAAGTAGGTTGTCTCGACCAAGCCGCCAAGTAGGCTAAATTTCCACCGAGCCGCAGCGAGGCTTACTTCGACCGAGCCGCAGTAGAGGCTCATAGCAACAATTATGAGAGCTAAGTAAAGCACAAGTTTTTTTCTAACGTAAAGCCGTAGTGGGCTCTAAGTGTTTCCTACAAAGTGTGAAATCGGTTGTGTTCCATCGAAGGCCTAGAAGCCGAAATAAAAACCGTAAGTTACCAGAACATTCATCAATAGACCTATTCCCGAAGTAGTGCCTTAATAGCAATTTGAACTGACAAAAAGTGAAGTGAAAATCACGATTCTTCGCTTTCGGGGGTAGTCAGGTTTTAGAATTTAAATGTCTGATTTAGGGACTCTAGTAATAATAACTACCGGTTAGGCTAGAATTATTTTGTAATCCTTAAAGACACAGAGGTTAGAACTTTTATATTAAAATCATGAATAAATTTTCTTTTTGTTGATTAAAGCTAGTGTCTCACTGAATACCTATCTTACTTTTCAGGATAATGACGGCTGTACCAAACTGTTTTTTTTTTCAACAACTGTACACCCTTTCAGTATTTTTTCATTTTTTTAGCTGAAGTTAGATCCTTTCTATTTTAAAATGAATGGTGCCCAAAATTTGTACAGCTAAAGCTTTTTTAAAAAATAGAAAATAATTCCAAAAAGACGTACAAAAATTATCTCTTACCCATATCTCTCTACCAAGGAAAACTGAGCTAGTGTTTGTTTAATTTCTTTAGTTCTTTTAAAATCATTAGTCACTCAATTCATTATCAGAAATTAAAGCGGGGCTGCAAGAAAATTGCGCTCAAGCGTGGGACAAACAACTTTCCACAGGGTACAACAGTGACGCCTCAAAAAGCGGGCAAGTTCACATGGTACAAAATGACGCAGTCTACGTGGGGCGCAATTAAACACCTTTCCATAGAATACAAAATTACACCACAACGTGCGGGCAAGTTTACATGTTACAAAATGTCGAGCCCCACGTTGGGCGCCATTTTGTATTCTATGAAAGGTGTTTAATTGCGCCCCACGTAGACTGCGTCATTTTGTACCATGTGAACTTGCCCGCTTTTTGAGGCGTCACTGTTGTACCCTGTGGAAAGTTGTTTGTCCCACGCTTGAGCGCAATTTTCTTGCAGCCCCGCTTTAATTTCTGATAATGAATTGAGTGACTAATGATTTTAAAAGAACTAAAGAAATTAAACAAACACTAGCTCAGTTTCCTTGTAGAGAGATATGGGTAAGAGATAATTTTTGTACGTCTTTTTGGAATTATTTTCTATTTTTTAAAAAGCTTTAGCTGTACAAATTTTGGGCACCATTCATTTTAAAATAGAAAGGATCTAACTTCAGCTAAAAAAATGAAAAAATACTGAAAGGGTGTACAGTTGTTGAAAATAAAAAACAGTTTGGTACAGCCGTCATTATCCTGAAAAGTAAGATAGGTATTCAGTGAGACACTAGCTTTAATCAACAAAAAGAAAATTTATTCATGATTTTAAAATAAAAGTTGTAACCTCTGTGTCTTTAAGGATTACAAAGAATTCTAGCCTAACCGGTAGTTATTATTACTAGAGTCCCTAAATCAGACATTTAAATTCTAAAACCTGACTACCCCCGAAAGCGAAGAATCGTGATTTTCAGTTCACTTTTTGTCAGTTCAAATTGCTATTAAGGCACTACTTCGGGAATAGGTCTATTGATGAATGTTCTGGTAACTTACGGTTTTTATTTCGGCTTCTAGGCCTTCGATGGAACACAACCGATTTCACACTTTGTAGGAAACACTTAGAGCCCACTACGGCTTTACGTTAGAAAAAAACTTGTGCTTTACTTAGCTCTCATAATTGTTGCTATGAGCCTCTACTGCGGCTCGGTCGAAGTAAGCCTCGCTGCGGCTCGGTGGAAATTTAGCCTACTTGGCGGCTTGGTCGAAACAACCTACTTGGCGGCTCGGTGGAAATTCGCCAAGATTTTCGTTCACCGGACCCTTAAATAAACCGTGGGCACTCTCTCGGCAATATGGCTACGCCGGAACCAAAACTGCGGATACAAATATTTAACCAATCCCGGCGTATCGAGAGATTCGGTCGCAAAACCCCACAGCACACTAATATACCGAACGGCTTGGAATTTCTGATTAATATACCGCTCGATACAAAAATGAAAAGAAGTACAATTTAAAGTGAAAAATCAGTAACATTACATGGTCTTAAAATCTAAGAAAAAATGAATGTTACACCATGTTAGGGGCGATGACTGACTTAGCTTCATCAGGAGCGACGATTGACTAAGTCAATCATCACTACTGATGAAGCTAACATGGTTAGCGAGACGCGCGTCAAGCGCAAAAATAAAGTGTTTGGTATAGTATTGATATATACTGAGTAGTGTCATTGTGCCAAAGATTCCACATTCTGAACATAATCCTAAGTGTTGCTCACAATGAGTTTTTTAATGGAAATAAAATTATACTTTAAAATTGTATTATAGTACAGGAAATGAAGCTCAAAAAATGGCAAAACCTCGCAATTTTTTCGTCCAGCATCGATTTGTACAAAAATTTGGGATTAGGGTCATTTCACCCTTTAGTTCATTTTCTATATCGTGCGCTTTTTGTTATTTAAGGGTGAAAACTACCCCTAATTGTAAAAAATTAGAAAATAACATTTTAAACCTTAATATGGGTAAAATTTGGTTTGAATTAGTTAAATAAGGATTGTTTTATGCTTTAGGATACAATTTCATAATGTTTCAACCCTTAATAATCAAGCCTTGTTAGAGCTTAATATAAAAAAATTATTTATCCTAAAAAAATGATTTCGTCTTGCATCGATTTGCATAAAAATTTGGGATTAGGCTCATCTCACCCTCTACTTCATATTCTATATCATGCTCATGGCGTTGATTATTTTTAGGGGTGAAAACTACCCCTTATTGTCAAAATTATAAAATAACATTGTAAACCTTAATATGGGTAAAATTTGGTTTGGATTGGTTAAAATAATGATTGTTTTATGCTTTAGGATAAAATATCAATAATATGTATGAATAAATCCTTCAATTATAAAAGTATATACAAAAGAATAAAAAAACTCTGGCACTTGAAATAAAAAAAATATAAAAATGAATTTTTTATGCACTAACCGATTTATTTTCATAACTATAACAAACACAATTGAATAATTCTAAAAAAAATTGTCAGAGCACGTGCTATTTCTTTCGAACTTTAAAATACACTGGTGAGGAATCAACGAAATATACACTCACACACGCAGACACATGAGCAGATGTTTCTTCTTCTCTGTCTTTCGATTTGAATGGAAAAAGTGGAACATATAACGTATTACTGCCAAATATACCGGTTATGTAGATTATTACGCTCCAAATTTTTCGAAAAAAAAATTGATTGGTTTTTTAAACATAGCTCCTTCATTTTTAGTGATAGAAAGTTTTTTTCAAAAACGATTTTGTAGGGCTTTTCAAGAGCTATAAGACTATGTGAATTAAATTCCTTAAGATCCCTTAGTTTTTAAATGGGGTGAGTTTAAAGGGCTCGAATAAGATGGTGTTCGCTCGTAAATAGAGGTTTTAAACGGCTATATCTCGCCAAATATTCATTGTACAGAAAATCTACGCACAGGGAAATTTTAGTCATTAAAAGAAGCTACAATTTGGTACTCTATCATTTTTTTTCGTATCTCCAGTATTTTCGGAGATATTTTGAAGAAAAGGGTGAAAAATACGAAATTGCAAAAAATCGTTTTCTCTTTAAACTCCAATTTTTCTAAAATTAGGCATTTTAAATTGGTCAAACTTCTTGGGTGTATTGATAATACATATATAAAGAGAATCACAGAAGGGTGAAGATCAATTTTAATTAGGGGGGTAGTTAGGGGGTTGTTTTCACAGATTTTTTCCTAGAAAAAAGTAGGTACCGACCTTATTTTGATCATAAGTCGCTCAATTTTGATGCTAGAGACTTTTTTTAAAAGGTCTAATTATATACTTTAAAAAAAATTCTATAAGTTTTTCTCGAAAAATGCAAAGTTTTCCCGTTATTTGGCTTTGAATCTTTCAAATTATGCATTTGACGAAAAAAAAAAAAAAAAAAAAAAGCTAACCATTAACATGCCGTATCTCGGTTCGTATTGGTCGTAAAAAAATTATAGGATTTTGTTTGTTTTTTTAAAAGCTACAATTTTGCTCTTTACAGTTTTTTTGATAAAATGCATATTTTTCGAGTTATTCGCAAAAACCCTTTAAAAAAGTCGATTTTTTTCGTCGAAAAAACTGTTACTTTCAACCGCGAATAACTCGAAAAATATTAGTTTTACGAAGAAAACGTAAAGAACATTTTTTTTTTTAGAATTACCTTTTCCATCGATTCCTATAGCTAAAATGTAATAAAAAATTTCCACCCCCGAGATGGGGTGGCAACCACCCCCAAGGTTTTAACGTACAGCGGCATGATATAGAAAATGATCCTTGGGCTATTCCCTACCTTCTGTGAAAATTTCAAGTAAATCCATGCTGGACGAAAAAATTGCAAGCTAAAATGCTTCATTTCCTGTACTATTATATTTAATGCAAAATCAGTGTAAGTGCTCATATGAGTTAAATCCAATTACTTTTCTAGTATTGAATTGATTTTTTAATAAAAATAAATGAAGACATCAACAAACTGAATTATTTTTAGAGGTTCTTTCCCATTTAATATTTAAATATTTTATTCTCATTGAGGCCATATTCAATTGATAATAATTTTATTAAATATTTATTTAATTAACAAAATAAATCGTAAAAGTTAATACTGGCACACTCATTTAATTACGTTAAATAAGTAGAATCGTGTTCAATTATTGCCTGAATCGCAATTTAAACAATAAGTGTACTCATTTCCTGTTTCAGTAGACACTTATGTCAGAGCAGTTCAATTTTTATTTACACTTATATAGGTTTAAAAGCGGACCAGTCTTACTCATAATGCTAACGTGGTTAGTAAAACGAGCGTCGAGTATACAAATTAAGGGTTTTATGTAGCGCTACAGAAGCGGCGCGTGCGCGAAAAAAGCGATTCACGTTGGTTTTGAATGGTTATAAATTATACTCGATAGAAAACACAGTCCTGGATAAACCATTCCCAAGGGATGAGGTTCTCCATATAAAATACTGCTTGATAAAGGTTGAACAAGGAGTAACAAGATGAACTTTATACGGCTGTGATGTGTCTTTCTAGCTTGTGCCGTTTTGGGAGGAATTAAGCTGGCTACATCCCTCGAACACTTTCCATGAAAATACTTGTAAAATAAACTCAAGTCGCCCACCGCTCTTCGATGCTGCCAGAAATCCAGGTTTCTGGCGAGTTCTAGGTCTTCAATTAATTCTGAATAGAATCCAAGAAATTCAGTGTATGTTTGCGAGCAAAGCAGTTTCTTTTTAATAGGTCTAGCACAAGTGCTGCAGGGAAGTCCCTAAAGCGCTCCAGAAGCGGCATGTGTGCAAAAAAAAAAGCGATTCACGTTGTTCTTGAATCGCTGTAAATTGTACTCGGTGGGAAACACAGCGCTGGGCAAATTATTCCAAAGGGATGATGTTCTCCATATAAAAGACTGCTTGAAAAGCGTTGTAAGCGGAGTAACAAGCTGAACCTCATACAGACGTGAAGCACCAGCGCTACGTGTATTTCTAACATGCACCGCTTTGAGAAGAATTAAGCGGGCTACATCCTTCGAACACTTTCCATGAAAATACTTGTAGAACAGACTCAAGTTACCAACCGTTCTTCGATATTCCAGCGAATCAAGGCCGCCGTTCAGTTCCGGGTCTCCAATCAGACGAACAGCTCTTCTCTGAACTGAATCTAACAAATGCAGGGTATGTCTGGGAGCGGAGCCCCAAACATGGGAGCAGTATTGCATAGTTGGTCGAATTTGAGCTTTGTAAAGAATTAACAGTTGTTGTGGAGTGTAAAGCTTTCTAGTTCGAAATAATATTCCCAACTTTTGAGAAACTCTCCTTGCTATGCCTGCAACATGTTCATGCCAGGACATATTTGCTCCCAAACTAACGCCCAACAAATTGAATGACGATGCCAGGGGAATGGAGTGCCCCGACATAACTGTGTCAGGTTTCAGCAACGTTAAATTTTTTAGAAAAAACTGCCGCCTTTGTTTTTGTAGCGTTAAATTCCACTTGGTTACTGTCAGGCCAAGACAGAATTTCTTCCAGGTCTTTGTTAAGTTGAACAACCTCCTGCTGTCTGCGGATGTTCGCCTGACAGCAGACATCCAAGCGTTCAAAGTGAATGAAGAGACAAGCGTACTGTCGTCTGCAAAGCTGTAGATTGGATTCCCGGTCTTTTCCAGCAGATCGTTAATGTATATGAGAAAGAGAGTAGGAGACAGTATGGAGCCTTGGGGCACACCGGCGTTGATTGTAAAGGTGTTAGAAAGAAATCCGTCGACAGCCACTCCTAAAGAACGCTCTCTGAGGAAACATGAGAGCCACAAACAGAACTTTTCAGACATACCACAAGAGCGTAGCTTAGCCAACAGTCCATCGTGCCAAACACGGTCGAATGCCTTGGATATGTCAAGAGCAACCGTTCGAGATTCTCCAAAGTGTTCAATTGCGTTGTTCCAAAACATGTGTTACATAAGTCAGAAGATCTCCTGTTGATGTATGTTTACGAAAGCCATATTGGTGATCGTTAATAATATTGACTCGTTCAAGATATTTTAGAAGATGCTGATTGATAACTTTTCCATGAATTTTGATATTATTGAAAGCAGTGCGACTGGTCGGTACTTATTTGGCAAGGCTTTTTTAGGTATCAGCTGAACCGTGGCATATTTCCAGCAGGACGGAAATATTCCCTTTCTGTAGGATAGGTTGAAAAGTCTACAGAAAACTGGTGTTAGTTCCCTTGCACAGTTTTTGAGAACTATGGCAGGTATTCCGTCAGCGCCAAAAGCCTTTTTGGTGTCTAGCTTCATTAAAATACGCTTTGTGATACGCTGTCTGAAGATAACATCGGGCATCTTTGACTGCAATATGGGGATAGTAGGTGGTGCCTTTCCTTGGAAATCGACAGTAGAATGTGAAGCAAAGAGTTCAGCCAACAAGTTCGCTCTCTCAACAGGTGTGGTTGCAATGGAGTTATCTGGCCGTGTGAGTGGTGGTATGGTGGATTTGGTGAAATTTTTGCTAACTGCCTTAGCGACTCACCAAAAGGACCTGGAATTGTTGGGACAAGCGAGAAGTTTGTTTCTAATTCGTTGATTGTGTGCCTCCTTGGTTTCGTCGATAATTCCTTTGCATCTGTTCCGGGCACGAACAAAGGTGTTAATAAGTAAATAAAAGTATTCCATCGTTGGACAAATTTGAGCTTTGTAAAGAATTAACAGTTGTTGTGGAGTGTAAAGCTTGTTGGGTCGAGATAATATTCAGAGCTTTTAAGAAGTGCTCTTTGCTATGCTTGCCAAGACGTATTTGCTCCCAAATTAACGCCCAGCAGATTGAGCGATGACGAGGAATAGGGTGCCCCGACATAACTATGTCTCGTTCAGCAACGTGAACTTTTCTAAAAAAAACTTCTGCCTGCGTTTTTGTAGCGTTAAATTCTACTTGGTTACTGTGACCCCAAGACAAAATTTCTTAAAGGTCTTTGTTGGGTTGAACAACTTCCTGCTGCCTACAGATATTGGCATGAGTAGCCGATGTTCGAGCATTAAAAGTGAATAAAGAAATAAGCGTACTGTCATCTGCATAGCTGTAGATTTGATTGCTGGTATTTTCCAGCAGATTGTTGATGTAGATGAGAAAGAGAGTAGGAGAGAGTGTGGAGCCTTGGAGCTTGGGTGGATTTGGGGGTATTATGTAGTATGGTTGTGCCAAAAAGTTATTCATCAAAAATTCACAATTAATTGTAAAAAATATCAAAATAACCTTGCTAAAATATTACATATTAAAACGACAGTCAGATTTGGAGAATGTTACTTTTATTTTGGGTAGCAGATTTTATAACTAGTCGGGAACTTTTTTGCCATGCCTTGCTATCGATCTGGAACAAGCTAATTCTGGCACA
This sequence comes from Pachyrhynchus sulphureomaculatus, assembly GCA_019049505.1. NCBI lineage: Eukaryota > Metazoa > Arthropoda > Insecta > Coleoptera > Curculionidae > Pachyrhynchus > Pachyrhynchus sulphureomaculatus. The sequence goes on along the minus strand of CM032454.1, from coordinate 135,100,822 downwards.
TAAATAAATAATTTCCCTTTATACGCACATCGCAGACACTTGATGGCTAACCATTGCCAGACTGTTTACAAAAAGAAACTTAGAATTTTCGAGTGATATAAAAATATTTTGGGAACAAGAGCTATAGTTGGGAACTAATTCACTTATATAAAATACTTCCAGGATCGTACAAAGCTTGAAAGAAATTTACTGTAAAAAATAAGGAATGTCCCGTAAAGGTTGGCACGATTTTATACTTAAACTTAAAATATAAAGAGAACATAAACTTTAAAAAATTATCTTGCTTACATGTTCGGAATAAATAATTAAAAATATTTAGTTCTCAATAATCGAAAATTTTCTACTAAATAGCGTAACTTTTGTCTTTATACCAAGCAATTTTGTGAAGATATATAGTTGTTTTCCATTTTTCTTTAAGGGGTTACATACACATTGAATTTTCAAAAATTCGATTTTTTTTTACGGATATTTATTCTCTATACTTCTAAGAATTATTCATAAAAAAAAATTAAGAAAATTCCATTCCATTACAAAGTTATGGCATTAAGTGTGACCTGGCGTCGGATTGGGACCGCTACCTGTTTTCAGACACTGTCTGCAATATTACTCAGTCAATTTTTAATGTTTTTTCACTTTTTTTTAAATCTTAATTATTTTTTCTACAAAATGTCGAGAGGTTTTTTTTTAATTTTTGCAATAGACAATTTTTTTATAAATAATTAAATATAAATTTTTTGATCGAAAATTGCATACTCAAGTTTAAAACACCGTAAATTTTTTATTTTTGAAAAAAACCTCTTCGATAATTTTTAACTACTATATTATTTTACAAGGATACATGGTGTACAATGGGTGTACGTTATAGAACAGATGAAAGAGGGTGAAGGGCGAGTTTCCGGTGCCCTTAAATAACTGGACCCTATTGGCTAAGAGAAGAAAACCCTGACAGAAAAATCTGGTTCTCCGGAAGGGAGTTGGGGCATTGAGCTAGCAACTCAATACCTGTAAAAAACGTTTAACCGCTAAAAACGCTCAAAACAAGCCTTGGAAACAGGACAGAAATTATAGACGACGATGATTGGCAATGAAAAGGATGACGAGTATGGCTACATGTACGTGGAATGGGAAATAAAATGGGAGAAACAATGAAAGAAGTAGAAAGTAATAACCTAGATATCACAGTGTTAACGGAAACTAGGAAAAAGGGAAGTGGAAACGAAAGCTTAGGTAACTACACTCACATATGGTCTAGAGTAGACAAATCACAAAGAGCTAGGTCAGGAGTATCGATATTAATTCACAACAAATCAAAGAGATATATAAAAGATTACCAATACATCACAGACAGAATAATTCTCCTGAAATTAAAAATGTACGGTTACAACCTAAATATTATTGGAGTATATGCACCAGTAGATTCAGAGAACAATCGAACAAAGGATCAGTTTTATGAAGACCTTACCAAAAGTGTGAGTAGCATCAATCCCTCTTATGACGTGATAATCGCAGGGGACCTAAATCTGAGAGTTAAAAGCCAAACAAATAACGTAACAGTAGAAAACTACTCAGAAGATGTAGGAAATGATAATGGAGAGAGGGTCCTAGAATTGTGTAATCAATTTGATCTGAAATTAACAAATACTTTCTTCTCCCACAAAGATATTCATCGCTTTACTTGGGAGAGACCATCATTAAATCAGAAATCCATAACAGATTATATTATAACCAAAGTTCAATCAACATTCAAGATATACGACACCAGAGTTAAGAGAGGAGCCAACTGTGACACAGATCACCATCTATTAACTACTAAAATAGTGTACCCTTTTTCATCAAGAAACAATAAACATTTACAAACTTATCCCACAGACGAAGACAAGATAGAAATAAAAATGAAAAGATATAAAACTTATCTATTTCAACACGAAAGTATTAAAGAGCTTTATCAAAGAAGATCACACAATGTATTACTTACACTGGAACCCACCGAAGATATAGAGCAAGAATATGAACGCATTAAAAAAGTGATCCACAAGGTTGCACAAGAAACTTTAGGAGAGTATAAGTGGGAAGAAAAAAAACATGCATATATTACATACACAGAAGAAAAAAATAGATTACACCAAAAATATTTAACATACAAGTCAGAAGCTACCCGGGCAGAATACAAGAAAAAAATAGAGAGGTACGTAAGAAAATAAAAAAAGAAAAAAATGAATACTGGGAACGGAATTGTGCACAGATTAACACGTATATTGGAGGAGCACAATCGACAGAATTGTGGCAAACCATCAAAAATATGAAAACGAACAACAAAGAGAGGGCCGTAAATTTAATACCTCTGGAAGAATGGAAAAATTATTACGAAATATTACTAATTGAAAACAGACAAAAATTCCTTAGTATAGAGGATAATGAATCAGAAGACACAGAGGGAAAGGACTGGGACGAAATAACCATGGAGGAAGTACAAGGAAATCTAAAAATGAAGAATGGAAGAGCGGCCGAACCAGGTGATATCTCTGAAGAAATGATTAAAAATGGAGGTATAACCATGTGGAGAACAATAACTAGCTTAATTATTAATTGTATATCACAAGGAAGAACACCTACCGAATAGAAAAAAAGTTACATTTCATCAATCTATAAGAAAGGAAATAGAAAAGACCCTAATAATAATAAAGGTATATGCGTTACAAGCACTATGAGCAGACTGTACGGTAAAATTTTGCAGAATAGAATAAGAGAATCAATTAAAGGAAAGATATCCGAAAACCAAAGCGGATTTACTCCGGACCGGTCGTGTATAGACAACTTGTTTACTTTACAATTGATAGAAAAGAAGATCCAAAAAGATGACGAAATTCAAATGACCTTTATAGATCTTAAGAAGGCATACGATAGTGTACCGAGAAATAAACTTTGGCATGTCTTGAGAACAGTAGGGATAAAAGAAAGGATGGTAACAACAATAAAAGAGTTATATAATGAAAATATAGGATATGTGAAACAAGGACGCTATCTCTCGGAAGCTATCAACATTACAAAAGGTCTAAGAAAAGAGTGTTGCCTTTCACTTCTTATTTAATATATTTGGAGACAACGCTGTAAATAAATAGAACCGCACTTGCCAAAGCATAGGCATCCCCATTAGTGATAAACACCTATCGTTTAACTTTGCAGACGACCAAGTAATAATAACACAAGATGCATACGATATGGAATATGTATTGAAGAGATTATACACAGACTACAAGGAATGGGGACTGGAGGTGAGCCTTGAAAAGACGGAGTATAGGGTTGTGAACTCGGAAATAGAATTTGATGTCTTAATTAACAACGATACTCATCAAGAACGAGTCAAGAAATTTAAATATCTAGGAGTACTGATTGACAACAAAAATGGTATAGGTAAAAAGGAAATACAGAATAAAATACAAAAAGCCAAGAGGATCATAGGAGCTCTTAACTCACTATGGTGGGATCAAAACATAACTACACAAAACAAAAAGAGAATTGGAAGAACAATGGTAGAATTCGGTTTTAAGTTATGGTAGTGAACTGTGGGTAATGAAAGAAGAGGATAAAAGAAAAATAACGACGATAGAGATGGATTACCCGAGAAGAAGCGCCGGAGTGTCCAAATTGCAACACATAACAAACCAAGAAATACGCAACAGAAACAATTATACGAAGAATAGAAAATAGAGGATTAAAATGGTTTGGACACCTACTCAGAATGAACGATACAAGATGGCCCAAAAAGTTCTTGACATGGAAACCATCGGGAATAATAAAAAAGGACGACCACGTAGATCCTGGAATAAAGATATGAGACAGGCCATGAGGTCACGAGGAATGGACGAAGAGATGGCAGACGATAGAGAGGTTTGGAGAAGGCGAATGGGAACACAACACTTAGTTGTATAATTATTATATATTGCTTGTGTATATGTACAGTTGAGCCCAAATATATATATATATATATATATATATATATATATATATATATATATATATATATATATATATATATATATATATATATATATATATTATTTTACAAGAACAATTTTTATTTTTGCAGATTAGATTATTTTTTGTAAACTTATCCTGCAGACAAGGAGGCGCCATAATCTTAATTAGTGGCCCATTTAACCTGAAAAAAAATAATGTTAACATTTAGAATATATTTAAAAATAAATTCATATAATTTAAAGTACAATAAAAATATATAATAGCCATTCGTTTGTACTATTTACTTTTATTTTTTTTTTAATATACATTCTATTTGCAGCGCTCAGATGTATGTAACCCCTTAACAAATATCTTACTAAAGGTCAGTACCTCTCAGTTGGAAGAAGTTTCGGAATGCTAGTCAAATTCACATTTTTGTAGATGAAGGGGATATTACGATTTTCTAGCTACATAATTAGGACTTGGCATACTGTATAGTAGCTAAATCCGGCTAAAATACAATATTGTGTATGCTTTTTGACATATAAAACGTCGTCGTCGTCCTCATTGCAAAAATTTATTGATGGAAATTTCTTTATTAATCATTTAGCCCGCAAAAAATGGTTTGCAGTGAAGATCCTATTGGCAAATAGCCGGCCAAATAAGTATTTTGGGGGAAAATTTATTATAATTTACATACATTATTTGAAAAATTCTCCTTACTCACTACGTTGTGGTATTGTGGCCTTGGTAGAGTGCTTAAATGGTATTTAAAATACGATTGATCATCTATTATTAAACATTTTTAAAATACGATCATCAAGAAAGCATGTAGTTGCTTTGATCGATTTGGAACAATATATTCTTTTCGGCAGTGCATTTTGAGGTGTTCTGTTTTTTATGTTTTTATACTATTTCTTTTGAAAACTCCTTTTTTTTTAACGTAACTTCTCTTTCACAGATTAGATATTTTAAATTTTTTGATGGCATGGTGTACAGTTTCTCAATTAGATTTTGCTTCTTTGGCAATGAAACAATTTTTTTTTTTTCTCTCAACTCTGCAGAACTTTACAAGACATCTCTCAAATTATTTCGGCAGTTCTTTTATATACATATATATATATATATATATATATATATATATATATATATATATATATATATATATATATATATATATATATATATTTATATATTTATATATTTATATATATATATTATATATATATATATATATATATAAAAGATATCCTTCAAACAATTTACGCCGTGTAAGAAAATATTATATGTATTTAATGCGCTACAGGTTATGAAGGCCTAGGGCTTAGTTAACTGTATCCATTTCCCTCTTCCATCATCCGGCGTCCAAGTATTGTTGGATCGTATATCTCCAATCTATTCTGTTCTGCGCCTCCGTCCTCCAGTCTCTCACTCCTATGGCTCTTAAATCCTCCTCAACACGTTGCAACCACCTCATCTTCGGCCTTCCTCTCCTTCTCGCACACACAGGCCTCATTGCCAGCACCATTTTCGGCAGTCTCTCTCTTGTCAGTCACTGTACGTGTCCTAACCATTTCATTCTTTGCGCTCTTATAAAAGATGTGATTCTAGATCCGTCATATAAGTTTTCCAGTTCCTGATTTGTCCGTCTAGTCCAACCTTCCGGTGTGTTGCTTCGTCAGTAGATCATTCTCAACATCCTTCTTTCCCACCTCTCCAGCGTCTCTTCCTCTAATTTGTTCATTACCCATGTTTCACATTGGTAGGTGGCAGTAGGTCTTGTGACCGATGTGTAAATCCTTAGTTTTGTCTTTCTAGAGACGTATTTTGATTTCATTAAAGCTTTCAGGCTCTCACATGTTTGGTTGCCCTTTGGCATTCGTGCCTTCAACTCGCTCCCCTCATTCCCGTTTTCTTCCAACAGTACCCTCAAATATACAAATCTATACACTCTCTCAAATTTATATTCTTTTCCATCGTAGGTCGTTACATTAAGTTTTTTCTCTTTTTTAATTTCTGTGCTTCCTGCTATCATACATTTCGTTTTCTCGGAGTTGATTTCAAATCCATACTTACACGCCTCTCTTATTAGACTTTTCGTTCTTCTTACCAGTTCTCTGCTAGATTTTGCTATCAAAGTTAAATCATCCGCATATGCTATGCACTGGTGCTCTTCATTAAAAATTGTACCATTATCCTCTAGACTTCTCTCTCTTATTATCCTCTCCAAAACTAAGTTAAATAACGTCGCAGACAGTGGGTCACCCTGTCGTAGTCCCCTTTTCACTATAAAATCCTCTGATTCCAGGCCATTGCATACTTTTTTATTGGTCGTTTTTTGTAGAGTCATTTTAAATAATCTGAATAGTTTTGTTGGTATCTCTAATTGGGACAATTCTTGATAAATTCGGTCTCTCATAATTCTATCATAAGCCTACCGGAAGTCTATAAAAAGGATATGTAACGCTATTTTATGCTCATAACTCGTAGTTTGAATTTCTTTAACAGTGAATATCTGATCTGTTGTGGATCTATTACTTCGGAACCCTGCTTGTTATTCCCCAGTCTTTCTTCTACATACCCATTCAGTCTCTTCCGCAATACCTTTGCAAGAATCTTATAGCATGTATCTAACCGAGCTATTTCTCTATAATTTTTGCATAGCATTTTATCACCTTTTTTGTGTAGTGGACTTATTCTTTTGGCATTACCTCCTGTTCCCACACTTGCACTGTTAGTAGAAATAGTTTCTCGTGTAGCTGTTCGCCTCCTGGCTTTAACCTTTCAGCACTTATTTCGCTTACACCTGGCTTTTTGTTGTTTCTCATTTCATTAATTATAGCTTTGATTTCTCCTCTTGTCAGTTTGCTCATCATATTCCCATTATTATCCATTGTTCGCTCCTCCACCACATTCCCTGCTTCTCCCCATTCAACAATACCTCGAAATACCTCTTCCACTCATCCATTATTTTGTCTGGCGCACTTATTAGTAACCCTGTATTAGTTTTGAGGAAGCTGGTTCGGCTATGGTATCCTTTGTTCATTTGTTTTATTAACAAATCTTTTCTCTATGTTTTTCAATTTTTCTTCATTGTATTGTCTCTTCAGTCTTCTGGATGTTTGTTTGAACACTCCTTGTATTTCTTTATATTCCTGAATATTGTCTTTATTTGGATTCATTATCATAATCTGCCTTGCTTTTTCTTGATCTCTGCTAGTGCGCTGCACTCGCTGTCGAACCAGTCTTTGATTTTTACTTGTCTCTCTTTTCCTTTTAACGTTGCATTACTCTCTAGTTTCACTGCTGTTTTTGTTTGCTCCCGTATTCGCTCTAGTTGCGTACTTGTTTCCTGTTGATGTAAAACTTTACTTATTTCTTCCTTGTACATTTCCTTCTTTTTTTGATCTTGGAGACTACTCACATTATACGCCCTTCCCTTTTTGTTTGTGACTTTTATGACTTTGTCCCCAGATTCTCCCTTGCATGAAATTCTCACTAAGAAGTGATCGGAGTTACAGTCCTCTCCCCTCATACTTCTTACCTCTATAATAAAACTTCTATGTTTCCTCTCTATCAAAACATGATCCATCTGATTGATTCTTCTTCCATCTGGGAAGGACCATGTTCCTTTATGTATTTTTTTCTGTTGTAACTCGGTACTTTTGATTACCATATTTTTTTCCATTGCAAAGGTTACCAGTCTCTGTTCATTATCATTGGTTTCATCGTGCTCACTGTTCGTTCCCACTATTTGTCTGTACATAATTTCTTTCCCCACTTTTGCGTTACAGTCGCCCACCACCATCTTTATATCATGCTTTGGTATCTTCTCGTACTCCTCTACCAGTCTTTCATAAAATATATCTTTGTCTATTTCATCTTTTTGTACATTATTCTTATGTAACAGATTTTAAATGAAATTCAGCTTTGGCCATGGCTTTTGCGTTAATAAAGAAGAGGAATGATCCACTGGAAGGCAGTTACGTCACTCCACCCGTTACTATACAAAATTTTAGCGCTCAGTGTTTTCATTTTTACTTTTTTTAATATTCACAAAATTTCTAAATAGGGGAGAACTCTAAGAGTTAAGAAAAACATAGTTTGTCAGTAGGAGTATTACCTTTTTAAACCTAACTTTTTGGGTCAGATGACTTTTTTCCATTAAAACAAAAATTCACTTTAAAATTATTTTACATTTGAGGAAAATATTAACTAACAACAAAAATTGGCCAATATATTTTGAAACAATTTCACTTTGTTTAAATTAAATTTACGTCAAAATAGAAATATATATATATATATATATATATATATATATATATATATATATATATATATATAATACATTCAAATTCCGGGTTTCAATCTGTTCGTCTAACAATGAATTTGTACGACGTTTCGCCAAAATCTCATTTGGCATTTTCAAGTGCTCTTGCTGCTGCTGCTACTCGATACTGTGATCTTGCTGCTGCCCGAAGCTAGTTAGCTTCCAGCAACAGCGGCAGCAAGAACACAGTATCGAGAGGCAACAGCAGCAAGAGCACTTGAAAATGCCAAATGAGATTTTGGCGAAACGTCGTTCAAATTCAATGTTGAAACCCGGAATTTTAATGTATTACATTCCGCCATCCGTGAAAATCTCTAGTGTAACATGTAACTGAGTACCTCGTTTACCAAACTCTATCGAGATTTTATGGATGCAGCATGGTAAGGGAGATGCGCTAACTGAAGCATAGACTAGATGGACGCGTAAGAGGCAACTGTAAAACTATTAGGCTGATTTTCCGCATTTTTCGCGATGGCTTGTTTAAATGGATTAAAACCAGTCAATTCATCATTATTTATTAAAGTAAAAATTTTTTTGTTATGTCTAAAAAGTTTAGTCCGATAAGTAAATTATTTAACTTTGCTACATTATGTTATGTATGAAAACTTAATCGCAATACATATCTTTTAAAAAACGTTAATAAAATTTATCCAGTCATAAAAACTCATTACTATTCCTAGTGGAAAATTTCAGTATATGTTAACTTTCTAAAGATACAAAAACTTTTGTTTAATTAACATACCTTAAGCTCAAAGCACGTATTTTCTCCAAAAGGTACTTAAATCGCCCACACAAATACGAGTATTTCAAAGAACCTTTCATATGTCTCTTATATCCTAAGACTGTTTACTTTAAAGATAGTATACCTGCTAAGATTCTTAAAGCAAATAAGGCTTTAATGATGTTAAAGCTAAAACTAGCATAGTTAGAAGTCATTCTACATTAATGTTTGCGTTTTAAGCAGAAACTCAAACGATTATTTGTTCGGTAATTCTGACATTTCTTCTAAAGATTATGTCCAACTAATAGGCCTATTATTTTAGGATGATTATTGCCATATTTTCATATCAGAAATATGTAAACTTTTTGCTCGGAATGCACATTTATAAAAATTAGAGTCAATGTTTCAATCGGATTTGAAGTTTTCAGTGTAGACAAGCCAGCTACTTACATACTGTCCTTAATCCGGCTCTTTAGCCATCACAAAGTGCTCTTACAAGAAGCCAAAATGAGATGTATTGTTCGAAGTATGTGCTTAAAAAGGAAAGTTTATGAAAATGAGTTTTGCATGTAATCACACAGCAGTGGATGAGGACGGCTGATGGATGATAATGATGATGATACTACTTTGTCTCAACCAATTGCAATAAGAACATACGAATTTATCAAGAAATTAGAAAAATATGTGCTGACTTTAGAATATCTCCGTGACGTTAATTTTGGTACATTATTTAAGGATTAAGTGATGATCTATAAGTCAAGAAAATGAACTGGGTGGCATACTGGTTTATTTTCGTTGGTCTTGCTTTTATCTGATTGTTGCAGTGCACTTATTATCATCGCATCGATTTACTTTCTTAAGGTATTTCATAACGGTAAACCATACTACACTCCTCAGACGAGGAGTTTTGCTACGGCTGCTGTAAAGTTATATCAAGTGCGACGTATACTTCAATGCTTACACCAAATTATTGTGCCAAGTATTGGCCAGGTTACCAAAAAGGTGAACTTTGAAGTGGAGAATGTTTAAAGAAGAAAAAGTTATGATTTGACATTAACGGTTGCTCGAGAAGTAGTCAACTTGTCCGGAAGTTTATATCATCAATATCTGAGAAACGGTAACCAAAATAATCCTAGATTATCATGTAACGCTTGAAAATCTATTTAGACACTACAGCAAAAGAAAATAAATATTTTTAATGAGAAATAAATGGTTTATTATTTAATATTGGTGCTCGTAATTATGAAGATTTGTCTTCTTGCATATGGGATTTGTCGATATCTCAAAAAATGTACGTTGAGAATCTTAAAGAGAAACATAACCTAGCATTTGAAAGAAGAGCGAGCAAGACAGCTGCACAAACAGCCAAATAATTTTGACAAAGAGGAAACAAGGAAAGAAAATATGGAGGAGATAAACGAAACTGACTACCAAGCATTAATTTCGAGCACATTAGGGAAAAAAACCTGAAATGAAAACTGAAACAACGATTTGATATATTTGGAATTCACTAGAGTGACTCCACCATCGGTTATGTCTGTCACCTTCAATGAGGTTTTAAAGGTATAGATTGAGAACCGCTTCATCTCGCTGAGTATTCTACCGAATTCCTGTGCCGCACGCAAGATGTAAATCACCATGTTCATCGGATCACAAATGCCTCAATATCGAAAAAATTTGTATATATATATATGTATATATATATATACATATATATATATATATATATATATATATATATATATATATATATATATATATATATATATATATATATATTTATATATATATATATATATATATATATATATATATATATATATATATATATATATATATATATATATATATACATACGGTATGTTAGACCAATAATATATAGAATTTTGAGTAAGACTCAAAAATAAAATAATATCCAGGGCTTACCATTTAAAAAAAATTTAAGATGGCGTAATGTCTTCGAACTGACAAAACATTTTATTGTCAACGTCAGCATGTGCGCCGCATAGGACCCTATAACTTTTTTAAAACCTTTTTTGACACTGACACTGATTAATAAATACTGTGGAATCATTATTCCATACATATGGGGCACCCTGTATATATATATATATATATATATATATATATATATATATATATATATATATATATATATATATATATATATAAATAAATATATACTTATATAATTCTATATATTATTTGTCTAACATACCGTATGTCTAAATGGAACTGTTTTGGAATTATTGATATTTGAAATTAAAATCAGATTAAAAAAAAAAATTTAAACTGGCGTGTGTCAAGGAGTCCCGACCTTACGTCACTCGATTTTTTTTAAGTTTTCATTTGAAAACCAAAATTTACCGAAGTCGACCTGAAACTGTAGAAGATTTACATCAAAAAATTCAATATGAAGTAGCACAGATCACCCCGGATTCTCTGCAGAACTCTGTTCGGACTGTTTATGGCAGATTAGGTCATTAAGTTAACGGTAGACATTTTGAGCAATTGTTACCTTAAAAATAAACCTAGAGTATTTATTAATAGTTTTTTTTGTCTTTTTTTTTTATTTTAAATTTCAAATGACAACAATTCCAAACCAGTTCAATTTAGACAAATGGTATGTTGGACAAATAATATCTAGAATTTTTAGTAAGTCTCAAATATAAAATAATATATAGGGCTTTCTATTTAAAAAAATTAAGATGGAGTAATTTCTTCGAACTGACAGTTCAAAACATTTTATTGTCAATGTCAGCATGTGCTCCGTATAACACCCTATAACTTTTATTTAAATCTTTTTTTGATACACTTAATAAATGCTATGGAATCAATATTCCATACATATGATGCACCCTGTATATATTTATTTGTCCTAGGACAAAAAACGGCGTCTATACAGGATCTATCTGATCTGAACCCTTGTTGCTTATCTTCTAAAGAGGTAAGACTATTAATTGGGTTCGTTATGATCTTTGTTACGAGTTTTAGTGTGATGCTCAACAGATTTATTCCTCTATTTTCGAAGGTATTTCCTTATCTCCCTTTCTAAATATAAGAATGACCGTAGTAATCCGCCATTCATTTGGGATTTTATGGCTATACAAAAATTTCTGAATTAAATTTGTTGCACTAAACTTCCTGCCCCGCATTTCAAAAGTTCATCTGAAATACTATTTTGTCCCGGATTTTTCCTAATCTTTAACTTCTGTAGCGCCTGCTGCAGATCCAACTTCAATATTCTCACCGACCACTATTTCCAGCGTAGCTAACGTCAACTCTGCATCCTCTGCTCTATACAAATCTTTTAGATATCTGATCCAATTTTCTCTGGGTACAAAATTGTTCGGTTCAACAACTTGTTGACCTCTTTCCTTTGTGATCTTATAAGCCACCATACTTGTTTTTGAAGGCCATTTTTTCGAGAAGGCTTCCCAATACTGATTTTTGACTTATTTTATCAGCGTTAGTGTCTCATTCCTAATTTTGCGCTATTCGGCATACGATTCCGCCGTTCCCGAGGCCGAATATGCCAGGTAAGCTTGTTTTTTTCTTTGCACTTTTGCTTAACTTTCTGGCAAAATAATGAGATTTTATATGTATTATTTTTTCTTATCGTTTTTGTGCCCAGTACATCATATGCGGTCCCCTTTTTATTATTATTTATTGCTGCTAACTTAGTTACTGGGTTTGTGTCGATCTTCTCTTTTAATCTTTCCTTACATAATTCCTTTATAGTTGGGTCCGGGAAGGATTGTATGTTGATTTTCTCTGCCTGAGCCGCCGGCCTCAAGCCTTTCTGCGGTGTAAACTCCATTCTGACCCTCCCCAGCAACATGCTATGGTCGCTACCGATCTCAGCCGAGTTTAGCGCTCTAAAGTCCAATATTTGTAGTGAGTAGAAGTATGTGTTAGTCACAATGTAGTCAATTGTTGATTTGTAGTTCCTCGAATTTATGAATCTACATTTATACTCAGCTTCATGGTCATAAAAGGGATGATTAAAACTCTTCTTAATTGCCGGCACTATTTCATTGCCGATGCAGGCAATAAAATCTCCGAGAATAATCATCGGTTGATAATGTGGTAGTTTGCTAATTGTATCATGAAGATGGTTGAAGAAAGATTCCCTACCAGTTTTTGGTTTGTTCTCGGTGCATAAATTGATAATATATTCATCTTTTACTTTCCCATATTCACTGTAACAACTAAAATTCGTGCAGATACGTAATTACTTTCCTGTATGCAATCTCGATACCTTGTGTGCGCTACTATAGCAACCTCTTCCTTTGCTCTCTCGTGCTTTCTCACTCCTCTATAAATTATTATGTACTACTGTATCCGACATTTACCTCTTTTTTTAGTTTCTTGCAATGCGCCTATATCGATTTTATTGTTCCTTGAGTGTTTCTTAACCATTGTTGTTAAATGGCTTCATATGGCAAAACGTAATACATTTCTCCTTTTCCGAATCGTAGTTCTTTTTCTCGCTTGAGTCGTCGTCGATAAGTGCGTCCTATTCCGAGGCAGTTTTTGGTACTGTGAGCATATTTCCTTTTTGACTCTGGGTAGGAAGCTAACCTAGCCCAAAAACATTTCTCCTTTGTTCGGGCTTAGGACCGGCAACATGATCTACTCAATTCACCCAACAATCATGCAACCGGAGTTTTTCCCAAATGAGTTGTGATAAATTCATATACGATGTTATGTTATGCTCGTTTATATGACTGTGACATCTTTAAGCAATATATAACCGTTTTTGACCTATTTTTTATTATAATATCTGTATATCTATTTCAAGTTGGAAGTCAAATTTAAAAAAAAAGGAGTTTCTCATACCGTGTAAATGCACAAGACGACCGTAGTTTTGATACTAATATAAAAACTACAATTTTTTATAAATTTTCACTCGCTGATATCTCTAAAACCTGAACTAATAGAAACATTCTACGTATAAACTCAGTTTCTGTGTCATCAAAAATCGACCACCCAGTTTCATCGTGACATATATTACCTTTTTTGTAGAGCAACGTAATTTTTCACAATTTTTAAAAACTAGAGATCAGCGTCTAAGCTAAGAAATAGTATTTAAAACGGCAAATACCGACAACATTTCATTAATGTCATACAATATTACAACCAACTCTCCATTTAAAGTGACAGTAAATAAATTGAGCAAATAAATTTTCAGAAAGATAATTCTCCTACTTCGTGTAACAAAAGAAAACAAATACTTAGGGGAGACACAAGTTTTATTTCTTTTTAAGATCAAAACAAAGTTACAATGAAAAGTTGAGGTTTATTTTGCTGAGAAAATTAAATAACGAACGCGTCGTAGGACAACTCCCATATTTTTCTTCTTAAGTGAATTTTTCGTAACTTATCGATATATATATATATATATATATATATATATATATATATATATATATATATATATATATATATATATATATATATATATAGGATGTTATATAAATAAATAAAATTTTTGAAATATTGTGATATCTTTGATCGAATAAAGAAAGATTCACTTCATCAGTCAATACGTATATAAAAAATTTACTAACCTTTTTACGTGTCCATTAAGAATGTTTCCAAATGTTTTTTTCATGTTCATCTTTCTTGAAATAAAATGACTTTGAACAAATAGTATTTGCTTAAACCAATCTGATTCTGTGATGTTAAAATCACAAAAGTGTATTGTTGATACACCATTTTATCAATCAGCGTTACAGCTGTTATATGTTTGTGTCCGGTTAAATATTTCCGAAAAAATTGATCTTCTGTTTTAAGAGTTAGTGACAAGAAATACACCATTGATCTATTCAAACTGTGTCATTGTACTAATAATAAAACTATATTAAAAATTAAACAAATTTTTAACAGAAATGTAACGTTTATTGACTTTAAGTAGAGAAATATTTGTGTGTATTATTTTTGTTAGCAAATAGGTCTTTTAAAAATTTCAGTTATAGATTGTTTTATATATATTTTTTAAACAATGAAAGGTAAAATTCCTTTAATCTGCTATAAGAAAAAAAAGAAACTTTTGATTTTAAAGTATAGCAACATTGTGATAATCCAGATTATAAAAATCCCAGTCATTAGTTTCTGATGTGTTTATTTACTACAGCTATTGGTGTATATGCTGAAAAACTTAAAACTAGAGGATCAATATTCTCATATATATATATATATATATATATATATATATATATATATATATATATATATATATATATATATATATATATATATTTGTATATATATACATACCGATCTCAGCCGAGTTTAGCGCTCTAAAGTCCAATATTTGTAGTGAGTAGAAGTATGTGTTAGTCACAATGTAGTCAATTGTTGATTTGTAGTTCCTCGAATTTATGAATCTACATTTATACTCAGCTTCATGGTCATAAAAGGGATGATTAAAACTCTTCTTAATTGCCGGCACTATTTCATTGCCGATGCAGGCAATAAAATCTCCGAGAATAATCATCGGTTGATAATGTGGTAGTTTGCTGATTGTATCATGAAGATGGTTGAAGAAAGATTCCCTATCAGTTTTTGGTTTGTTCTCGGTGCATAAATTGATAATATATTCATCTTTTACTTTCCCATATTCACTGTAACAACTAAAATTCGTGCAGATACGTAATTACTTTCCTGTATGCAATCTCGATACCTTGTGTGCGCTACTATAGCAACTTCTTCCTTTGCTCTCTCGTGCTTTCTCACTCCTCTATAAATTATTATGTACTACTGTATCCGACATTTACCTCTTTTTTTAGTTTCTTGCAATGCGCCTATATCGATTTTATTGTCACTTAGTTCCTTGAGTGTTTCTTAACCATTGTTGTTAAATGATCTTATGTTCCATATGGCAAAACGTAATACATTTCTCCTTTTCCGAATATATATATATATATATATATATATATATATATATATATATATATATATATATATATATATATATGTATGTATATATATATATATATATATATATATATATATATATATATATATATATATATATTTAAAAAACCTTGTTTTGAAAGCATTGTCAAAGACAAAAATCAACCGCCAGAGGTTTAAGATATCATGACAACTAGACATGGTCTGACATTTAGATTATTTTCGTGAATCTAGTTGTGAGTGATTTGAGTTCAGTGTGGAAGATTTTTTGGTACAGTGTATACAATATTTGATCTAAATCCATATAATGTAACCTTTTCTACTGAACAACGTCTTTTAAATTATACTAGATATCCGGTGTAAGTTTTATTTTTTTTATTTTGAGTTTATTAGTTAAATAAACTACCGGGCCTAAAAAAACATATATATATATATATATATATATATATATATATATATATATATATATATATATATATATATATATATATATATACATATACTTATTCCTAATGTTACCTAACGTAATAAAATATATCCTATAACCTGACCAGAGGACAGATGTATTTATAAAAAAACACGTAAGTCGTACAAGTGGTTATGGAATGATAAGCACACTAACGGACAGACAAGCAGACAGAGAGAAATTGCGTTATATATATATATATATATATATATATATATATATATATATATATATATATATATATGTATATATATATATATATATATATATATATATATATATATATATATATATATATGTATGTATATATATATATATATATATATATATATATATACATACACATATTATTATTATATAACCTGGCCAGAGAACACATCTATGAATTAAAAAAAGCACATAATTTGGCTAGGTGGTTCTCGAGTGATAAGCGCATTAACCGACAGACAGAGAGATGTTTCATTTTATATACATTGTATTCTTTGTTACATAATATTGTTCCATATTTAACGGTTTTAGGCAACGTATTGCAAAAGAGTGCGCTAGCGGCAAACTTTTTTTCGACTTGATTCACTATGATCGTCATGGCTTATTTCTTATATTACCTAAGGTAGTAAAATATAGTACATCCTATAACCTGGCCAAAGAACATGTGTATGTTTAAATCTAAAAAAAAGAAAAACACGTAAATCGAATAAGTCTTTCTCGAGTGATAAGCGCACTAACGGACAGACACACAGACAGAAAGACATTGCATTTTATATATTACAGATTATGACTGTTCTCGTTTTTCTTTCTCACATTTGGTCAATGTGGTTCCATGTTTGGCTGACGGGCGGAAACCAAGTCAGCACAAACGCATTATCATTGTGTATTAAGGAATGACCTGACAATGTTACATGTTTTCAAAATCACTGACTTCTGAATGTTTTTGTGTATGTTTGTGTTGAGTCCTAATTGTACTAAGTGTGGTGTGAATGTTGTTGGTGTAAGGCCTGTGGCTGATATAATGAGGGGGACAATGATGACTTTTTCTTGTTTCCATAGCCTTTTTATTTCCGTTGCAAGGTCTGTGTATTTGGAAATTTTTCCTGTGTATTTCGTTTGGATGTTTGTGTCGTTGGGGACAGCTATGTCAATTAGATAGGTGACTTTTTCTTTTTTGCACTGAAAAGTAATATCGGGTCTATTGGCGGAGACTGTTTTATCTGTATGGATACTGATGTCCCAGTAGAGTTTGTAATCTTTATTTTCAAGTACGGATGTTGGTGTATATTTGTAGTAGGGATCTGTGTTTTCTATGAGCTTGTATGTGGTGGCTAGTGCTTGGTGAACTACTTTTGCCGCTGAGTCATGTCTGGCTGTGTATTCCGTTCCGGCTAATATTTTACATCCGCTTGTTATGTGTTCGATCGTTTCTTTCTGTTGGTGGCATTTTCTGCATCTGTCTTCTGTAATAGTTGGGTCTTTGATAATATGCTTTTGGTAGTTTCTGGTTAATATGACTTTATCCTGGATGGCAAGTAAGAAGCCTTCTGTTTCTGGGAATAGCTGCCCATCCCGTAACCAGGTGTATGATTGTTTTTTATTTACGTGGTCTTGCTCTATGTGGTATCTGTGTTTTCCGTGAAGTGTTTTTTCTGACCACGTTTTCATCTTTTCCTGTTGTAATTGGATGTGACTGTGTGTATCTGCTGGGTGGTCTACCCGGGATAAGTCGAGTGGGGTATAGTTTTTGTCTGCTTTGACTGTTGCTGTGTGGAGGCTGGTTTGCTTGGTGTGAAAGAATTTCCTAAGTTCCTATTTGTTTTGTGTGTAATGATCTGATGTCTATAATTCCTCTTCCTCCTGCCTTCCTCTCGATGGTAAGTCTTTCTTTGCATGCGTTGGGATGTAATTTCCTGTATTTGGTGAATTGAGACCGTATAAGGATGTGAATATTTTCTAAGTCTGTTTGTGACCATTTGATGATACCAAATGAATATGTGAGTATAGGTATAGCGAACGTGTTGATGGCTTTAGTGAGATATTTGGAGTTGAGTTTTGTTTGTAAAAGTTTCGTCAGTCTGTTCTTGAATTCGGTTCTGAGCTCTGTTTTGATGTGAGTATGGTTGAGTTTGGTGCTTTGTTGAAAGCCTAGATATTTGTATGTTTCTTTGTCAAACATGTTATCGAGTGTTTCATTGTTGATGGTTTCTGTCTCATGGTGGTACTTCCATTGGCCTTTGTTGATATGGAGCACTTTGCATTTACTTATACCAAATTCCATATTGACATCCAAGGTGAATATTTCTGTGATTTTGAGGAGCTCTTTCAGCTGTACTTTTGTGGCAGCGTAGAGTTTTATGTCATCCATATATAGGAGGTGGTTTATTTTATGTTGATTCCCTTTTTGGTGTCTGATATTGAAGCCATGCTCTGTTCTGTTTAGTATATTTGAGAGTGGATTGAGACAGAGGCAAAAAACCATAGAGCGCTGAGCGAGTCTCCCTGAAATATACCCCGTCTGATGTACAGCTCTTCTGTTTGGATGCGTTCGGTTTGTGTTTCTAGGCGTATTTTGGTTTTCCATGTTTTCATAATTTGCGCTAGAAATTGCCTGAGGTGTTGGTTGATTTTATAGATTTCTAGGGCTCTGATTAACCAGCTGTGGGGTATGGAGTCGAAGGCTTTTTTATAGTCTATGTAACCGATGTGAAGGTTTCTGTGTTCTTTTCTGGTTTGTCCCATAATCACGCTATCTATGATCAGCTGCTCTTTGCATCCTCGACTATTTTTCCTGCATCCCTTCTGCTCTTCTGTGATAATATTGTTGTCTGTTAGGTGTTGTTCTATTTTCTTGGAAATTGCGGCTGTGATGATCTTGTATAGGGTTGGAAGACAGGTGATAGGTCGGTAGTTTGACGGGTTTGTGGTGTCTGAGCTTTTGGGTTTAACGTATGTTATTCCTTGTGTAAGGAAAGTGGGAAATGTGTGTGGTTGTAGAATGGCTTTGTTTACAGATTATTATTATTATTATTATTATTATATAACCTAGAAGAGAACATATGTATGAATAAAAAAAAAACACGTAAATGGGATAAGTGGTAACGAAAAAAAAATTAATCCGATTTGGAAATGCCCGGGCGATTTAAAATTAAAAGTCTTACTATTTTTTGATCACAGTAGTATATATATATATATATATATATATATATATATATATATATATATATATATATATATATATATATATGTATGATTTTATTTTTCTTTGACCCTGTATGTATTTTTATTTTTATTTTTCAATTTTCTTGGGTTTGGGGGTCAATTATAGAATCAAGAAAAAAAAAAGAAAGGAAAACTATGCCGAAACGTCAATAAAAGGAAAAAATCACAATAAAATTTAAGAAGTTTCATTCTATAATTGACTTACAAACCCAAGAAAATTAAGAAATAAAAATAAAAAATATATATATATATATATATATATATATATATATATATATATATATATATACATATATATATATATATATATATATATATATATATATATATATATATATATATATATATATATATATATATATATATATATATATACATATATATATATATATATATATATATATATATATATATATATATATATGTTACAATAGAGGTTTTCATGGATGGTGGAATGTAATACATTAAAATTCCGTGTTTCAATCCGTTCGTCTAACAAAGAATTTGCACGATGTTTCGCCAAAATCTCATTTGGCATTTTCAGGTACTCTTGCTGCTGCTGCTCCTCGATAGCGTGATCTTGCTGCTGCTGCCGCTCGAAGCTAACCGCGTTAGAGACGCGTACGACCGCGCTTAAATTCAGCACACCAGTAAATGATGAGTGATTTTTCAGAGCAGAGTCCTCGTAACACTTATCAAGCCATTGTTTTGCTTAAACGGTATTTTTTCCCATCAAAAACCAGTGTTTGTTAGCTTCACTTAAATCATTATATCTTGTAAACTAATCATCGCAATGTCATGAAATTTTGACACGTATCATTTGAAGGTTTGTAGTTACTAAAAACCATATAATTTTTTTGAAAAGGGCGACATTCACGTGTCAGAGAAAAAACTTTTCAGCCTACGTTATTTAAATAATATATAATTAAATATGAAATAATTTAGCTTAAACAGTATTTTTTGTTCAATAACTTAGTTTAAAAGCAAAAAAAAAAATTACAAATACACATGAGCTAAAAATGACAGCTCTCCTAATAAAACTTCAAGTTACATGTAATCCTAATGGAAAAAACACCATTTTACATTTCGAAATACATGATAATGTTTCAAGAGATAATTAAAAAGAATTTTTCCTGTTTTTGTGCACACATAAGTCATTTTTATTTTTAAAACTGATTTAATCTTTTGGTAATTAATTAGAGTTTTAACAAGAAATGTAATTAATCATTTTGCTCAAAAGATTACATATATTTAGCATTTGCATAAGCATGACAACGACAAATTTGCTATTAAATCCAATTTATTTTTTTATTCCGGGGATTTAACCCATTAAGAATACAATTGCATTGTAAAGTACGATGTGTAAAATGTAATTAGTCATTAATTAATTTAGTTTATTAATTAATTAGTCAACTAATGGTAGCCAGTAGATCAGTTTTAAAAATAAAAGTTTCTTATGTGTATACAAAATTTGGAAAAATTCCTTTTATTTTTTTATCTAATTTTGTTACGTTCTTCGAAATATAAAGTAATATTTTTTTTCATTAAAATAATAATGAATATGGAATTTTACTGCAGGACAGTTGTTTTAGCCCACATATATTGTTATGTATAACATATATATATATATATATATATATATATATATATATATATATATATATATATATATATATATATATATATATATATATATATATATAAATATATATATATATACATATATATATATACAAAATTATTCATAATTCTTTGAAAGTAGCCACATTTCACCTTCTAAAACAGTCATTTTCAAAAGTATATAAAACAATCTAAATTATGTTCAATGAAGACATTACAATAACTTTGAATTGTAAAACCAGGCATTATTCGTGGCATATAGCTTTGTAATAAAAAAACTATATTCAAGTCTTTTGACAGACTCCAGTGTATTATTTCGTACTGTAGATAAGAATTAAACTATGAAAAATATAAGTATCTCGAGACTTACTAACTATAATAACAACGATTTAAGCCCATCACAAGAAGAGAACAGCTTTTTACACAAATTATTTATATGACTAAGCTCTGCCATCAACGTTTTGAAAATTAGCATGTTTCTATTAATCTACTCCTATGTACAACAGTACATCATCTCAAAGTAATTTAATACTGTCAGAACAATATTCGTGTCGTCAGTGTAAGACGTATAACTGGGACGTAAACCATAACTTTAGGAAGATTATTTTAAAAAATTTAAAAACTTAGGATTTCACACATAGCACAAAAACTTCGGAAACCATTGATGTGATGCCAACATCCACGTATACTTTTGTACATTCTATAAAGCAATTCTTCATGATTCATACAGTCGAAAGCCTCACTTAAATCAATAAACAAGGCTGCTGTAAAATGTACTATATACATATATATATATATATATATATATATATATATATATATATATATATATATATATATATATATATATATATATATATATATATTTATTTATATATATATATATATATATATATATATATATATATATATATATATAAGTTAAAGTTTTTTTTCTTTTTTTCGGGAAATCGGTCAATAAGAGGAAACTCATTTGTTGTCAAATTCTGTATTTCCTCAGGAATGTAAAAACTGAAAGTAGAAAAAAAACTATATGTACTAAACAAGAATAAATAAAAGGAGACTCACCAACACAGAGTATTACAAAATCAAAGGTGATGTCACCATGTGTCATACAGTACTAACAACCAAAAACACAAACAACATGACAAGGAACAACACAAAACCTTCGGTCCCGATCAATATAAATTCACTGATAAATACGAAAGTAATTTGCTTGAACACTGGTTTGACTGTGTGAGTACTAACCTATGCATAATTCTTAATAGTCGATAGACTATTAAGATTTACAGTATAATCTGATAAGATTATACTGTAAAACTACAAACTTAAAATGTCACAGTAGATATTGCTTATGTTATTAATATCCGTTTTATAATTAATTTTCTTATCATCCCTAATAATATGGCACATCTCACTATATACGTTCTCATACTCAAGTATCCTAGTATTCGCATAGTCAAAAACATGTCCCGTACTCAAATAGTAACACGACACAGCACACGAGATTTTCCCAATCACTCAATCGCTCCTATGCTGTGGCAGCCTATTTTTCAACCATTGAGAGGCCTGCCCTATATAAACACTTTCACAACCCAGACATGGCAATTTATAAACAACACTACTGTTGAACATTAGAGGAGTTCTTTATTTGGTCATGGTAAACAACTGGCAATTACATAAATAATTATTCTTAACTATCTTCAAATTTGAAAACCTAGTGAAAATCTTGACTTTTCTAGCAGTTAGGTTTGGAACAGATTGCAACTTAACATACCTCACCTCAAGATTTTTATCATCCACAGGACCATCATAAAAAGTAGAATTAAAAATGATTTTTTTCAATGTACGTCTTGGGTAACCATTGTTGGTATATATACATATATATATATATATATATATATATATATATATATATATATATATATATATATATATATATTCGATTGTTGACAAAAGAAGTCTAGTAAGAAACATGACATTCTCTGCGGTATTGCGGAGAATGATCGATATTTAGCAAGTTTTTTTATAAAATAAAATATTAAATACTTTCTTTATAACATAAAATGCATGACTTTAATTACTTTCTACTTTGAATTTTAATAGCTACTCCAAATGAAGATATAATGCATTAAATTAACCCTAAGATATTTTACGGCTTATACCAGGCACTTCCTATATAATATTAAATGTTCATTGTTAATTCAAATTTTCCCTGCATAATAAGTACTTAGAAGTAATAAAGCATGAAGATAGACCCTAAATAAATTTAAAATTTTCGAGATTAAATTGTATACCCCGTTCGTTATTTACGCTAAAAAAGACCAAATGAAGCTTTTAGCTGCTCTTATGTTCTAAAAGAGAAACCAAAAAGTGTGGTATTGCTGCCAATTTAATAATAAAGGATACATAACTAAGTATTCTTGGTGATTGTTAAGTTCTTTACAAGAAGTTTTTTCTCTACAGTGAAGTTAGGCCTTTGATAGTATGGCGTTTCATAATTTTGGCTATTTTAATCAAAACGAGTTATTTTAGCTGTAAATGGAAACACAATAGTAGCAATGGGCAAAGACCAATACGCGAAGAAAACTAACGAATTACTAAGTGACAATACCTACAGGATGATTCAAACGTCCCTACCGGTAAAATTCAGAGACGGGTTACAACCGTAATCAATGTCTCTAATTTAACTTCTGGGGAAGATCCTTTGGTCTCCCCTTCTAATCATCAGTGAAGTAGTTTTTCCAACATATAAAATAAGTAAATGTCTTACAATTACCTTAGTCGTCTACATATTTCATTTTCCTAGACATATTTTATAAATAAACTTTAGGACTAGCCATGAGTTTTCCACTATCTCCACGGTATCACAAAGTCCCCAGATTGCTTAAAAAATCCAACTTTCCCACAATCTTCAACATTATACGAAAATTGAACAATGCTTAAGATCACTAAAAGGTATAATTCATTTGCAAACAGAAGGTGTCTATAAAATTTCCTATTCATGAGGCACGGTGTATATAGAAGAAACTAGAAGATCAGCAGTAACTAGAATTAAAAAAAGGTTTTGTTTTTAAAATTACCTCGAACAGTTTTCTCAACTTTTATTAAAATGATGTAAACTTACATCTAGCAAAAAACTGACAACCTTAAATATAAAATATTAGTAACGATGGTTCTAGTATGTACGGCAATCCCTTAAAAATAAGTTTGTCTTTGACAAACCTCCGTACACAAATTTTTAGATTTAAACCTATATTTACCCAAATATTGTTTTACTGACCATCATCATGTCTTCAACCATATACATTTTACATAGGGAAAGAGCAATCAAATCAAATTCAGAGCAACAAAAGTTTTAAAAAAAATCTGACTATCCTCGATTTCACAAGTCTTGGCAGCATGATTTTTTAAAAAAACCTACACAAATTCTATTTTCATTATAGATGAAGAATTTCTGTAAAAAATTATAGGTAAATAATATCAATAAGATTTTAATACCCACAAATGAAAATGTATATGCGGATTGTAAAGTATTTTTTTCTTTTTCAAATTTATTGATCAAAATTAGGACAGTATCGAAGTGTATTGTACTCAAAAATCTGTTTCTGCAAACTATAGCTATACAGTATAAAAAAACCCGGTCAAATGTAAGTTAGACTTGCGCAATTAGTGTTTCGTACTGTGATTGCTTTCAAAATAAAATAAAATGCTTACCTAGACTAAGTTAATTAAGTCCCTGACATCCTAAGATTCAACATGTATTTTAGCGCTTTTTCTTAATCAATAATGTATAATAGTTATAGAATCTTTGCTACCTAATAGCAAATAAATCATTCTATCTCAATCTAGAATCTACTAATAAAAGTGTAAAACTACCTAAATATTTGTTTAATTATAAACAAGTAAAGCAAAATTATTTCTCGGTACAAAAACACTCGCCACGCCATACGTCAAGAAATATAATTTTCATAGTTTTTTTTATAGCAGATAAATTATCGTATTTCACTGAATCTCCATATGAAGACTATTCCAGAGTTTTTTCAAAATCTTTTAATCAGTACTCTTCGAAAAAAGAGGGAACATCAATTTTTGGCAATTTTTGTAAAATACCACAAAGAAAAGTGGTCGCAAGTATTAAATCATATATATTTTTGAACTCGTGTTTTCATAAGCTTTCATTTGACACCTCATTCGATGGTAAAAATATTTTTTTCCCTTCCGATTTTACCCCCCAGAACTAATCCCTTAAGTCAAAATTTAATTTCCAAAACTACACAGCTCTAATTGGGCCATCATTTCCTATATTTGTGCCAAATTTTGAAGTGGGTTTGACAGACAGACGGACACTGAAGTGATCCCATAAGTGTTCCGAACGGGACACTAAAAAGTAGGTGAAATTACAATGAATGGGAATAATCGTAGTAACCTAAAATCTTACTTGATTATCTCAAATCTGTCCAGTCCACACTCTCTGGTAACTAGTAAGCTACTATGTTAGTTATTAAGACTCATATTCCTCAAAATTCTACAATTTATTGCGACAATCTTTATTCTTGGAGTATACTATAATTAACCTCCACTTTGTGATGACAAAATATACCTTTTGCGAAACCAACTAACAGCTGATGCAAGATATTTCAAAAATAACTGGCAGCGTTCTATCGCCTGTAGTGTCTACGGAGAACATTCTCATATAAATATTTTGTTTTCATCTTGTCACTCTAGCCATGTCTCTCGCGGCGAGTCTCCCACATAGGGCATAGCGTAAATTCTGATATGCAGGTTAGAGCCCCGCTGGTAACAGAACACTTTTACTCTCCTCACGGTGATGTTTTACCTGTGTTTAAAAATTATGTAGGTTCAAACGTTGTGATGGAAGATGGTTAAATATATTTTGTTTGAACTAAAATATCGCAATTTAATATTCGTTAATTTAGCCTTTTTAAATTAAGTTGTTTCATTATCTTTGCAAAGCATTACATGTTGTGTTTTTTTTAAATAATATTCCAAAGTTTATATAAGAACATAACTTTAAAGCTTATATATACCTCACTTCCTACTTTCGTGGTCTTTAAAAGCCGCCGATAACAAAGTTATGTATTAAATTAAGAGGAAAACATACAGGTATTAAATATTCTAAGGTATCTAAATAACAAATTTAATTAATAAATATTTATATTTTCAGATAATTATGCTAATCATTGATTACATATTAACATTTATGATTGATTGTTTAGGGAACTTAGACTACTAATTTTATTATTTATATATTCGATCGATTCATGGAAAAATTTCGTAACCAACATTAAGACACCCATTTCCTCCAGCTTTCTCTGGTCAGCCGTGAGAAGAATGAAGGGCTTTACTTCTAACAAAATCCCCGCCCTACATATAAGAAATTCCCATATCATTGATCCATCACAAATCACTAATGAACTCGCTGCTTACTACTTGGAAAAAATTCAAATCTCTACCTTCACCCCCCTCGCAAACGTCAATATAAACACCTTTAACACAGAACACAATACAAACTATAACGCCCCTTTCTCCATACACGAATTAAATGATGCTCTGAGGAAAACCAGAAATACAACTCCTGGACCAGACAATATCCATGTTGAGATAATCCATCATTTTTCCCCTTATATGCTGGAGGCCTTGCTGGCAATGTATGATTATATTTGGCTGAAGGCTCAGTTTCACAAACCAGGTAAACCTAGATCACTACCAAACAGTTATCGTCCAATATCACTTACAAACCATCTATGTAAGTTGTTGGAACGCATAGTGCTTCATCGGTTGACCTGGACAATAGAAACTAATAATCTATTGTCTCTATACCAATATGGTTTTCGTAGATTCAGGACTCAAATGGACTATTTAGGCTCTCTTGAAACAGACATTCCACCATAAAAAGCATCTGTTACTAACATCCCTTGACTTAAATTCTGCTTTTGACACAACGGAGAGGACTACGATCTTAAACCAACTTATTACATCTGGACTCACAGAGCCTCTTCCAAAATTTATACATAACTTCTTGCTACCTATATCTTTCTCAGTCAGAGCAAACGGCACCCATTCTGATAACCATAGCTTGACTATGGGGGTTCCACAGGGCTCTGTCCTTAGCCCTACACTCCTTAACCTAGCGATGATAGCTCTTACCGAATGTATTCCTTCCAACATCAATTACAAAATCTTTGCCGACGATATTATCCTGTTTACATCCTCCCCATACTCCGCTCGATGCACAAACGATTTACAAAGAGCTCTCACCTTAATACATACCCAGGCGAAAAACCTCGGGTTTACTTTCTCTCCAGCCAAATCCGCCTCCATTCATTTCTGCAAACATAACAGATGTCCCAGAATGAACTATCTACACCTAGAAAATATGCCTCGCAAAACTTCTGACTCCTTAAAGATCCTAGGTCTGATCTTTGACTATAAACTAAACTGGAATGCTCACATAAAGTCTCTTAAAGATCGTACTACTAGCGATCTTAATCTACTACGCTCACTTTCGGGAATAAATTGGGGCGCTGATTTCCCTTCCCTTTTACAAATATACAAATCCCTCATACTTCCCAAACTCATGTATGGAGACTTCATCTATGATTCTGCAAGTCCACATATAAAAAGGAAACTCGACCCAATACAAAATCAGGCCCTCCGTCTAGCCACGGGAGCCTTCCGTACCACCCCCATACCTAGTCTACAATGCTTATCCTACACTCCCCCATTACAACTCACTAGACACTTATCCCTCCTTAAATACTATTCCTCGGCCATATTCCGGCCTGATACAAAAACCTCTTTAAACTTAGAAAACGCCCACTTATTAAACCTAAACCACATTCCGAAATCGTTACCAAAAAGAATAAACAATTTGATCATATCATACAATATTACCCCCCAAAGTACGAATATCCCCTTTACACCACTTTTCCACCATGGCTTTCCCCGCAACCCAACATAGACCTTTCAATGAGAGTTTACGATAAGACAAACTGCTCAAACACTCTTCTCAGAAAATCATTCATTGAAATTATCTCAAAAAAATATTCAAAACACGTGCTATACTATACCGACGGATCTAAAACCGAAAAAGGAGTTGGAGCAGCCTTTATCACTCAAAATATCACAAAAATATTTAAGCTTTCAAAATCATTCTTCCATCTTCACCGCTGAACTGTTCGCACTAAAAGAGGCGATCAGGTATTCCTTAACAAGGCTCCACAGGGCTCCTATCTTAATAATATCTGACTCCCTTAGCGCTCTGACAGCAATCAAATCTAAAAAACTATATCAGACAGATCACAGATCTCATGTATACGGCCTCACTAAAGCATTACTCATTCTCGCTACTATGGTTGCCTAGTCACTTAGGCAATAGGGGAAATGACAGAGCGGACTTCTATGCCAAAATGGCCACTGAAAAGGGGAACTTAATCTTAGGAGAAAACCATTACTCAGACGTTAACATATACCTAAAATCGATATATGAATCCCTTTTTCAACTAGGATGGGATCTGAAAAATCCTAATAATAAATTATGGCCCATCAAACCCAATGTCTATCCACCATTACATTCAGTCAACATGAATAGAAATGACAACGTACACAGGAGAAGATTAGCGACATGACACACATACTCCACTCACAGTTACCTTATGAACAAAGAACAACAGCCCACATGTCCAGACTGTGATGCATCCCTTACAACGTCACATATCTTTGAGGCAGCTCATTACAGAGACAAGAGAAATAGATATAACATTCCATCCAGCATGAAACAAATAAGTGATTCATTTCAACACATGAAAGTAAATATCCATAACTTCCTCCTAGAAATACATTTTAAAGTCTAAAAACAGAACAAGGGGCGCTAAATAACCTCTAATAGTTGATGGGCCCAGACACCAATAACATCATCAACATCATCATCATCTTCTTTGCAAAAAATAAGTCAAAGAAACTTATTCTTAATTTTTAGCCTGAACCACGTTTGTAAGAATTATTATTCACAAAATTTTAATACTCGTCTTTACATTGTGCCCTTCAAAAATAAAAATTATTGAATAGTAGCTGGGCCCGCGGCTCCGCTCGCGTGGACTGGAGTCACTACTATCGTCACTGCTTATTCCTTATGTTACCCAACGTATTAAAATATCTCCCATTATTTCCCCTTATCTCCCAATATTTCTCCTTATCTCCCATTATCTCTACATAATTTCCATTATCTAAGCTTATCTCTGTTCATCTCCCATTATTTCTCCTTATCTCCCATTATTTCGCCTTATCTCCCATTATTTCACCTCATTTTCCATTATCTAGGCTTATCTCGACTTATCTCGCAATATTTCTCCTTATCTCCCATTATTTCTCCTTATCTCCCATTATCTCACCATAACTCCCATTATCTAGACTTATCTCCGCTTATTTCCCATTATTTCTCCTTATCTCCCATTATTTATACTTATCTCCCATAACTCACCTTATCTCCCATTATCGAGGCTTATCTCGACTTATCTCCTATTATTTCTCCTTATCTCCCATTATGTCACCTTATCTCCCATTATCTAGGCTTATATCGAATTATATAGAACATATGTATAAATTTATAAATCACGTAAATCGGATAAGTGGTTCTCGAGTGATAAGCGCACTAACGGACAGATAGACAGAGAGATGTTGCATTTTATATATATTATATTCTTTGCTACATGATATTGTTCCATATTTAATGCTTTAGGCAGTGTATTGCAAGAGAACGCGTTAGCGGCAAACTTTTCTCCAACTTGATCCACTGTTATCGTCACTGCTTATTCCTTATGTCACCTAACGTAATAAAATATATCCTATAACCTGGCCAGAGAACATACGCATGTTCAAAAAAAAAAAGCACGTAAATCGGATAAGTGGTTCGCCAGTGATAAGCGCACAAACGGACAAACAGACAGAGAGACGTTGCATTTTATATATTATAGATATCCTTTGCTACATGATATTGTTCCATATTCAGGGGTTTAGGCAGTGTATTGCAAGAGAACGCGCTAGCGGCAAACTTTTTTCCGATTTGATTCACTATTATCGTCACTGCTTATTCCTCATGTTACCTAACGTAATAAAATATAGTCTATAACCTGGCCAGAGAACATATGTATATTTAAAAAAAAAAGCACGTAAATCGGATAAGTGGTTCTCCAGTCATAAGCGCACTAATGGACGAACAGACGGACAGACAGACAGACAGACAGACGGAGAGACGTTGCATTTTATATATATTATAGATATAGATTATTATTATTATTATATAACCTGGCCAAAGAATATATGTATGAATTTAAAAAAGGACACGTAAATCGGATAAGTGGTTCTCGCATGATAAACGCACTAATGGACAGACAGACAAACAGAGAGACATTGCATTTTATATATATTATAGATTATAGATATTCTCTGCTACATAATATTGTTCCATATTTAATGGTTTAGATTGTGTATTGCAAGAGAACGCGCTAGTGGCAAACTTTTTTCCGACTTCATTCACTATTATCGTCACTGCTCATTCCTTATGCTACCTATCGTAATAAAATATAGCCTATAACCTGGCCGGAGAACATATGTATGTTTTTAAAAAAAAGTACGAAAATCGGATGAGTGGTTCTCCAGTCATAAGCGCACTAACGGACAGACAGACAGACACACAGACAGACATACGTTGCATTTTATATATATTATAGATGTAATAAAATGTATATCTATAACTTGGTCAGAGAACATATGTATGAATTTAAAAAATCACGTGAATCGGATAAGTGGTTCTCGAGGGATAAGCGCACTAACGGACAGACAGACAGACAGAGAAACGTTGCATTTTATATATATTATAGATATAGATTATTATTATATAACCTGACCAAAGAATATATCTATGAATTTAAAAAAAGGTACGTAAATCGGATAAGTGGTTCTCTCGTGATAAACGCACTAATGGACAGACAGAGAGACATTGCATTTTATATATATTGTAGATTATAGATTATAGATATTCTCTGCCACATAATATTGTTCCATAATTAATGGTTTAGGCTGTGTATTGCAAAGGAACGCGCTAACGGCAAACTTTTTTCCGACTTCACTCACTATTTTACGTCACTGCTCATTCCTTATGCTACCTATCGTAATAAAATATAGCCTATAACCTGGCCAGAGAACATATGTATGTTTTAAAAAAAAAAGTACGTAAATCGGATAAGTGGTTCTTCAGTGATAAGCGCACTAACGGACAGACAGACAGACAGACAGAGAGACGTTGCATTTTATATATATTATAGAAGACGAAAAGTTCCATTATTATTTGTAAAATAAGTAGTGCTCACGTATGGATAATGCTAATCATCTTCTTTCAAAAAGTTATTGTTGAATAGAGTAACTTATATTTCTCATCCACTTTTCTTGTACTTTAAATAATTCCGATGTTATTTTCACAACCAAAAATATTAAGAAAATAATATAATCAGCATTACAGATATTAGATAAGAAAAACTCTTCACTATCATAAAGAAGCCTCTGTTACCAATATTGTACATGCCATTTTACTTTGTTATAGTATTCGCTAAATATAATCGTTTTACTGATTGCATTAGAGAAAAAGGGATTTTAAAAATCCACTTTAAAAATGTTCTTAGTTGATTAATATATGTTGAATATTGTCACAATTTAGCTGTACATAAATATAAGAAAATAATGTCCAGAATTCTTAACCAAACATTTCCTATTCGCTTCCATTACATTAATTTCAGTATAAACTAGAAATAAAAGTCATAGAGATTATAGCTTGGTGACCGACATAGGAATCTTGGTTTTTAAAAAACTGCGTATTTCTCGCCAAGAATGTGACACACAATCATGTTAAAACCATATTTCTTGTCTAACATTTAAAGACCCCGGAGTCACAAAGTAAGGTAACATAATTAATAAATAGGCGTACTGTTACTAATAACTCAAGAATTTATGGAAAATAGTTTTTGATAATTTGATTGACGAATAACATGAGGATTTTTGAACACGTGAGTATATTGTTAAAATTGTTTGCTTCATTTCCAGTAGATTGCTTCGTTAGTACTTAAACTTTACTTAATAAATTTCACAGGTCTGCAACAAAAATGCTGTCTGGATGTTTTCAACTGATTTCTATGTATTTAGGTGTTCTGAAAACTAAAAAAATACTCAAAACATTCCAGAACGTCAGGTTATTTTGCAAAACGCAAAATTTTATTATAAAAAAGGGTTTTTTTGGGCTAACTTGAAGTCATAAATAAATAGGTACAATTTTATTTTGATTACTGTTTTTAAATGTATACAGGCCATAACTATCATTACTTTCTAAATAAAGAACGCCCTGTGTGAGCTAAATTAACAAACATAAACGTTGTAACCAGAACGTGCGCGCTCCGATAGTGTAGAAAGTGGCGCGGTACAATTACGTGTTAACTCGTCATTGTTTTATAGATCTTGGTTCAATATAGTGCATTGTCATCTATGCGGAAGTGTGTGAATTCGTCTGACAGTTTCTGTTATATTTGTGGCGAATATATGGTATTAAAGCAACAACTTAATATTACGGACTTTGTAAAAAAAGTATACTTCATGTATTTTGGCTTAAAACTTGGAGATAAGGATAAAGTTTGAGCACCTCATAAAGTCTGCAAACGATGTGTTGAAGACCTTCGAAATTGGTTTAAGGGCAAGAAAAAAGCTTTCCGATATGCGATTCCTATGGTATGGCGCGAGCAAAAGAACCATAGTGATGATTGTTACTTTTGTTCGTGTAATGTGAAAGGGTATAATTCAAAATGGAAGCAGTCCATTTCATACCCCAATCTGCAATCAGCTATTCGTCCCATCCCTCATGGGACCGAAATACCAGTGCCCAAGGCCCTGCTACCTTGGAAGAGATTCCAAGTTCTGACGAAGATGGTGCTGTACCTGAACCCGATGACAAGCCAAGTTTTCAATTTGAAGATGACAGCAGTTCGAAATTGTTTTCCCAGGGCGAGCTAAATGATTTGGTAAGAGACTTGAATCTTCCCAAAAACGCTCCTGAGTTGCTTGGATCAAGGTTCAAAAGCAGGAACTTACTTTTGCCGGGAGTGTATGCCTCCTGGTTTAGATATCGTGAGAAGCAGTTCACTTCCTACTTTGCCCAAGAGGACGAGTTGGTTTATTGTACCAATATTGAAGGTTTGATGGATACATTTAAGATCGCATACGACCCAGCACAGTGGCGTATTCTCATAGATTCTTTAAAAAGAAGCCTTAAAGCAGTTCTGCTTCACAATGGCGGTTTCTATGCTTCCATTCCTGTCGGTCATTCCGTACACCTCAAGGAAACCTACAAGAATTTGGAATTGGTTCTTTGCAAATTAAAATATAAAGACCACGGTTGGCAAGTGTGCGGTGATTTAAAAATCTTGGGCATATTGCTCGGACAACAATCTGGGTTTACCAAATTCCCTTGCTTTTTGTGTCTATCGGATAGTAGAGACCGAGCAAATCACTGGACCAAAAAGTGTTGACCTCCGAGGGAGCTTAAAGTTGACGAAAAGAACGTCCTGCATAAAACTTTGGTGCCTCCTCATAAAGTTCTTCTACCACCGCTTCACATAAAGCTGGAATTGATGAGGCAATTTGTAAAGTCACTTCCAAGAGATGGAAATTGCTTCAAATACTTAATATCAAAGTTTCCAGGCCTCTTGGAGGCAAAGTTGAAGGAAGGTGTTTTCGTTGGACCAGTTATTAGACGCCTTATGGCTGATCCACAATTCATCACGACCATGACGGATCCTCAAAGAGAAGGGTGGATTGCCTTTAAAGAGGTCATAGAGAAATTTTTAGGCAATAACAAAGACACTAACTACAAACAAATCGTCAAAAGAATGTTAAAAGCATTTCAAGCTTTAGGTTGCCTAATGAGTTTAAAAGTACATTTTCTTCATTCCCACCTCGACTACTTTCTAGAAAATTTAGGAGATCTGAGTGAAGAGCAAGGTGAACGATTTCACCAAGGTATTAAGGAGATGGAAAAAAGATACCAGGGAAGATCGAGCGTCTCAATGATGGCAGACTACTGTTGGACGCTTCAGAGAGACCTTCCAGATGCTTCCTACAAGCGAAAATGTACCAAAAGGAGTCTCACTGGGAAAAAAAATGTGTTTAGTGCAAATTTAGAAAAATTTGTTTAGTCTTTTATCTTTTATTTTAAGATGATAACTCGTTTAACATAGATACCTACATTGTCAGAAAACGTGACGTTCTATGACAAAATGAAAGTCATTTTCGGATTCAGTACACCCAAAAACATGAGAATTACACAAAAAAACCAAAACAGCTCTCAATTTTTTTTTTGCAGACTTGTGTTTTTTGTTTATTATTATTATAGTACTATAAAAGTCACTCTTAAAATCAGATCTAATAACATCATTTTCAAAAATACACGTTTAGGCATACAAATATGAGAAAACAACTCCTACCTCTGACTGTGAAAATATGACCCTTTTATACGTCATCACTAAGTAAACAATATTACGAAATATTCAACGGATGAAGCCCGGTTGATTCCTCACAAAGCGGCGCATGCTATTCACACGTCGCCCTAGCACAGCACGTTCGTACTCGTTTGACAATGAATTACTTTGGACTATATTTTCTACCGAGTATAATTTGCACTATTGCAGCTATTGCAGTGTGAATTCGTTTAGTAGTACATGTGTCTTACCAATAAAAAATTTTTTGTGTTTCATTTGGAATAAGTGGAATTTTGCGCAAACCCTTGTATTGCCTAGATCTTCTTTCACAAATATTTAATTTTTTTCCCTGCTGCTATTTAAAGAATCTTACCACTGTTAAATAAAACATCACATTTCATTCATCTGTCAATATTTTGCTCTAAAATTTAAAACTGGAAAAGAATTCCACCATTAAAATGATATACTGATTTTGCATAATAAATAAATAATAAATAAATAAATATATAAACTTTTATTTCATGAGACCTGATACAAGGTATGGAAAAAGTCACAGAATGTATACATCCTGTGAAAATAGGGATTTAAAAAGCTTTACAGATGCACGTACTGTAGCTTACATACAAATATGTATACTCGTAATATAAAGATCCAAAAGTACTCTAGATTACATACAAAGATTTATAATATAAAGTCCTCAATCTGAAAAAAATCCTGAGTGCTATAAGGGACATTCTCAATTAGCAATCTTGATATTAGTTTCTTATACATACTTATATTTAAAGATTTAATACTAGTAGGCAGACTATTAAAAAGCTTTATGCTGCTGTAATAGGGACTCCTTTGAAATAGAGATAATGTGTGTTCTGGTATAACTAAATTTTTCTTATATCTTGTATCGTAATTATGCCATGGCTAAAAATTTATTCAAATTACTCTTAACATAAATCAGAACCTCCAGTATGTACTCGTACATAGCAGGTAGAGCGAGTATAGCAAATTTTTTGAAAAGTTCACGGCCTGAATGTCTTGATCTGACACCTGCAATATTTTGAACTGCTCTTTTTTGCATTCTAAATACTCTGACCATATTAAGGGAAGCACTTCAAAATATTAGACCATAGTTCAATCGAGACACAAAGTGTGCATAGTAATAAGACATTATTGTATTAAAGTTAACGACACTTTTTAATCGAAAAATGGCAAAACACACCGATGAAAGCCTTTCGCATAATTCATTTATATGACATCCCCAATTTAAACTGTTGTCTATATAGACACCTAACAATTTAGTCTCCGTTACCTGAGCAATAGAATGTATGGTTACTTCAGTCCTAATCAAAAAACTTTCAACAAATTGGGATGCCCTAGGCACAAAATTTATAAAAACAGTCTTTTCAGCATTAAGACTTAACATATTAGTTTTGAACCACTGTTCAAAAACTTTTAACATATTCTGCAGTTTATCTAGAGCCAAAGCAGTGGTGTTGTCGCAGCATACATAACTGTTATCGTCTGCAAACATGGTTAAATTACTTTGTTCATTAACAATATTCGGTAAGTCGTTTACAAAAATTAAACAAAGCAGCGGCCCGAGAATGAACCCCTGTGGAACACCCGTAGAAACTTTCATTCCATTCAACCTCACTCCATCAATATCTACAACTTGATCTCTACCTTCTAGATACGACTGTAACCAATCCCATACACTACCTCTTAGTCCATATCTGTCCATCTTTGATATTAATAGATTATGATTGATCAAATCAAAAGCCTTACTTAGGTCCATGAAAAGTCCAAAGCACTTTTTACTATTATCCAGCTGCTCATAAAGCTTTTCAACAAACTGCAGTATTACAGAAGATGTATTCCTGCCTTTCCTAAATCCATGTTGACAATCAGTAAGAATTCGAAATACTTTAGGAAATTACTAATTTGTTCAAAAACAACCCTTTCCAGTACCTTAGAAATTGAACTTAATAAAGATATAGGCCGATAATTTTCACACAACATACTATCGCCTTTTTTAAATAAAGGTATTATTGTAGCAGTTTTAAACACATCTGGACATGTTGCACCTTCCAGAGATATGTTTATTAAGTACGAAAGTGGTTTCACTAAGAAGTCAGTAATGGATTTTAATACATTATTGAAAATCTCGTAAATTCCAAATGAATTTGATTTTTTTAAAGATCTTATTACCCTTAATATATCTTGTTCTAGGACAGGTGAGAAAAACATGGTACTGTTATTTATTGGAAAATTCAAGTATGCATTATCAGCATTTCGATTTAACATAAATTTTTGAGGTGCGTTTACAAAATATTCATTGAAACCATTAGAAATTTGGAGTTTATCATTCGTTGTTTTACTATTAAATATCATACTAGAAATTCTATTCGTATTGTTGCAAGATAATGTGTCTGTGATAATATTCCAGACGGCTTTACTTTTATTAGTAGAGGCGGTATATGACTTATCATTATATATTTTTTTAGCAGTCCCTATAACGTTCTTGTATATTTTTTTTATATACTCTATAATGGTTTTTGATTATGACACTATTTGAATCGACAACCAACTTATAAAGTAATTTCAAATTTTTCGAAGACGTACGGATGCCCCGAGTAATCCAAGGCTTTTTTCCATTTCTATCCAGGAAAACCTTTTTTAAAGGAGATGCTATATTTATATAGGTTGACAATAGTTCTATAAAAACCCTAAATGCATCATGGACATCGCACGCTTCATACACTGACAACCAAGTTTCTTCGCGCAAGTAATGGTAAAGCGCATTATAGCTAACCGCACTAAAAAAACGTTTATAAACAAAACGTGTGCCGCACACCTCAAGAGTTCTTAAATTAATTTCAAATATTTGATAAGAATGGTCAGACAGACCATTATCATCAACTACAGCTTTATGATCATCATTACAAAAGTTGGTACAAATGTAGTCCAGGGAAGCATTAAGTCTTGGTGAGTCAACATGGCATGTAAAGCCGTATGCAGCCAACAAATTAATTAATTCGTTTCGTTCGATAGAGCTACTTAGAAAATCAATATTTAAGTCCCCACATATGATGAACATCAAATTTATTTCCTAAACCCTGAACATTCTGGTGACACAATCTAACAACACTATGTGCTTTCGTCTCACTCGACGTACATTGCTCTAGTTGCTATTTGCTATCTAACTTAATTTTTTGATCCTACTAGTTTATAATATAGATTCCAGTTCAGTTGTTATATAAGAATAAAGTATGTTATAAAATAAAGAACTTGTCAGTTGCGACAAAGGTACGATTGCCTCAAAAAAATTTTTTTTAAATCTTTTAATTTAACTAATTAATAATTATTATACAGTACAAGTAAATTTAAATATTTCATTTGATATTCATTTAATACTTAATAAGGATTCTGTAAAGTACGTTACTGTTAATGTTATTAGAAGTAATAAGCCGTAAAAATAGATCTTAAATAAGTTTGAAATTTTTAGAGATTAAATCGCTTTCCTGACTCCTTTGTTTACGCGAGAAAAGGCAAAATAAACCCATTAAACCGATTTAACTTTCCGCAGTTGAACATTTATTTGATTTACAGTACTTCTGTTCGCTGCTATAATCTGTTAAGCCAATTCGGTTAAATCCAATGCCCTACTTATATATGGGATATTATACAAGGAGGCGGGTTAAATTCACGTAAAAAGATGCCAATATTGCTCATAAACATGACTAATGTTGTATAACTAATACAGTTTAGAGATCATTGAACTCTTTCCAGAATTTTTCAATAATGTAAGTTGGCAAAAACAGAAATATTTAAAATGATTTCATTTTATAAAGTTTATGTTGCAAACTAAGGGCCTATTTGCAGCCACAGATCACTAGACCAAGCGAGTCTTATACCTGACAGAGGCACCAGAGAGCACATTCTGAATCTCAGGCAATTAATTGTGAAGAGACGAGAATACAATGTACCTATATACACATGCTTTATCGATTATCGCAAAGCATTTGACAGAGTTAACTGGAACAAATTATGGACAGTACTGAGGACAATGAGAGTCCCTAAGCACCTTATAATATTAATAAATAACTTGTATCAAAATCCAACAAGAGCTGTTAAAGTTAATGGCGTGCAATCGGAAGAATTTCATGTGGAGCATAGGGTTAGACAGGGTTGTATCCTTTATCCTTAACTATTTAATATACATGGCGAATATATCATGAGGAAAGCATTACATTGTTAGGAAGATGGGAAGCCATAACCGGTCAAAAAGTTACAAATTTGAAGTACGCTGACAACACTGCTCTAATAGCTGGTGGCGAAGATGAAATCAAATATTTAATTAATATAATCGAAACAGAAAGTTTAGCACTGGGTCTTGAACTAAACGTCAGCCAAACTAAGATTATGGTTGTGGACCGATCAAACAGGGACAAACTTGGCCTTCAAGATAAAGGCCGATTTGAGATAGCAGATGGCTACAAGTATCTGGAGTAGATGATCACAAATGATGATGATACTTGGAAACGGAAATTAGAAGAAGATGCGCAATGTCAAAAACATCGATGAATATATTCAACAAACTATAGAAAAGTAACATCAGTAAACAACTGAAAAACAGAAAGAGAAAAAAAAAGAACCAAACCGCAAAGATGTATTACTGGAGAAAGATGTTGAACATGCCACGTACTAACATATCAATAATTAGAGAGGTAAAAATCATTTACTTAGTGAAATCCATCTTTGTATGTTAAGGTACTTTGGACACATAATGAGGAAACCTCTAGATAACATGAAGAAATTGGTGATATAAGGTAAAATTAAAGGCAAAAGACCACGCGGCCTTCACCAACGAGATGGATCGATCAAATCACCAATATGACAAAGGCATGACAACTGCACAAGACCAACAATACTGGAAAGAAGTAATTCATAATGTAACATTGGCCACCACATCCCAACAGGGAGATTAAAACTGAGGAAGAGGATGTATCTTACTAACATAACTAGGTTGAAATTTTGGAATCTTTAACACAATGACACTACGGTTATCAGCACTAGATGAAACACTCTATTCTTGTATACAATATGTGTTATGCTAACTATGTTAGAAGCACCAAAAAAGATGATTACCTGAACCTAAGATTACAAACTCTTATTCTAAGTTAGTCAACTAATTACATATGTCGGCCTTCTAGTTTACCAAATATACTTCTTATCGCGGTCCCTACAACTCATGCCACAAATTGAGTTTTTTTCGTTATCATGAGTCTTGTCCTTCGAACTCCCTAAGATATTTTTTGGGTTGTCTCATTAGTAGTAGTTATTAAAAATAGTAGTAAATTAGAATCTGATATCTATCGAAAAGATCCCATAACAGATAGTTCTATTCCTAATGACTCATTTTTTTTAAACCATACAGGTTTACCACAATAGAATTTATCTTTCATCCACGTTGAAATTTTGTGACTACACAATCGTTATCATCACCACAGTAAACAATTTATTTTTAAACTCGCGTTTCGCTAACCATGTCATCAACATCGCTCCCGATGATAATAATACGGTTAACGGAATGCGCGTCGAGGGCAGAAATAAAGTGTTTGGTGTAGTGGTAATAACGGTTGTGTAGCTTTCGTTCAATGCTTAATGACTTTTCTATTAAATAAAATGAAATAAACAAATTTAAGGTATAGTTTTCGTCAAATACTCGTAGGTAGGACCATTGATTTTATAAAAAAAAACCTAACATAATAAATTAATAAATAGACATAAGTTTTGATTAAATGTTATATACATATAATATATATATAAATATATATATATATATATATATATATATATATATATATATATATATATATATATATCTATATATCTATATATATATATATATATATATATATATATTATATATATATATATATATATATATATATATATATATATATATATATATATATATATATATATATATATATATATATATATATATATATATATATATATATATATATATATATATATATATTTTATATATATATATATATTTAATATTATATATATATATATATATATATATATATATATATATATATATATATATATATATATATATATATATATATATATATATATATATTATCGTTCACTTTCCCGCAAGTATGAATTTTATCCTTTTTTATATCCTGAGGACATCAGCGGGGATGTCGTAGTACCCGTTAACGTTGTCTAAGTGTCAAGACATATATTTTTGTATTCCACGGCATCATTTAGACAACACGGTAGTGCTGCCTCGGACGTTATTGTATTTCTGCAAACAACTACTACCAATGTACGTGGCCAGGCCATATATACTTAAATAAAAGTATACCGACCGGCCGGGATTAGAACCTGAGCAAGTATTACGCCACGGAGGCACGGGCCGCCACGCCACGTATGCTTAATTAAAGAAACGTAATAATAGAATTTGTTTTATGTGTGACATCGAATTGTTTATTTGTACCTGATCTGAAGCGAACTGTACTTGATTATAATTAATTCAAAGAATAAGGAATAATTCTAGAAATTACATGGTCAATTTTTCTTTTCAAACAAAACACTTTATTAAACAAGTTATCTCTAAAGTATTCAAATGAAGTTATTTGTATTTTTGGTCTTCTTGACTGTTCTAATTCGAAAATTTCTAATTATTAAATGTCATAGTACCTCATCTTTACTTTCCACCTCTTCACCTGAACTGAATTATTAAAACCAAAGATTATCAAAACAAAAGATTTGTAGGTTATTGATTCTTAATAATATAAAAATAAAAGTTTAGTTTTCCTTTACATAGTAATAATGGAAGTATTTCTTTTGAACTCAGGGAAAAAATTTTTATAATCTTCACCAAAAAAAAAATATATATATAATTTTACTAAAAATTTACATAATTTTTCTGACAACTTTAGTTTTAACATGTTACTACCATTTCGTAATATGGTTCATACAAATCCGAAAATCTTAGGAACTCCAACTGTTCCATTTGAAATAAATTTAATACTGGTTTGAATTCATAGATTTTTTAGTATCATAACAAGCTAAGACTGTATATATTTACATTATAACATAAGTTATATAAATAAATATATATATATATATATATATATATATATATATATATATATATATATATAGACATACATATATATATATATATATATATATATATATATATATATATATATATATACATACATATATATATATATATATATATATATATATATATATATATATATATATATGTATATATATATATATATATATATATATATATATATATATATATATATATATATATATATATATATATATATATATATATATATATATATATATATACATACATATATATATATATATATATATATATATATATATATATATATATATATATATAGATTTTTTTTCTAACTTGAGACCTAGACAGAACTGAGCTTTAGGTCTCCACTTTTTGATGGCTCAAGATAAGGATTTGTTTGTTACTCATATTTTTATTAATATACTTAATACACTTTTATCGTTATATTAGATTGTAAGATACAACGAATTGTACTAAGTACGCATACCTATTACTCCATCGAAAGTCGACACAGCAGCTTTCGAACTGACAGAGTGGTTAATACAGTCACCA
Source organism: Pachyrhynchus sulphureomaculatus (assembly GCA_019049505.1). Classification (NCBI taxonomy): domain Eukaryota; kingdom Metazoa; phylum Arthropoda; class Insecta; order Coleoptera; family Curculionidae; genus Pachyrhynchus; species Pachyrhynchus sulphureomaculatus. Next base: position 135,058,375 of record CM032454.1, on the reverse strand, counting down.
CTTAAAAGAAGGTAACGCTTTTCGAGGGATCCTCCTCAGGCATATATAGTTAATGTAAAACAACTGAAAACGGACGAAGTCCATATTTCAGCAGTTTACCCACCTGCTTTTAAGAAGTGACTGTGTCAACCACACTGCCGGCTCGAAAGCTGCTGTGTCAGCTTTCGATGGAGTAATAGGTATGCGTACTTAGTACAATTCGTTGTATCCTACCATCGTATTCCGTAACTTCTGGGATAAATAGCAGTAAATTTTGTTCTCTTGTTTGTCAGTCCAACGCGTCTCAGGTTGGATTTGAGAAATAAGAGAACAGTGGGTAAACTGCTAAAATATGAACTTCGTCCATTTTCAGTTGTTTTACATTAAGTTTATATTGGATTAACAAGAACTCACTTGTTGCAAATTGGGTAATAAATTATTTTCTACTAATATCTTCTTTTGTATTGAATAATTTTTCGTGTTGGCAACACTACAAAAATAATAGCGCATACCAGTAACTTCACTTGCAATAACATTATACTCACACAACCTAAAAATGAAAATAAAGTTGAAGCATCGCTATATCTGTTTTCTTTTTTGCCAACACAAATTAATTTTCATCAGAAAATATTATTATTACGTCTATATGGTAAATTACCATACCCTTAATTACATGCACAGATTTAATTCAACATTGCATAATCCTGTCTATTCAATTCGTGCTAATTTTGGTCATATAAACTTTATTATGTTTATTTGACGAAATAACTTGTTAATTTATCGTTTATATTACAATGTTATTTTATATTTGTCCTTTTTAAAAGTTAATTAACAAATTCAACAATATTTCACCAGGGACTAATAAAACAAATATTTTATTTATTGAACACAGTCTGGATAAAAACGAATCTAATTAAAAGTTTTTTGTTGTTCGATCTAGGGGTGGGTCCAAGAATGTCAACTACCTGAAAGAACATGTAAGATTTTTTCAAAAGTTTTCGGTGCAAACCTAGAGTCAAACATCCTTAGCAAGTGACTAAACCACTGTTTGTGTCATCTTCAGTCTATTAATAACTTTTTAATTCCTTTTATTCTTGACACGTCTCCCTTCCTTGAAGCTAATTCATTTTTACTGTTATTAGTTTAGTCTTTTCATGCTACAAGATAGTTCATACCCCACCTTCATACTGTTTTCAGTAGCGCCTTTCTGATATGTTTTTTAAATTTTTAATTGTTGTCATTACATTTTAATTCCACCAAACTGGATTCCAAAAATATTTCCTACATTTTGATTTACTCGCCTCAGTTACTAGGGAAACTTGTGACTGTGTAAGTAACGTCGCATTGAGAATGGGAGGTCATCCTTTTCGAGAGGCTTTGTGTGGTTATTTTGAACATTTACAATACGTCTAAGCCTATTGATTTCTCAAGTGCAGTTTTAAGATAGATTTTTTTTTAAATCGTTTAAGCAGAATACTAGTATTTGACAAAGAGACTTAATCTAGTGTATAGAAAAATAATGCTTTAATTTAAACAAACACTCTTCACAGTCACAAATATTTCAGATGTAAATATTCTTTTATATTTTCTTGTAAACATATGGTACTCTCGACATTAGTCTCTCTGGAGTGTATCCTACGTGAGGGACTGCCACGGGTGATATAAACTACCGAAACTACGGAATAGAAGAACGATTTATGTAACACATGTTTGGAACAACGCAACGCTTTAGAGAATCTCGAGCGGTTGCTCTTGACATATCCTGCTGGAAATGTGCCACAGTTCAGCCGATACCTAAAAAAGGCAAGAAGTCCATGCCAAATAACTACCGACCAGTCGCACTGCTTTCAATAATATCGAAAGTTATGGAATAGGGTATCAATCAGCATCTTCTAAAACATATTGAAGGATTCAACATTATTAGCAATCACCAATATGGCTTTCGTAAACATAGATCAACAGGAGATCTTCTGACTTATGTAACACAGGTTTGGAACGACGCAGTTGAACACTTTGGAGCGGTTGCTCTTGACATATCCAAGGCATTCGACCGTGAACTGTTGGTTAAGCTACGCTATTATGGTATGTCTGAAAAGTTCTGTTTATGGTTCTCACGTTTCCTTAGAGAGCGTTCTTTACGAGTGGCGGTCGACGGCTTTATTTTTAACACCTTCACTATTAACGCCGGTATGCCCCAAGGCTCCATATTGTCTCCTATTCTCTTTCTCATTTACATTAATGGTCTGCTGGAAAAGACGGGAATTCAATCTACAGCTTTGCAGATGACAGTCCGCTTATCTCTTTATTCACTTTGAACGCTCGGACATCAGCTACTCAGGCGTATATCCGCAGACAGCAGGAGGTCGGTCAATTTAATAAAGACCTGGAAGAAATTCTATCTTGGGGTGACAGTAACCAAGTGGAATTTAGGTACAAAAACCCAGGCGACAGTTTTTTCTAAAAAAAATTAACGTTTCTGAACCCAACATAGTCATGTCGGGGCACTCCATTCCCCTAGCATCGTCATTCAATTTGTTGAGCGTTAATTTGGGAGCAAATATGTCCTGGCATGAACAGGTTGCAGGCATAGCAAGGAGAGCTTCTCGGAAATTGGGAATATTATTTCGAATCAAAAAGCTTAACACTCCACAACAACTGTTAATTCTTTACAAAGGTCAAGTTCGTCCAACTATGGAATACTGCTCCCATATTTGTGGCTCGGCTCCCAAACACACACTGCATTTGTTAGATTCTGTTCAGAGAAGAGCTGTTTGTCTGATTGGAGACTCTGAACTGACCGGCGGCCTTGATTCGCTGGAACGTTGAAGAACGGTTGGCGACTGTTCTACAAGTATTTTCATGGAAAGTTTTCGGACGATATAGCTCGCTTAATTCGTCCCAGAGCGGTGCATGTTAGAAATACACGTCGCGCTAATATTTCACATCCGTATGAGGTTTAGCTTGTTACTCCGCGTGCAACGCTTTTCAAGCAGTCTTTTATATGGAGAACATCATCCCTTTGGAATAATTTGCCCAGGGCTGTGTTTCCCACCGAGTACAATTTACAGCGATTCAAGAACAACGTGAATCGCTTTTTTCACACACATGCCGCTCCTTGAGTACTTTAGGAACTTCCCTGTAGCACGTGTGCTAGACTCAAAAAAAAAAAGGAATCAGAAAAATATGTTGGTCCTTTTAGTCATATCGCTAGAGTTGCCTGATCGACAAAACCAATACATTGTGTTTCGACCTTGTTGCTAACTCAAATATAATACCAAGACATCGCAGATATATTAAACGGAGAATGCACTGGTTCAACCTCTACATTCCGCGACTTTCCCCTTCATGATTGGATTAAATTTTAGTTTAATTAAGGCAATCGTTGTCCCGATGCTACCAAAGAATTGAACAAAGACTAAATTGAAGTTGAAAAAGACATAAAATTTGCTTCAATGGTAATATCGGGACCTTTTGTGTAGTGTGGAGGCGTTATTTGTTATCTGTTTTTATACACCCTCTAAGCTAACACGACCGAGATTTTATTTTCTTGCTTTTTGTGGAACAAAATAAAAGTACGTAACCACTGAATGGCAAACAATAAGCACCCCGACTTTTATCTTAAAAGTCAAGTACGGTAACATTCTGTGTGTTACAAGAAAGAAAACTTATAAATAGATGATTTCTTATTATTTTAACTAAAAAGTGGGAATACTGTAAAAATGGGCAAGCGAACTAACTCCAGTTTTTTATAGACTTTTCAACCTATCCCTCAGAAAATAAGTATTTTCTTTCTGCTGGAAATGTTTAAAAGCAGCAAAAATAACTTGCCAAGCAATTACGGACCATAGCTTTCAGTAATATATAGAAGAAGCTAACGATCAGCAAATTTTAAAATGCCTCGAAAGATTTAATATTATTAGCGACCATCAATATGGATCAACAGGAAACCATTTAAATTATGTCACAGATATTCTTGAGCAGTTGCATTTGACATATTCAAGGCTTTCAACTGTATTTGGTATGACGAATCGTTGGCTAAGCTCTTACGGTAAGTCTGAAGGCTTTTATTTGTGGTACTTCTACTTCTTCAGCGAGCATCCTTTATAAGTTCTAATGCCTTCACTATCAACGCCGTTGTACCTCAAGGCTTTATACTGTCTCCTACTCTCTTTCTCCTTTACATTAACGATCTTTTGAAAAGGGACAGAAATCCAGTCTACAGCTTTACCGCTGACAGTAAGCTGGAAAAAATTTTATATTGAGCAACCGTAACTAAGTAGAACTTAACGCTGCTAAAACTTAATCAGCAATTTTTTTTAACAAAGTTAACGTCATTGAATCCCAGCATAGCTATGTCGGGATACCCCATTCCTTTATTATTGTCACTTAATTTGCTGAATGTTAACTTGAGAGTAAATACGATTTGGCATAAACATGTTTTATGTATAGCAAAGAGAGTGTCTCAAAAGCTTCTACGTCACAACAACTTTTAATCCTGTATAAAGCTCAGATTCGACCAACGATGACGTACTGCTTTCAAGTTTGGGGTTTTACTCTCGAACATAAATTGTATTTGTTAAATTATATTCAGAAGAGAGCTATTTGCCTGATTGCAGACCCATAACTCACCAGCAACGTTTGTTTCTTAGAATGTCCAAGAACGGCTGGTGACTTCAATCTATTCTATAAATATCTTCATGAAAAGAGTTCGATGGATATGGTCTGTTTAATTTCTTCCAAAGTTGTGCATATTAGGAATACATATAGCTCTAACACATCACATCCGTATGAGATTCGACTTGACACTTCTTCAAACCTACATTGAACCAATCATATATCCCACACATGCCAATCCCAAATAGAATAAACAAATTTATAACCCTCCGTAATCTTACACTACCAGCTTTTGACTATCCTCTCTGGCACACCTTCCTTCCATGGTTATCGCCAAAACCATTAGTAGATCTCCCCCTTCATACGCCAAACGTCATTCTGAAATAAAATCCAAATTTATTGAAAGACTTCACAAACTTTACTTGAAATACTCAATCATATACACGGATGACTCTAAGACAGATAATGGGGTTGGCGCAGCAATCGTGCATAATAACTTTTCATAAAAGTTCAAACCCTCTCAACACAATTTATTCTTCTCCGCGGAGTTACTGACAATAAAAGAAGCAACCAGATATGCCATTAAAATCAAAGACAATAAGAACTCCCTAATAGTGTCAGACTCACTAAGTGAGCTGAAAGCCATCATAACATATAACCCTAAGCATGCATATCTAAGACAAATCACAGATCTTCTATGCATTGCAAAATCAAGAAATAGATCAATTGCCTGTATCTGGATCCCTAGCTATATAGAGATAAAAGGTAATAATAGAGCTGACCAGGAAGCTAAGAAAGCCATATGTCACGGTATTCCCATAACAAGGGAAAATCACCCAAATCGTCTAATTGCTATAAGCAGAAATCTGTTCCAAAAGGAATGGGATCTGGAAGAAAGCAGTAATAAGCTTTGGGAACTAAAACCATTAGTCTATCAGCAAGTCCACATTCAAAGTCTAAATAGAGCTAAAAACACCATTTTAAGAAGACTGGCCACTGGTCACATTTATCAGACCCATTCCTACCTTTTAAAGAATGAACCAAGGCCTATATGTTCAGGATGTAACTTTACGCTGACATATTTTTGAAGCAGAACATTTAGCAAACACGAGAATAAAGCACAACATTCCCTCCATACTAACACAAATAATAAACACATGCCAAATAAACAAGAATAAAATTCGAAATTACCCCAAAGAATTGAAAATAGAAACATAAAAGAGAATTAAGACGCCAAATGACCTAAGATATCGACGCGTCGCATCTTTTATACGAAGAACCTCATCAGGTTTGAATAAATTTCCTGGGATAGTGTTTCCCACCGATTATATTTCGCAGCGATTTAAAACAAATGGGTCTCGGTTTTTCCGCACATACCTATAAGAATAGCTAAAGATAGATGAACTTAGATATATCTTTACAGACAAGCAACCTATTCCAAAGACAATCTACAAATTTTCTTATCAGTTACTCTCAGAAAACTGTTTTGTTCGTCCATGACGATATTACGATCAAAATGCATGTACTTATTATACAATATATAACACAGACAGTGCTAGAGATGCCAGAAGCCATTCAGAACCAAAATTTAGCGTTCGTAACTAAACATTTTCTGTAGATCAAAACTTGCTTCCGTTTGTAAAAATTCTACTTCACAACGAGAGCGTAACATATTGTTCTTATGGCCCTATATGTAAATTAAAGGATAAAATTCCAATGTGGACGTTACAGATGAAAACTTTGGTATGCTGGAAAAAAGCCTCTCGATATGTAAATAAAAATAATCGGTTTTTGTGATGTGTGGTCAGATTATTATTTTTGTGATATTTAATATTATCTAATATGATGTTGGAAATATCTTTTTCATTATCTAAAGACCCTAACATCTGTAGAAAAGAAAAATTTCAGAGGCTAATTTTTTTATGACCACAATCACAATGGAAAATAAATACAATAATTTTCCTGCTGTTCTATAAATATATTTCCGCAAACTTTACCGTTTGTATTTTTAAAACTTATTCTACATTCAACTCAACACATCTTTAGGTTACTCTGTAATCGGATTTCAATCTCTTCTAGATGCTATTTCTGTTAAAAATGAAAGTAATGAAAAAACAAGAACACTCTTTTAGCTCTCTACCTCCTCTTTTTCATCTCATATATATATTTTACTATAGAATAATGACTTTACATTAAATATTCAATATCTCGATCAAAAATTCTCATAATATTATTAAAACAATACATTGATCCCAACCCCTTAAACTGTTTTCTCATGTGGAAATGAAAATAATGGAAGAAAAATGTAATGTTCCGAGTACTTGACTGTCAGAACCTCAAAAAAGGCCCATACGAAGTCACTCTGTTACCTCCATTCTCCATCCCTTTGGCACCTCATATGTTTAATTATAAATGATTGCCCTAAAAACTTGTTCATTATCCTATTCAAAAAACTTGGAAAATTTATCATAATACGAGGCATGTTTTTTAAGTAAGTACCGTTTTGCGATTCCGCCGCCGCAGCGATACGGTCGGCGTTCCGCGCATGCGCGCTGGTAACCTACATCTCATGTCTACGCACTGACGCCATTACATTTTGATTCTTCATTGTATACGTTGTTTACTGAGTGTTTAAGATGCCTCCGACAATCGTGAGTCCCGCCGATTGTGAAGTACGGGCTGTTATACGATTTCTTAGTGCTAAAGGCGTAAAACCGATCGATATTCATCGTGAGATCTGTGAAGTTTACGGACAAAACATTATGAGTGATGGAATGGTAAGGAAATGGGTGAGAGCATTTAAAGATGGCCGCACAAATGTGCATGATGAAGAACGGAGTGGGCGTCCTTCGGTCGTTAATGAAGATTTGGTGCAGAAAGTGGACGAAAAGGTGAGAGAAAACAGACGCTTTACAATTTCAACATTGTGCGACTGCTTTCCTTAATATTCTCGTAGTGTTTTGTATCGCATTGTGACCGAGAACTTGAATTACCGGAAATTGTGTTCACGTTGGGTTCCAAAAATGTTGACGGATTTGCACAAAACCCAACGTTTAGGCAGTGCATTGACTTTCCTTGAGCGGTACCACAATGAAGGTGAACATTTTTTTTAGACCAAATTGTTACTGGTGACGAAACATGGGTGGCCTACGTCACACCAGAATCGAAACAACAATCCATGGAATGGCGACATTCATCATCACCCAAAAAAGTGAAGTTTAAGCAAACAATTTCTGCCCGCAAAATCATGTGCAAAGTTTTTTTGGGGCAGAAAAGGAGTATTGCTAGTGGAGTTTCTGCCTCGTAATGAGACAATCAATGCAGCGTCTTATTGTGAGACATTGAACAATCTGCGTCGTGCAATCCAGAACAAAAGACGTGGCAAGTTGAGTAAGGGTATCGTTTTGCTGCATGACAATGCCCGTCCACATGTGGCTAATCGGACCAAAGATCTCATCAAATCTTTTAAATGGGAAACTCTAGATCATCCTCCATACAGCCCTGATCTGGCGCCCAGCGACTACCATTTGTTCCTGCACTTGAAGAAGCACCTGGGTGGTCAGCGTCTTCAAGACGATAACGAAGTCAAAACATTTGTGATACAGTGGTTAACAAGTCAGGCGGCAGAATTTTATGAGGAGGGTATTCAAAAACTGGTGCCACGTTATGACAAGTGCCTCAATATTCACGGAAATTATGTAGAAAAGTAGATTAAGGTACAGGCTTTCATGTAAAAATAAAATTATAGCGATATCTTTGCACGTCTATTTTTTTTTTATTTCCAAAACGGTACTTACTTAAAAAACATGCCTCGTACTATTGAAACTATAATAGATTCTTCTATCTCTCTAACCGCTATTAGAATTGAAAGTAATGAAAAAATAACTTAAATTTTATATTTCTACAGTCCAAGAATCCTGAAAAGAACATCAACCAAAAAACCTGGAAAAAACCAATCTAACCTCCTCATTCAACCCTTTGACCTCTTTTATACTTTTCCTAAATATCTGTGCATAATATTTGTTTATTATCTCAATAAAAAACCAGAAGAAATTACCATATTATTATTAAACACAAAAACAATACAAAATTTAGCAACTCCCACCTATTTCACCCCTTCACCTTAAGGAATATCGCTTAAAAACTATAGGCTTCTTATTAGGTATGATATATGTATCAAGTTTAAAATTGATATATCCTTTCTTTCGAGAGTTATCGTGCCAACAGACCGATAGAACGAGACAGACAGATAAACAGGCAAATGAAGGGAAATCTGCGACCGTGCTTTTCGTGATCTAGGAACCCCAAAACGTGAAGAAAAAACAAAAATCTACGAATGTGATTTTTTTTTTCACAACTACAATATTTTCCTTTAGAAAGAAAACTAAAAAGAAATACAGAAAATTTGATATAAGCTACAAACATATTATAAGAACATTTCCATTTTCCATACTTCGGTCATTAAGATGATTTGAATGACGATAACCCTAATATCAAATTTATTCGATAGTATTCTTCACTTGGTATTCTAACAGATATTGTAATAAAAGTTATTTTTCGTTGCCACAATTTTTAAATCTTGACTTAAGCCAATAAATTTCTGTTAAGTAGACCTAACGAAAATGAATCCCAAAAAAAAAACTGCCCTTTTTCTTAAACTTAGCAACTCTGTGATAATCTAACGCTCTTTATAGATTTCAAATAATCGACCAAAATTCCCGAAACTATACTATCATTGAAAGATTTATGCAACCATTTTCTTTCCCTTAATATCTTTGGAAGTGGAAAAGCTTCTTTACTAGACCAATAAAACTTAACAGTTGATAAAACTTCTTTGGGCTTACGGTTCACTAATTCGCTTTGGCATATTTCCGACCCTCAGTGTTTTCTTAGAAACTTGAATAAACTATAATGAAAAGAATTATTTGCACTTCATTTTGAAGTGTTTGAGCATAGCATTTAGTTTTGGCAAGATTGATTTAATATTTTCTAATTTTTTTATCCGTTTTTTATTAAAGGCTTAACCCTGAAAAATAAATATAGACTAAAACGAAATAAAAAATTTTCAAAAACAAAATTAAGTTATTGAAAAATACATTTTTCAAGAATAGAATTTGTGTGTCTTTTATTAGTAAGGCCTAATTAATATTAACGATTTTATCAGTTTATTAGAAAAACCGGCCAAATGCATATCAGACTTGCGCAATTAGTGTTCCATACGGTGATTGTTTTTTTTTTTTAAAATAAAAAAATTCTGTTTCCCTAAATGAGTTTTCAACAAAGTTTGTTTCCAATCTTTGTTGAAAACTTTTGTTTTTTTTTTATAAAATATCAAAGGTAATGCACCCGCGATAATTTTCGTTCAATCTATACCTGGTGGAAAATATTCTAGATTTTTTTTAAAATTTTATGATCAGTACTTTTCGAGATAAGGGGGGGAGCAATTTTTGAACTTGGATTTTTACAAGCTTTCATTTGACACCCCACTCAATGATCTGATTAAATTTTTTTTCACTTCCGATTTCACCCCCAAAACGGGGTTAGTTTTGGGGGGTGAAATCGAAAGTTAAGTCAAAATTTAACTTCTAAAACTACACGGCTCTAATGGGGCCATCAATTCCTATATTTGTGTCAAATTTCAATTTTCTATGCCAAATAGTTTCTTAGAAAATGGGGTGTGACAGACGGACAGACAGATGGACAGATAGAAGAACAGATACCGAAGTGATCTTATACTTGTTCCGTAAGGAACAGGAAAAATGGGAAGTTTTAAGAGGGAATATACCGTAACGACCATGGTGAAATTCAAAAATTTCATTTGACATAATTCATAACTTTGAAACTGAGGTGAGTAAAGAACTGAGTATTTCTCAGAGATGTGGTATAGTTATGTGGATGATGTACTCGTAATTCTTCATACAGAAAATATATATATATATATATATATATATATATATATATATATATATATATATATAATATATATATATATATAGATATATATACTTTTCTTTCCGAATTAAATAGCCAATATGATTTATTTAAATTTATTTGCTAAATTGAATACAGTTACAATTTCTAAGTATTTTAGTTATTAAAAATCATCATAAATTAGAATTCAACATCTGTACGAAGAATATAGTAACAGATAGATTTATTTCATTGTAAAATACTGTCCCTTTGAATAAAATTAAAGTAAATGTATTGAAATGTATACCTAGAACCAACTACTATGATGAAAATTTAATAAACAAATTAATACTTAGACATAAGTTTCGGATAAATTTTCATAATTCCAACTTTTTTACACGTGAGCATATTAAGACGAAATATAAGTCAATCCAAAATACAGCAGGGAACTCACTAAGGTATTTACTCGTAATAAGGTTGGCCCCATATTAGTTTGTAAGTTGTTTATAATTTCTTAGGAAGTTTGATAGACAACATCTACGAACACGCGAAAGTGGCGTAAGTTGTAGTGATAGTGAAGTGGCAAGCTAGTTTTTTTTATCGTTTATCTCTCCGTATGAATTGGAATTGGCCTTTTTATATATCCTATGGATATCGGCCAGGATGGCGGAATATCCGTCAAGGTTGTCCAGGTGCAGAATCACACATTCAAGGAAATTTTTGGGCAACGCGATAATACTGCCAAGGGCGTTATTGCTTTTGAATACGTATTGATATTTCGTAGCTCTTAATCCCGGTTAAATTCCCAACTTTCCAAACTTTCACCACTCTGTCATGCCACATAGTTTTTTTTAATACTAGAAAAATGATAAAACGCAATGCATGATAATTTTCGCTCAGTTTACACTTTATGTAGACTATTCAAGAATTTTTTAAAAAATTTGTAATCGGAAAAAGGCGTGTTAGAGGATTTGCTTCGTATATATTTTAATATATTTCCTTTTTAGCGATCTTATAGTCGAGGAAATTAAGTTATTTTTTTCTTATTTTCAATTTTAACATGAGAAAGAAGTGAAAGAGGTTTGGATCGTTAAATATTATATGGTTTCAGTGGTACTAGGAGAATTTATACAGGTTTATTGATTATTGTAATAGGCAAATTTTAAGCATATTATTTATACTAAATAATATAGGGGGTTAAAGAAGTTGTGATAGAGTTTATCTTCGTATATATCGTACGATATGTCTTCTTTAGGATTCTTGGAGTCGACGAATCTAAACATTAATTAGTTAATAACTTTAAATATTTAGGTTGAAAAGATGATAGTCGTTAATAATTTTACAGTTTAAGTAATACTATGAGAATTTTTCCAGGTTTTTATAATAGTGGACTTTTTTACTATTATTAACTCACTATAAAGTAGCTTTGGTGTAGTACTAAGTTTTGGTGCTTGGCTTAAGCTGTTATTTAATTTGAGAGTAACATTAATTTTTTATTTTAGAGTTGCTAGTTTGCAAGGGAAATACTGGGTAAATAACTCACAATTGAATACGGCAAACTTGCAGATTTTTTCTGAGTAATGTAATCTCCTTGCAAATCGATTGCATGTGTAAATCAGCCACACTTGCAGATCTGCAAAGTTGCAGTGGCAGATATTGTAATTTTACCATTTTCATTTTATTCGTAATTCTGTTAGAACTCAAAAGCCACTGTATGTTGTAAATATATTCGAAACATGAAAAAAAAACGAATTTACTTTTAAGTAGCTGCTCTTACACACCCACAACTAAAAACGTTAAAACTTTCTCGACAACTTATATTCCATACTCAAAAATAACTTCTAAAAATATGCTGGCACTTTTAAATTAAAAATTAAATGTATGTTATTTCAGGAATAAAATTCTGAACAAATAAAAATAGCTTCTATTTCTGTAAAGTAAAACTTTAATGACAATGAGTTTATTCAACACAATTTTGTTAAGGTGAATTCATGTCATAAGCTCGAACAGAAATTATAGTTTTATGAAGACGAGGGCTGAATGATAACTAACAAGAAAAAAACATTTTTATGTGTAAAATTTATTTCATTTTTCAACATAGTAGTTTTAGCTCAATACATTTAGTCTAAGGTTCTTCTATCTTTTCTATTCCATCAAAAAAAATAAGATTTCTTCAACCCTTCAGGGAGAGTTTGTTTCCGCAATCGCCTCATCGTTTGAGCCAAATATTTTTCCGCCGAGCCATTTTTTCATATTCGAAAACAGGAAATAATCGGCTGGGGGCTAAATCTCGCGAATATGGTGAATGCGGAAGCATTTCGTATCCTAACTTATGGAATCTTGCCATGGCAATGACATAAGTGTGCAAGAGAATTTTTTTTTCGCCAAATGCGGACATTTTTCTTTCACGGCAGGTTAAAATGAACCAATAAGTTGACATAATACTCTCCATTAATCGTTTTGCCCTTTTTAAAGTAATCGACGTGGATTATGCCTCGTGTATCCCAAAACTCTGTGGCCATGACTTTGTTGGCCGATAAAGTCGCCTTAGCCTTCTTTGGCGCCTGTTCATCACGAAAAACCCACTATTTGGACTGTTCTTTGGTCTCTGGTGTCCTGTGATAAATCCATTTTCCATCGACAGTTATGAATCGACGCCAAAAAAATCATTCATCATTTTGAAGTTGACATACGTGCGTGTTTATTGTCAATTGTGAGCAATCACGGCACTCATCTTGCGGAAAGCTTTCTCATATCTAAATGAATTGTTAAAAATGTTCCGCACCTGTTCAATTGAGATGCCCACAGTCTCAACATTCTCACTTTTCCATCATTTACCATTATATCGTGGATTTTTGAATCATTTCTGATTTGGTGATCTCATTTAGACGACCTGGACGTTCTTCATCAAAAATGCTTGTACGGCCTCATTTGAATTTAATTGTCCAATATTTTATCGACGATAACGAAGGTGCAGGTTTCCCATAAACTTCGCTGAGTTCCGCTTTTATCTCGGTATTCATTTTGTTTTTCAAAAACAAATATTTTATCACTGCTCGATATTCAATTTTTACCATTGTTGCAAAATCACAAAAGATGTTCTATTTAAATGGCTGCCACTCACAAACTAAATCACGCAGTTACTTGAAAATTTGACAGGGTTTTTTATTAGGTTTACCCCGGGGTTAGTACTTATCATATAACCCTCGTCAATTAATAAAAAAAATTATGGCATTTAAAATTTTGTTGTGCCAAAATAGGTGTTTATTTTATAAATCTAGTCAACAATCGAAATAATAAATACTTGAGTACGAGTAACTAAACATTTTCAGCATAGTTTTATTATTTACATTATTGGTTTGTTTCTTTTTGTTATCATTTTGAATTCATTCGTTTTCGACGTACATGTTTTAGCCAGGATATGAAATTTTTTTACTACTCAGTATATGTGGAGTTACAGTATCTTAATTTATTGGCTAAGTATGAAGATCAAATTAAGATTAATGCTGAACTTAAATTAGAAATTGCCGAAATTAAGACACAATTATGTACAGTAAGGATGCTGGGCGTGAGAATCATATGCCTGGTGCGTTTGTGAGTGAGTCCATACGTGAACTTGCTGAGAGGCAATTGCGTCAAAAAAATCTTATGATTTTTGGTGCCAATGAAGATACTTCTGTGGATGTTCAAGCCAGGAGAGATTCGGATGTCGCATTGGCGACTGATATTATTTTGAAGATTTACCCTGATGCTAAAACCCAAGCCATTAAGGTTTTTCGACTTGGTCGAGAGAATCAGACAGGGATTAGGCCTAAGAAGGTAATTTTGGAATCACCTAACGATGTTAAATCCATAATTCATAATATGAAAGAGTTAAAGAAGATTGAAATGTATAAGCGAATTTCCATAAGTTTCGATAGAACGCCCAAGCAAAATGAAGAGTACAGAATCTTGAAAGAAACTCTCACTTCTCGGCTGCGAAATGGTGAAACTAACCTCAAAATTAAGTATATCAGTGGTATCCCAAAGATTGTTAATTTAAACTAAATAATCTGTCTAACAGTGGCTCGTGAACAACTTCTCATGGTCTGAGTTGTATGTATCAGAACGTCAGAGGACTTAACACAAAGACGGATTATTTTTATCGTTCGGTATGTGGAAGTGAATAGGACATCATCGCTATCACCGAGAGTTGGATTCAAGATAACATATCTTCAAGTGAACTTTTCGACGATAGATACTCTGTATTTCGGTGTGATAGAAAACCTTAATGGGATGGGCGTTTCACGGGGTGGTGGTGTGATAATGGCTATTAAGAGAGAATTGAAACCAATACAGGTTGATCTCCAGGTTGTTCGCGACAGTGTAGTGGAAGTCGACATGGTATGTAGCAAACTATTTTTAAATTATAATACATGATATGTTTTAGTATTGTACATACCTCCGCAAATAACAAATGCGGAATTTTCGTCCTTATTGGAGTGTGTTGAGGCGCTCTCATTTATGTATGGTAAGAACCTGTTTATTATAGGTGATTTTAACGATCCAAATTTCACTAAGGGTGCAGTTGGCGATCAGAAAGCTGAGATGTTGGGAAATTTTATGAACTTGCTAGCTCTGGAAGAGTTTAATAATATACTGAATGGAAATGATTCAGTTTTTTCTAACATCAATTGCACTGTACGTAGGGAACAATTTCAACTGGTGGATGAGGACAGCCATCATCTCTCAAAGTTAAATCCCATAATGTTCCTGTCAACTTATCACAAACTAAGTACAATTTCAGGAATGCTAACTTTCCGAAGCTTTATGAAATGATATTGAATATCGACTGGTTAGATCTTTATATTCTGAAGGATGTTGATGAGGCGTGCGGTTTACTCTACCGGAATTTGTTTGGTATATTTAATGTGTGTACCTAAATCGGTCATTCGTAAAAGAACATTTCCTGTATGGTTCACAGCTGATATCATTAAAGGCATAAAGCGTAAACACAGAATTTTTAGGAAGCTCAAATATTCTCATTCCGATTGTCATCGTAGAGAGTTTAATGAACTACGACGTAATGTTAAATTATTGATCGATTTGGCGTATAAAAACTATATCTCTAAAGTAGAGGATTCCATCACTGGTGATCCAACTACGTTTTGGTCGTTTATTAAAGCTAAAAAATCGGCAACTTATCTGCCTGATGTGCTTAAATTGGGCAATCTTCAATTCTCTGAGCTAGATAAAATTGCTGATGTATTTGCCGGCTTCTTTGGGAGTGTATATAGTGCGCCGTCAGATCGTGTCCCCAAAAATGAGTTCTTCACCTCTAATTTATGTATCGCTCTTGATTGTTTGCCAGAGCAAACTGTACTAACGGCATTGAAGGGATTGAGAGATAAACTTACTTGTGGCCCCGATAATATTCCCAGCTTTATTGTGAAGGATTGTGCTCATGCTTTGTTGTTACCTTTATCTTATATATTCAATTTGTCTCTAAAAACGAACAGATTTCCTGACGTATGGAAGAAGGCCAAAATCATTCCCGTATTTAAAAAGGGTGACGCAAATGATATATCTAATTATAGACCGGTCTCTTTATTACCGATATTCGCCAAAGTCTTTGAGGTGTCAGTATATCAGTGTATTTTTGCACAGATTAAAAGCCTGATTTCTGTAAATCGACATGGTTTTTTTTAGCAAATGCAGTACAATAAGTAATTTGGCTTGTTTGCTCAATTTACAGGCAATGCTTTGGACAAACAAATGCAAGTTGATGCTGTGTACAATGATTTCTCGAAGGCCTTTGATAGGGTTGACCATTCCATATTTCTACATAAGCTGGATATACTGGGTTTCAGCAATAACCTAATTACTTTTTTGAGTCCTATTTGTGTAACCGCTTACAGTACGTAGAAATTCGTGGACATAAATCCTTAACGTTTAGTGCCACAAATGGGGCACCACAGGCTAGCAACCTTGCCCTTTAATTTTTTCACTCTTCATTAACGACATTGGTGATAACATAACTAGTAATTTTCTTTTGTTTGTTGTCGACCTAAAGCTTTTCCGCACCAGAAGAGACTCTAGTGATTGCCTTTCATTGCAACATGACATGGAGTCGTTACAACAATGGTGTGAGTTGAATAGGCTGCCATTGAATGCCGGTAAGTGCTTCTTTTTGACTTACTCGAATAAATTTAGCACCATTGACTTCCAGTATAAATTAGATAATGAAGATATTACACGTTGTAACACCTTCAAGGACCTTAGAATTATTTTTGATCCTAAACTTTCATTTGCCCATCATATTAATTGGATCTGCACTACTGCGATGAGGACGTTGGGTTTCATAATACGTAATTCGAGTGGTTTTCATAACAATAAAACATTAAAAACTTTATATTTCAGCTATGTGCTTTCACGGCTTGGATATGGTGCAATTGTTTGGAATCCAATACACGCCAAGTATATTAAACAGGTAGAGAATGTTCAAAGAAAGTTTGCCAAATTTCTTATAATAAAATATGATGGTTTGTACCCTGATAGGGGTGTCGATGAGGTCATTGTAACTGAACTTTTTCAGCTACCTTCATTGACGAATCGAAGAAATTAAAATCTGGTCTGTTTTCTTATAAAATTATGTAAATCTCTTATTGACTCTCCTGACTTACTATTTCAAGTAAACTTTCACGTTCCTAATAGATTGCTCAGAACCTCTCCTGTTTTCTATTTACCTACTGCATCAACTAATTTTCTCATCAAAACACCATTGTTTCAAGCTATAAGCGTTTTCAACAGTACTTGTAACGACATTGACGTGAACAACCTGTCATTTGCGCAATTTGCCAAATGCTTAAAAAATAAATTGTTGCATGTATAGGTATTTATTCCAAGTGTATCATTTTAATTTTAATTTTCCAGTTTTATTTAATTTCTATGTGATTTTTATGTTATCTGTCTCTTTTGTTCTATACTAGTACTTTACTTTCCTTTTTTTATCTCTATCTCCTTTGTATTATGTTATTTATGCTTAATTGTCTTGTAAATGGTATATCTGTTAGACAATAAAGATTACTATTATTATTATTATTATTATTATATATCACCTTACAACACACCAAACACTTAATTTTTGCACACGACACGCGTTTCGCTAACCTATTAGCTTCATCAGGACCGATGATTTACTCAACATGAATCATCGCTCCTGATAAAGCTAACACGATTAGCGAAACAGGAGTCGAATGCAAAAATAAAGTGTTTTGGATAGTGGTGATATATACTGAGTAGTGTCAGTGTGCCAATGATTCCACATTCCCAACATAAAATTACTTACGTTGAAAGTGTCTTATAAAAGTGTTTGTAAGTATTCAAATTCGTTATGGATTTAGAAATAGGAAGTATATACTTTATTTTAAATGGCATATTTTACGTTTGAATTAGTTTTTGTGTCAATTTTATTAACTTCAAATAACTATGTTAATTAGTATACTTCTAGTTTTTTTTTTAAACCCGGCGTTTTAGTTAATTTGGAAAACTTATTGAACTCAACTATAAACAAGTTAACTGGTTATTCATATGACTAAATATATCGCCGAAATGTAAAGGTCATTTTATTCAACTTGCTTTTATTTTATTCGTAACTTCATAATTCGAATTAAAAAAATATTAAACAAATTGTCTCTTTACTGAAAATGACTAGACAGCAAAGAAAACAAATATCAAATACTTTTGCTTATAATATGCAATTTTTTAGCCATTAAATAAATTTATTATTGTCTACTTGAAGACCTTTAAAAACAAATTGAGGTATTATAAATGTGAATATAAATATAAATTGGCAGCCGCATAAAAGAAAAAGGTTCAATTCACCAAAATGGCTTTCTGGTTCTATAAAGTTACCAACGTGGTCAAATCAAAGGCTTAGACAACCTACAGGTTGGGAGGAACTAGTGGCTAAATTAAGCTACGAAAAACACAGTAATTCGGGGTGTTTCATTCATAATTGATGTTTGCCATACGAATGAATCTAATAGCTGCTTGTAAAAACGATAGTTTTGTAGAGTAATCAAATTCTGGAAAAATAATCTAGTAGTCCAAAAGTAGTGGCGATACGAATTAGTATTGTGTATCAATATGTGTCAACCTTTATAGTGGTCAATTGTATACATATATATATATATATATATATATATATATATATATATATATATATATATAATAAATAAATAAATAGAGAGAGAGAGAGAGATAGTCGATCATTTTACCCCGTTCTGGACAATCTGGTATGATTCAATCCAGCAAATTTCTGTGTACCCGGGCTTCTTTTCTCGCGCCAAAGCCTCCATCTGGTGATGTTTTCACGCCAGTTTTCCGTGAGTCTGGCAACATGTCTTGACCACTGCCACATTAAGGAGCCGATTCTTTTCACGATGTCTGTTATCTGGGTTTATTCCTTAATCCTAGTTTTTCGATCTCTGAGTGATATGCCCAACAGTCTTCTCAGCTCTCTGATGTACCCTCAGTTTATTATTGTATGTTTCAGAATCGAATGTAACATCTAGGGAAAATGCCCATTATGGACTATTGTTTTTAGGGTCATGGGGATTTTTATATTTAAGATATACTTCTGCTTGCTATAGGCCGCCCATCCCAGTCCTGATTCGCATCTTGAGAGAGACGTGTTACACAGTTTATACGAAGTCACTTCTCTAACTCCACACCTTCCCCTTTAACTCCTTATATGTCTAACTAGAAATAATTGTGCTTAAAATTTGTTCATTAGCCCAAAAACTCTTGAATAACCCCTATTCCCTTTAGCTGAAGCGATGTCGTTCAAAACTATAGATTAATTCCCTACTTCATGTATATATTGAAATTGATATTTGATTTCGACCGGCAGATAGAAAGACCGACAGGAATGGAAAACAATTCTTTTCATGATCCAGTGACTCTGAAATGTGAAGAATTGAAAAAAGCCAGGTTGGGTATTTTTTCACGAATACAATACTTCCCTCTCGTAAAGAAAGTACAAAACACTCCAACAACAATCAATATATATATATATATATATATATATATATATATATATATATATATATATATATATATATATATCATTATCAAAATTGGCTTAAACAGCCCCCGACAGAGGGCAGATACACCTTCAAAGTTAAGCATACATCAGCCATAGGTGTACTTGTACTACGACCCTAGTCGCTTAGTCGGTTAAGGAGCCGAGATATGGCGAAACTAAATCCCAAGTTGGATTAACGGATGAAAGAATAGTCAAAAACAGCTAAAAACTGTGCTTTGGCCAATTTTAGTGGTTTATATTGACAAATTATAATTTTATCGTAACTCCCGAAATAAACAAACTGAAAGGGTGATGATTAATAAGGCAGTTAAAAAAGACTAAACATTTTAGAGAAAGCTTACTCAGTAAATAAATAACTTTGAATGATTTTTACTCTTCGTACTCTGTAGAATGCAGTTGTCGAAAAATAAAATTACTAAAATAATTTTAATGAAAAATTCTTCTCACTTAGAAATATCACATCCAGTTTTTATGCATGTCCAAAATAACTGTAGAAAA
Source organism: Pachyrhynchus sulphureomaculatus (assembly GCA_019049505.1). Lineage (NCBI taxonomy): Eukaryota > Metazoa > Arthropoda > Insecta > Coleoptera > Curculionidae > Pachyrhynchus > Pachyrhynchus sulphureomaculatus. The sequence continues at coordinate 135,038,286 of CM032454.1, read as the reverse complement.
TATATGTAGAATTTGAATTAATACAGTTCGCATACTTATGTACAGAGTGTAAAATGTCCAACTTGCACTACAATTTGTTAAAAATTGGAGTTATGTATCACGCGACTAGCAAGAAAACTGAAGATATCCTGACCTGATTATTAGATATGCCTTACGCTGCTCTTAAATGTTAACATAAACATCACCAAAAAATTGTCTATTACTAGTATCCATACAATACAAATAGAAACATCGCTACCTCGTTTTCCATAACTACCTTCATACACCCACCTAAAACTTTATTTAGAAATTTCATTTACCGTTTCTCCATACGTAAACAACTTACTATAAAATAGCTTTCAGTAAATATTATTTGTAGGTTATTCCCAAATAGAAATACGAAAAAAAATTATTATAAAATTCTTTCTCTCAAATAGAGAAAGAATGCTCATAAACGACACAATAACAACATTGCGTGTAAAGTGAGGTTTATAAAAAAATAATCGTTTTTTTTTTACGTATATTCCAGCACCGCAGCCAATGCAAAAAAATTCATTTTAAGATGCTTATGCAAAAAGAGCAATTTATTTAAATGGGTTGTAGAGAGTATTTGCTGGAAAACATTCATCAATAGAACAGGAGGGATATTTCAGTATATTTCCCCATACGTAGAGAAAGAAGAAGGTGGCACGAATAATATAAAAATCATTAACCTCCTGAGTTCCAGATACACTTTTTCTGGAGTTTATTTTTGAAACTTTTGTAGTACATTACCAGTGGATAAAAAAGTATGGGAAAAATAGTGAAAAAATTTCTGCGCTTGAAAACTATCGTTTTTTTTTCGCTTTGTTCTACATAAAGAACTAGGAGGTAATAATAACATGTCCTTCGTAAAGGACATTAACTATTCCGGCGTTTAGTTGGTACTAAATATAAAATTATAAGCAATAAACAACAAAAAAATGGTTTTTAATAATATGTTTTATTAAACTATTCAAAAGTAAACTGAAATTAAACTTTCTTCTTAAAAATAATTATCAAAAACTAAACTTAATATATAAATTCAATTACGATTTGGCGTAAAACACAAGTAAACCTCGCATTTTTTGCAAAAAACCATGGTTTTTTTTGTCACAACCACTCTTTCTGCAGCGGCGTTGTTTCGTACCATATTCTGGTAAATGTGTAGCACTTTTGGTACGGCTTTCCTTGAAGGTATCGGGTTTATTAGAACCTGATGCTTCCTATGCTTTGGCTCAAGTTTATCAAACTCTTTGTCGCCTTCATCATCACTTTCTCCTTCGTTGTCTGTGATGAGTTTGGTGCTCAAGTTTAGTTTATATTCTCGCAGATGTACAATATTTTTGTTTTGTGTTTCTTTCTTTGCTTCTGTGACTTTGTACTGTAGCCAAGCTTTAACCACACACAAGTCAAAAAGGTACGAAATTACGCTAATCATCCACGTTTTTGTGCGATTGCGCGATGGGCATACTGAAAGCATCACCTGACCTCATCACTTTTTCGTATCTTTTTTCTTTCTTTGACCAACGCTCACATTCATCGGGGTTCTGATCGCAGTAACACGTAGACATAATTAAAACCGGCTTATTAAAGAGCCACATTATTACAGCGAATTTACCGTCTATTCTTACTTTTACTTCGCTAATACTTCTTGTTTTCTTTCGGAACGTTTTTTCTTCAGTCAACACACAGTTTCTAGGGACTTTATTTTTCATTATAGTGCCTGTTCCATGAAATTCACGTCTTATCAGTTCATCGCAAAGTTTCGTTGTAGTAAAAAAACGTCAAAAAAAAACATGTCCAGGGACAAGAGTTTGTGTCAGAGTATAACAGCAGCCTCGCCCAAACCAAATCCTTGGCTGATATAGTGTGGAAAATTAGTATCTCCCTGATAAACCACCATGTCGTATACAATACCTTGCGGAGTAGCTAGAACGAAAACCTTGAGGCCGACGGGATTGAACTTATTAGGGCAGTACTGCCTCATGGGACATTTCCCTGTAAAAGGGATAATAATTTCATCAATACTTAATTCCTGAGGACGATTTTGTTCGTGAAATTCAGCTAATACGCAAACAAATAGTGGCTATATTTTCCAAATTTTTTGTAACCTTTGTTCTGGCTTAACTTCAGCATCATATACGCATTTCAGACGTAGTTTAATGAAAAAAAAACCTATTGTGCGTCATAGTCATTTCTATCAATGGAACTTTCCATTTCTTTGACCAATACATATTTTAAGCTCTTTTAAGGTCAATCCCAATGATTTTCCGGTCTCCGCAACGTGTGTCCGATTGGCACAGTTAACAATAGCGGTAAGGATTTCGTCATCTATATATATTTTTTTTTTTTTTTTTTTTTTTTTATTGGTCTAGCACACGTGCTGCAGGGAAGTCCCTAAAGCGCTCCAGGAGCGGCACGAGTGTGGAAAAAGCCATTCACGTTGTTCTTGAATCGCTGCAAATTGTACTCGGTATTGCTCATAGAAGTTGTGCTACTCCCATTCCTCAGCATATTTCTGGATGTATGCTGGCTGTATTGAATTATTTATTTCTGGCTATATTGTGTCATTCACCCAGAGCGTCCACTCGATCGTAACGGTATCAATGAAGTTCCAGATACTAAAACTGAGTTACTAGATGGCGCTGGAGAAGCCACTGGAGCAAACAATGTATCTTCTTGTTCATTTGAGCTGCTAGAATCACTGTCACGATGGTCACTGGCACTTTAGTTGATTTGTGTTGGAACAAACTCCGGATCTTCATCTGAATTATCTCAGGAGTAGTCAAATTCGAAGTCGTTTAAAGCGTTCGCGATGTAGTTGTCCATTACCGCTAGAATAAACATGAAAAACGTGCAATGTACTTTACATTGTACAAGGAGACACAACCTCAAAAAATATTAAATACACGCTGTTGTTCTTTGCAAAGTACATAAAAAAATTCGACAAGACCACCAGCTTATTTTTTGTAGTTTCATTAAAATAACACTTTACACCGTTAGTAGTTTGTATAAAAAAATTGGAGTCAGTAATAAAATAAAGCATTATTAATAAAAACTAGATAGGATGAAAAAAGATTAAGTTACCTTTGCGCGGACGCATGATCGCATGTCTCCCTTCCGACGCTATTTTACATAAAATGACAGAGGACATGTGACGTTTTTCATTTTTTACTATAGCCTACGAAACCAATAGGTGTGACTTATAAAATATTGTGGTGCTGCCAATTAAAATAGGAAAATCAGATTTTTATTTTCTTTATGTTCTATGTAAAGTACAAACGTATGTAGGAGGTTTTAAAGTTCAAAAATATGAAAACCAAATCAAATATTGATTAATTTATTGTAGACACAAAATAAGTAATTCTAAATGGTACAAAAATCACACTAAATCATACTAATATATTATTTTTCTTCTTCTTTTTACGACGCTGTCTGCTCACGGCGGTTGGCGATCATATAGATAAACGAACTTTAGAAACTACTGCTCGAAAAATATCACTCGGAGCACATCCAAACCACCTTCTCATGTCCTTCAGCCAAAAATTCTGTCGTCTTCCGATCGATCGTTTGCCCTTTAATAATTAGACCTAGCAATTGGTACTTTGGGCCCATCCTTATATGCCCGAAGTATTGAGTTTTTCTTATTTTTATGGTTGTTAGTAATTCCTTCATTTTGTTTATTATTTCCAGTACTTCTGTGTTTTTTATTTTGGAAACCTAGGAGATGCGAAGAAGGCGTCTATAAATGTACATTTCAAAAAATTCCAGTCGTTTCTCTGAGCCAAGGTCAAGGGTCGAGCACTCACACCTCTAGAATAGCACAGGGAATACATACGCTCTTACCATTCTCATTCGGAGTTCAAAAATAAGACTTATGAGATGGAAAAATTTATTCATATTCATGTATGTTACTTGGGCCTGTTCAATTCGGGAATATATTTCCTTTTTTTGGTTCCACTTGTCATTTATATTAGTGCTCAAATATTTAAATGTGGAGACCTGTTCTACGGTGTTGTCCCTGATTTCGAGAGATTCTGGTGGTAGATTGTTCTTTGTTATTACCTCCGCTTGGTTCTTCTTATATCCGCAGTTAATCCAAATCTGTCGCTGGCTGTTGCGACTCGATTGATCAGTTGCTAAAGATCCTTGATATTATTTGCTAATAGAACAGTATCAACAGCATATTATTTTTACAGAGTGAAAATTTGAAACTTCAAAAGCTATTACATAATATAACATGATGTGTCAAAATAAGAAACTAACGATAAGTAAAGAATAATATTGAAAAACTTGTAATCTTCCTTCAGGCTAAAAGAGATAATTTACAAAGAACCCATTATAATTAGAAACTAAACGATCTACGAAAGCGCTTAAGGTATAGTTTGTTCTGTAGTGTTGCTCATAACATAATCGTAGTTGTCTGGCACGTCTTAGCTGAACTAACAATAAAACTTAACTTATTAAAATAGCTGCACAATCAATATAGCTATGAAAAAGTTGATAAAGGGGTAAAAGATGAGCAACTCTACGACGATAATCGAGACTTTTAAAACCACTGAGTAAGAGTCTGGTATAATATATTACAATAGCCTGGAAAACGAAATTTTAACATTTTAAATTAGTGCTATTGATGTATGCAACGCTAGGCCTGCATTAAAAATTATTGCAAGATCTCTAATTGAGGATACATTATCAGTTATTGATATAAAAATAACATAAACTGCTCTTCCGGGATTAAGATGTTTGTAAAAACTAATGGTCTTATATGCATATTAAATTTCAGTAAATTACGTTCATACCATAAGACAAACCTGTTAGGATGAGATCGCACCGTGTCAAAATCCAGATTAGTAGTAATGTAAAAATTTTAAAGAATCCGCATATAAAGGACAATTGTTCAAAATGAAACAACATGATTTATAAGGAAGAAAAAGGGTACTCGTCCGAAGTGAGAACCCTGTGAATCACGTATCTCAAGTACTATAGATAATAGCACGCTGAGAATGACAAAAAAGTTATAAACCATTGAAAGTAGTAATATATAAAAATATTTGAACAAGGTATCGTAAACACAGTCGGAGTAGATGACATTTTCGTCCTGGTTAGTAGCACGCACCAGCCTATAAGATTGAAGAAACTTAACACAAAGAGTTCGTACTCTACAGCTTGTAAGCATGGTTTAAGTCATAAGACCGATCGACTGATCCACGGAGGCCACAACAGCAACTTGCGTAAGACTCAACCCCGTAAAAATTATCATTTGAGTAGAAAAGGCAACGCGAGCTGCAATAATACAACGAGAAAAGAATACCGGGGATTCTGTTCAGAATAATGTTATACACATGTTTCGGACTCTTTGGTTCTCGTCAGTACCACTCACCAAACTAACTTATAAATTAGAGTGAAATATGCCTACAGATTCATCATCATCATGCAGCCTCCTGCGTCCATTGTGGGACATCGGCCTCCTCAAGATGTCCCTAGATTATTCTGTTCTGGCAGTGGCAATCCAATTCGTCACAACTATCTTCAAATCGTCACTCCATCGGGTACAGGGTTGCCTCTGCTGCGTGTGTCAACAATTGGTCACCATTCGAGGAACTATATATATATATATATATATATATATATATATATATATATATATATATATATATATATATATATATATATATATATATATATATATATATATATATATATATATATATACATGCAATCAGAACCACCTAAACAGATGAGACAAGAAAATGTTGATAGAGAGGTAGATCAATAGTTGTGGGACGTTCTGAGAACCGTGCAGTTCTGATATACTTCAATTTTTACATATGTTAAAAACCTGATTAGTGAGACGCGACCCTAAGTGTTTTAGTATGACAGTGTGATCAAAAGCCACTATTATTAAACAAGTTCATTTAATTGCCAGATTTAAAGACAGGGAGAAGATTGAAGTACTTCCAGTGTAAAAAAAACACAGTTTTGAAAAAAAACCTTTAACATTTTACCGACTGAGCTGTAACAATTTTTTTTAATAATATAGGTGGTATGTCATTAAATCCGACATTCTTTGAAACGTTCACAGCAAATATGTATTTCATACATTTCCACCCCAAAATCTTTAAAGATAAGAATAATACTTAAATATTCTCAAATAATAAATTGAAAAATACATTCAGTTGTCATCCATAATATAAAATCATGAAATAATCGGAATTTCAGCGACCGCTAAGGACGCTGACAATTGTAAATAAAACGGGTAATATTATGTATTTGAACCATAATTAATAGTAGAATTCTATCTGTGGCTGTCATCTAATTCTAGGAGTAACCTTATAATCGTTAAAGTTTATAGTTCATATTACACAAAATTTTGTATTAATGAGTTAGTCAAACAATCCAGGTGTACTCGGCACTCGATACGTAAATATACAGTTAATTACAATCGGAACTCGAGGCATATATGGTATGATACTATACAATTGCAAAAACGTATAATTACTGCTTTTGTACCAAACAAAATACATTTCTTCGGTAATAAATTACTTGCCTTCCAGGTTTACTATAATTCAACAACCCTAGATCACATGCCATTTTGAAAGTACAGGGTGACCATTTTTAGACGCCCGGCCCCGATTTATGGAAAATCGTTGGATATTTATTTTTTTTTTAGATGTAGAATGGTATAGTGCATGTTAAGAAGTATACTGACGTATTTGTCATTTAGTAATGAGAACTGCATTGGAAAGCCTTAATTGTTTTCAACCATTTTTCCTCAAACTGTTTTTTTTTCTAATTTGTTTTGCAAAAAAGTTATGCAGCACAAACCCTCTAAAATGTCATTTTTTGTCATCGCGGTTGTAATGAATCGCATGCATGTTTGGTGGTTTTTAAGCGTTTATCTAGTAGACAGCTGTCATTCTCTAATCTGACAGTAATTGTAATAATATTAGTTACGATGCTGTTGAGGTTTTTACTTTAATAAAATATCTTTGAACAATAAAAAACAAGACTACATTATTTTTAATAAGACCACAAAAAAAAACTATATAACTTTTAACATTACATAACTTATTACATATTTATAAAATTATATGTTTGAAACTTAAAAAATAAAAAAAAAAAAACATCAAAAACATGCATTTTTCTATTCTTTTCATTAACACCTGGTGACTGGCTTTGTAAATAATTTCTTCAAATATACTATTCCATGCATCTAATAGTTTTGCCTTTAAGTGCTCAATATCATTTGTTGCAGTTTTGTATACAATATATTTAAGAGTCCCCACAAGAACAAATCTAACGTCGTGAGTGGTAACTTAGGTGTCCAATGAATAACTAGAGTGCGAGCCCCTATCTATCTTCGTTGAAACGGTTTATTCAAATACTCTCTAACAGCAGGAAGCGTGTTGATACCATATATGCCTTCTTAAAATAAAGGGAATACTTTCTAATAAAACTGGTAGAGCATTAACCAAGAAATTAGGGTATATATTTTCAGTTAGTGTTCCCTCAGAAAAGTATGGTCTAACCAAATGTCTCCCAATTATCCCACATCATACATTAACGCCATAATAGCCATGATTCTGAATTTGATTAACGTTGTATTGATTCTCATTAGCTCAGTAATAATAATTTTTTCTGTTATGTTTACCGTTGCTGACAAAATGACTTTCATCTGTCCATAATATAGGATTCAGAAAATAACGTTCATCGTCATATTTAATTATCATTTCTGCTACAAAACTCAGTCGTCGATCCGAATCAAATTGTGAAGATTATGCATTTTACAGTCTTGATATTCGTTAGCTTTAAGAAATTTCTGAATAGCCCCATAAGATACATTCAATTGCCTGCTTGCTTGTCTGATGGAATTATATCGATGGTCTTGAAGATATAAGATGGCATAACATAGTATGATCCGGGATATACCTGACGGGGTAACGTTCTCGATACAGTCTAACGGCTTCCCGAGAATTTCTTCTTGCTTCTCCATAAATAAGAATCATATCTACTTTTTCAGCATGGGAAACCACTTCAATCAGAAGCTATTAACACATTGTTTACTTAGTTTAACTCTACTGAATTCAATAGGTATGCAAAAAAGAGCTGCAAAGTATGACAGCCGCCTATTAGAAAAATTACCGCCAAAGGTGGCATACGATCCATGGCAACCGCGATAACAAAAAAATAATATTTTAAAGGGATTTTGCTGCATAACTTTTTTGCAAAAGAAATTAGACAAAAACAGTTTGGGGAAAACATGTTGAGAAAAATTAGGGCTTTCCAATGCCGTTTTACAAAAGGTATGTCAATGGAAAAAAAAGTTGTTTGTCGTCGCAGCGCCCAGCGTCGATTTCACTACCAAATGTCAAATATGTCAGTATACTTCTTGACATGCAATATACCATTCTACATTTAAAAAAAAAAATATCCGACAACTTTCCATAAATCGGGGCCGGGCGTCTAAAAATGATCACCCTGTATAAACAGAAAAACTATATTCACACAAGAAGATATTTTTGCAATGTTTTAATGATATCAATGAAATATATGATTTGCAATATCTTCATTAAATGTAATGGGATTTTAAATTTTTAAGAATACTTACCATAAAGTAATCCGATAATTAAAAAAAAAACTGTACCATTTACTAAAGAAATTATTACTTCTATTTCTGGAACGTAAGAAACTATAAGAAAATCAGTTTATACTATTCGGTAATAATTTAGCTAGAGTAAAATCAGGTAAAATGAAATCAGGTTAAAGTGGCGTCGGATAGAGTTTTCCAGTCTCCTGTTTGTAGCCCGCAATACAGTGGGTTAAAATTAGGATTTTGACATAATAAAATTACATACATGTTTCTTTCTTCAGTAACATTTAGTTAAATTTTCTACAATTTAGCACATATACGGGTTACAGGGAAAGTCGTCCTAGATAATTAAGGACGTTATAGTTTAGGTCCTTTCTGACCGATTTGGCTCTATGATATGATGTCCTGAACTTAACCGTTTTCGAGATATTGAAGTTTAAAGATTTTCTAAAAAAAACAGGTTTTTTTTTTGCTTTTATATCGATTTTTTTTATTAGAGGTTCTCGAGTGCGATTTTTTGGTTATTTTTAGTTAGTCTGTATGTCAAGTATCAAAAATCATCAAAAAAATTTACACTAGTTACTGACAGTTTCAAATGGCGGCTTGTTAATGTTTCTAAGTTACGAATTTTTACTAAGTGTTTCCTGCTTTAAATCAATAAAGATAAAAAAAAAATGTATGGAAGTTATTCTGTAAATTATTTTAAAAACTTTTACGTCTTTTTAGCCATCAAAAAAGGTATAATACTAGGAGTTTAATACGAAAACTGTACACAGAATGACACCTAAAGCGGACTCGGGTAGCAAAAGGTAAATTTTTAGTTCTAGGTGAAAATACGAAAAATACACAAATAAAACAAAAAACCTTGCAATTTAATATAATTTTTTTATTAATTATAATTCATGTTCTATAAGGTCGCCCCTATTTCTAACACAAATTCTCATTCTTTTTCTTAAATTACTTTTTCACAACGCTAGTTGTGAGGTGCCGCCTCATTTCGTCAGCCGCATCAATTATTTTTTGTCTTAGGACATCCTTGTTTTCGATAGGAGTCATCTGGTCGTATATGAGACTTTTCATGTGACCCCACACATAAAAATCCATCGGTGTTAGGTCTGGGCTTCTCGCCGGCCAAGGTATGGGTCCGCCTCTTCCAATCCATTTGTTGGGATAATTGTCATTGAGCCATGCACGAACACTTCCTCTGTAGTGAGCTGGGCAGCCATCGTGTTGAAAGTACATGTTTTGTCACAAACCAATAGGTAGGTCTTCCATGAAATTAGGTAAATCGTTCCGCAAAAAATTGTCGTATTCCTCGCCCTTCAAATTATCTGGCAGGAAGAATGGCCCAACCAAATAATTTGAAATTATACCCATCCACACATTTAAGCTGAATCTTGTTTGTGATCCTTTCGTTCTTTTTTTGTTTGTGTTGCCTTCCTCTTTAGAAGCCCAATAATGGGCATTGTGGTAGTTTGTAAGACCGTCTTTGTCTAATTTCGACTCGTCAGTCCATGGTATTTTCTTAAAAAAAGATGCATCTTCGACATCGGTATTGAGCATAAATCTGCAGAATTCTAATCGTCGCAACGGATCCCCTTCTTCAATGACTTGCATGGGCGTAAGGGTGTTGTCCAACAGTATGCATTACAAACCATACCTTCCACTGCGAAATACCAAGCTGTTGTGCGACAACATTTGTAGATGTGGTTGGGTCCACCTCAAAGAGACGTCGTATTTCGTTTTCTTCGTCTTCGTCAAAGATACATGGTCGTCCCATGTCAGTCCGCCGTCTTTGTACGGAACCAGTTTCTCGTAGTCTTCGATAAGTTCCATCAAATACGCTAACATCAGGTACACGACGAGTAGGATATCGCAGTATGTATTCATCACGTGCACGCGACGACACTCCTTCGCAAAATCCGTAACACATTAGGATGTCAGCATATTCCTCGTTGGTATACGTTGCCATATTCACCAGCAGAGATCAAAATCCACTTACGAGCCAATTCACACAGTCAGAAGATGACACACAGATATTTTTGAAAAGCACGGTATAGCACATCTACCACGGACGAATCGCATGAGCAGACTAAAAATCATTCAATAATGTTTAGTGAACAGAAAATGTCACTCGCACAGAGAGTACTCCGACCGGAAAAATGCTTCCTCAACCCTCTTTATTGTTTGAAGGTGCAGGTAGTAAACCGGTAATTGGTAGTATCTAAATTCTATTATTATGTTACTCTATATTTGGGCCTATTGAAATCTCATTTTCTTAGAAGTTTCAATAGATCCAGTAGATATTATACCGTTTTAGATAGCTAAAAAGACGTAAAAGTTTTTAAAATAATTTGCAGAATAACTTCCATACATTTTTTTTTCTCTTTATTGATTTAAAGTAGGAAACACTTGGTAAAAATTCGTAATTTAGAAACATTAACAAGCCGCCATTTGAAACTGTTAGTAACTAGTTCAAATTTTTTTGATGATTTTTGATACTTGACATACAGACTAACCAAAAATAACCAAAAAATCGCACGCGAGAACCTCTAATAAAAAAAAAACATGTTTTTTTTTAGAAAATCTTTAAACTTCAATATCTCGAAAACCGTTAAGTTTAGGACATCATGTCATAGAGTCAAATCGGTCAGAAACGACCTAAACTATAACGTCCTTAATTATCTAGGACGACTTTCCCTGTAACCCTATCGCTTCGAAAACACTTTGAAATGTGATAGTGAATCAAAACGTAGTTAAAAAGAAATTTTGAGAACTTTTTAGCTGTTGGAAATTGTTAGTCCTTGCGATATCAATGAGGAATTATTGGACAAATTTTGATGAAATATAGCTTAAATAATTGACCACTAAACATTAAAAAATAGCTATCCTCAAATAATAGGGCTCTACTAAATATGTTTTTAAATATAAATATTCAATTACAAGTAGTTCCTAAAAAAACATATTTTTCCTAAAATTATTTTCGAATAATGAACACATTTTATTAAAAATATTCTTTAAATATTTGTAAACAGATGTAAGGTAAAGTAACATGCAAAAGATAGTTGCGTTGGGATTTTAGAATTTTTGGAACAATGACGATACACAACAGTTATTACCACTACATCACGCTTTATTTTTGCAGTTGACTCGCGTTTTGTATACCATATTAGCATCATCAGGAGCGATGATCACCTGTGAACTATAGACAGAGGGTTTCGTGTAGCGGTGGTATTTATTGTGTAATAAAAGGGATAGATTTATATTAAAACAATAAAGAACACACAATTATACATATTTATATCTACAGAGTAAAAATTCGCTTCGTTATTCCCATATATATATATATATATATATATATATATATATATATATATATATATATATATATATATATATATATATACGAAAAATTTTAATTTTTTGTGAGTAACAACTGGTCCAAATTTTGTTGAATTTGAGAGACATCTATGGCTCGAATCCTAACCTCAAATAAACTTATTCTTTGAATATGAAAAAAAACTTTAGAAAATATATTCTTATTCTTACCGAGCTAGACTTGAAACTAAAAACTCCTAAAACTTAACCTAAAAAGATTAAAAAGGAATAACTTGCCAGTAAAAAATTACTTAATGTCTATAACGTGACGTAACACATAGATGTCGCCTTTTACAAAAAACCCTTATGATTATTAAGAAGTACCAACCTTCAAACGATACGTTAATTTCATGACATTTCGACGATTAGTTTATAAGTTAGAGTGGTTTTAGTGACGCTACTTTTGATATTTTCAAAACAATAGAACAAATCGAATTTCGTGTGTTGCTTAAACACTGTTTTTTGATGGGAAAAAGTATCGTTCAAGCAAAGCAATGGCTTGATAAGTATTACGGGGATTTTGCCCCTAGAAAGTCACTCATCATTTGCTGGTATGCTTAATTTAGAAGCTGTCGTACAGACACAAATCATGCTGAACGCTCTGGACACCCAAACGAGGTGGTTACACCGAGAAACATAAAAAAAATCCACAAAATTATTTTGGATGATGTAAAGTGAAATTGCGTGAGATAGCTGACACCCTAAAGATATCAAAAGAACATGTTGGTCATATTTTTCATGAACATTTGGGCATGAGAAAGCTCTGTTCGAAATTGATACCGCGTTTGCTCACAGTCGACCAAAAACAACAACGTGTTGATGACTCTGAGCGCTGTTTGGACCTGTTTAAGCGTAATAAAAAGGAATTTTTCATGCGATGTGCGACAATGGATGAATCATGGATCTACTACTACACACTGGAATCAAATCGGCAGACAGCTGAGTGGACAGCAGCCGGTGAAAGCCGCCCGAAGAAACCAAAGACACAACAGTCGGCTGGGAAGGTTTTGGCTTTTGTATTTTGGGATGCGCATGGGATAATTTTCATTGACTATGCTGAGAAGGGAATAACCATTCATTGCGAGTGTTATATAACATTATTGGTGCGTTTGAAGGCAGAAATCGCAAACAAACGGCCCCAAATGAACAAGAAAAAAAGAGCTCTTCATCAAAACAATGCACCTGGTCACAAGACAATGGTTACGATGGCAAAATTGCATGAATTAAGGTTCGAATTGCTTCCTCATCCACCGTATTCTCCAGAATTGGCACCCAGCGACTATTATCTATTCGCATATCTCAAAAAATGTTCACGGGAAAGAGATTTGGCTCCAATGAAGAAGTTATCGCCGAAACTGGGGCCTATTTTGAAGGCAAAGACAAATCCGTCTACCAGAAAGGTATAGAAATGTTAGAGAAGTGTTGCACTGATTGTATCGCTCTTGAAGGATACTATGTTGATGAATGAAGTAGAATTTTGCAAAAAAAAATGTGTTTTAAGGATCTAAACCAAAAAACTTTTCAGCCTACGTGTTGATGTATGATAAATAGCGAGTTTCTGTGACCAAGGAATGTAATATGTACTTTTAAATCAACAAACAATTTTTATATAAATCTATTTGAGGTTAGAATTCGAGCCATAGATGTCGCTCAAATTCAATAAAATTTGGACCAGTTGTTATTCATAAAAAATAAAAAATTTTCAGGGGGTAAAAAATTCGACTCACTCTAATGTATATATATATATATATATATATATATATATATATATATATATATATATATATATATATATATACGATATATATATATATATATATATATATATATATATATATATATATATATATATATATATACGAGTATATATATATATATATATATATATATATATATATATATATATATAGATATATATCTATGAATTTGTTATTTTTTCATATTTGTGGATACTTATATTCCGAGAAATGTATTAAATAATTTTCGCCTGTCTGTCTTTCTGTCGTGTATTGCTGCGATAACCATAGACATAAAAGGTGGACTGAGCTTGTCGTATTTCGCTGTAAAGTAAATAAGGACGCAAAAGTGTGAGAGAGATGTACGGGTACATTCGTCTTGGTTATTATGTTATTACCATAGACATGGAAGATGGACTGATCATTAGCCTCACAAAATTGACCACTCTTCAGATATATATATATATATATATATATATATATATATATATATATATATATATATATATATATATATATATATATATATATATATATATATATATATATATATATATATATATATATATATATATATATATATATGTTACTATAGAGGTTTTCATGGATGGTGGAATGTAATATATTAAAATTCCCGGTTTCAATCCGTTCGTCTAACAATGAGTTTGCACAACGTTTCACCAAAATCTCATTTGGCATTTTCAAGTGCACCCGCTGCTGCTGCTCGATTGAAACCAGGAATTTTAATGTGTTACATATATATATATATATATATATATATATATATATATATATATATATATATATATATATATATATATATATGTATATGTATCTTCTTCTTAAATTCTTTCTCCTATCGGAGGTTAGAAATCATCATCGCTATTCTGACTTTGCTCACAATTGCTTGGAACAACTCGATGCTGCATTAAATCCTACGTCGGCCAACACTTCGTTTCCCACTTATCTTTCCCTGCATTATCACTCATAGCAGAGAATATTTAGATCCTCTCATTACGTGCCCGAAGTACTTTTCGCCTCTTTATAAGATTGACTACTTCGTATTCTTTGTTCATCTTTGCAAGGACTTTATGGTTTATCATTTTATCGGTCCAAGGTATTCACCACATTCCGCGTTAACACCACATCTCAAAAACTTGTAGTAGTATCCAATTGGTTATTTTTTATCGTCGTATCCAAGGCCTCCACTCCATACAACAACACAAGGAAAACGTAACATCGAAGCATTCGCAACCTAAGTCCAATGCTAACATCCCGACAACATAACAATTTCTTTAGAGACACAAACGATGTTCTAGCGATTTCTATTCTTGTTCATATTTCCAAAGTTTGATCTCCCGTTTGTTCCATCCAGACTCCAAGGTAGGTTTGAACTCTTTCTAGCACAGTGTCTGCAATAGTTAAACTTATATTATTTTGTAGGAATTTGGTTATTAATATCCATTTAGTTTTGATTGATCTTTAATCCAGACTCAATACAGCTATCATTTACTTTTTTCAATAAATACTGTAATTCTGAAAGATTACTTGCTAGTAAGACTATATCGTCTGCATATCGAATATTATTTATTGTCTCTCCATTTATGATAACACCGGCTTTCTTCTCTTCAAAGGCTTCATTAAAGGTCCTTGTATATTAAAGTATTTACAATTTACATTTACAATATTATATGTCATTATGTATAGGGATGTTAAAAAATGTTTTATTACGAAATGGCTGGTATTCGCTATTTACAATAGAAGCCAAAGTACATATGAGGCCGAGTAAAATTTAAGAGGAAATAAAAAGGCTGAACAACTCATGATTTCTGTAACTGAAGATAGAAAGTTAGATGCAACCTCAGGAACAATTTGATATCAAAGAATCAACATTTAAAATTAAAAACTTACTTTTGGTTAAGGTTTTCTTTGGCCGGAAGCCAAAAAACTGAATCAACCAACTTGTCGAGAGGAATGTGGGAAGGTTCGACAAGTGACGAAACTAAACCGTTAGGTTTCATCGAGGAGTTAATATTACACAAGCAAGAATACTCAAAAGGTAAAATTTGAAAATTTAATTTTATTAATGTGTGATAAATCTGTAAGGTCTAAGATATTGATGTACTTAAAGATACATGAAAAATTTTGCGAAACAATTTGACGACCTTCACCACTTTTACTTCTTTTTCACAAAAAAATATATTTCACAAACTATCGGTTCTATTTTTCTACGCATACCATATTTGTAACAAATTTGAAATCAATTTTCTGCTCCATTCAGAAGTTATCGCAGCAATAGACGACAGGCGAAAATTACTTAATACATTTCTCGTGATATAAGTATACACACATATGAAAAAATAACAAATTTCTAGATGGTGATTTTCTATCCTATATAGTATTTTGCTCAGCGGCTACAACAAAAGAGAATTTTCAAAAGTTAACAAGAGACATAATTTATTTTAAAACACTCAATATATGAAATTATATAGATGTGCTTCAAAAACTGCAACTAAGGATCGTGAGGAATAAGGTTCGGATAATTGAAAATAATAAAAGCTTTATACCTAAATAAACTCAAATAAAATATGATGTACCTCCGGTAATAAATGTGTATTTCAGATAAAACACGCGCGCCGTATACGATAACAGATTTTCCTATAAATTTACCCTTTGTTATTTACCGTTATTTATTTTCAACATAATAAACCACCAATCATCTTTTACTTATCGTCGTAATATTTTGAGGAGAATATTGCATTTTACATGGACAAAAACTGTCTGGGACTAAACTGAACTATCTCAGATTAACTATAGGTCTAGAAATGTTTTCTTTCTATATTTTTTTTGGTTTTGATCACGAATTATTAAAAAATCTTGTATTTTCGGAGGTATTGTTTTTCTGTTCTTTTTACAGACTAATTTCATTATAACTGGAATATAGTTTGTAGATTATACTAGTATTTTTTCATTGCGACGTTTTGTGTTGTAGATTGTGATGTAGATTGATATTAGATCAACGTTTTCGAATTCTGACTTAGGTTGTTTAGCAAATAGTTTTGTAGTTTTCCTTAGTGCTACAAATAACTGAGTTTTATTTAATATTTTACTGAAGAATTAAAAATTTAGAGACGTTCATAGAGGTTGCAAAGTAACAATTTGATCCGGTTATGATACAATTTTACTTTCAAGTCTCACATAACTTTACACCAAAAGTGACGTTATTATTTCACCTATAGTATGAAACGATGTAGTGGGAAAATACTAATTCAGTCTTAAAGATCCTATGAAAATATCTCTACAATGTATTAGGTATTTCCGTTACGATTTTGTGCGCATCGAATTAAATAAACCCATAACAGAGCAGATACAACTTTTTGAGTCACCTGGAAATTGAGACAATGTGATTACTCGACTAAATTATAGTGTCATACAGGGTCCTATAAAGATCGCCTAATACATTAAAACTGCTATATCTGTAGCAAAAGCAATTGCAGAAAATATTGTAAATACTGATCATTATTGCCACCACTGTCGGACTACTGCAAATTAGAACTACTTACCTATATCTATCTTGCCAATGCTAATAGTTGACTAATTCATAATTTGCATGTTTTAAAATAAGTAGCCAACAAGCTGTTTCTCCTAAGCAAATAAAAAATTTCTAGTAGAAAAATCATCCAACATATCATATACACGTTAAAAACTAGGTAGGACACGTACAACAAAAAATATCACTACTTTCATTTAATTCAGGAAATTGTAATAAAAACTAATTATCTCTAAAATTTGATAACACTAAGGACACGTTTTTCAGTAAAATTCTGCATTGTTTCACAAAGAAAATTGATTTTTAGAATATGTTTCACGACGTAAACAAAAATGATTGTCTTGAAAGTTGACTGACTGAAATTGCATCTCTCTTCAAATTACGTATTCACGTGGTTCAATACTTTTGAAATTATATAATATAAGTTATTAACTATATTCAATCCAGAAAATTATTTAAAACTATTTGTTGCGAACAAAACTGAAATAAAATAATTAACTTAAAATGATTCCTGATTTATAGAAAAATTTACTTATAAATCTCAAAATAGTAGAAAATAACAACTAAAAAAAATTTTAAAAAAGCTATCTGATATAAGAAAATCCAATTTAGCTTATTTAAATTAAATAAATTTTCCCAGATAACCTTATCACAATTCAGCTACTTGCGCCATTTGTTTTTCTCGGCATCTCAGTTTAACAAGTTAGTAGATATGCAACTGTTGATTTTATCATTCACTCCTCCTTCCCCACCTTAATAGATATAGCTTTTTCTCATATCATGGAAATATTGGCGGGCCTGTCAAGTTATTCGTCAGTGTTGTCTAATACGGAAATATATATCTGCATTCTGCGTCATTTCTTCAGCAGTGTGGTAGTGCTGCCACAGATGTCATTCTATGTTTACAGTAATTACTAGCTGTGTATGTGGCCAAGCCAAATAAACTTAAATAAATAAGTACACTGACCTGTCGTAGATAGAACTTGAAATTCCGAACACAGTAAACTGGAACTATTCAGTAGGGAGGGCTACCACATGAGTAGAATGAACAAGGAGAGAACGGCTCAAAATCCCATGTAAATTCTTATGGAGCTTCATTTTGCATTTTTTGGTGCCATTTTTCACCCCCTCTTTCATTAATAACACCCCTTTTATTACGAAAAAGGACCTTTTGGGCTACCTTTTTTCTATAATAAGGCCTTTTGGACAACTTCTTTCATTCAGTTTTTTAGCAAAAACAACCCCATTCACACCACACCTTTTGGACACATTTTTCTTCCTTTTTTCAACAAAAACATCCCTATTATTACGAATAAGGACCTTTTGGACACATTTTTCACCATTTTTTTTTTCACCTCCCTTTTCAATAAAAACACCCCTATTATTAAGAATAAAGACCTTTTGGACACATTATTCACCATTTTTCACCCCCCTTTTTCAATAGAAACACTCCTATTATTACGAATAAGCAAAATATATATTTTTCTCTTAAGATAGTTGAAAAGTGGTCAAAAAGGCCTAAATGAGTGTCCAAAAGGTGCTTATTCGTAATAATAGGGGTGTTTTTTATTGAAAAAGGGGGGTGAAAAATGATGACAAATGTGTCCAAAAGGTCCTTATTCGTAATAGTAGGGATGTTTTTTGTTGAAAAAAAGGGGGAAAAATGTATCCAAAAGGTCCTTATTGGTGTGAATGGGGTTGTTTTTGTTAAAAACTGAATGAAAAAAATTGTCCAAAAGGCCTTATTATAGAAAAAAGGTAGTCCAAGAGGTCCTTATTCGTAATAATAGGGGTAATTTTATTGAAAAAGGGAGTGAAAAATTGCAAAAAAATATTCAAGATGGAGCTCCATAAAATTTACATCGGATTTTGAGCCCGTTCTATCCTTGCTCATTCTACTCACATGTTCTTATTCAGTTTTTAACAATTCCGGAAATGAGACATATAACATCGAGATAGTCTCATAATTGCAAATAAATTCAATCCATACATATAAACATGACAGTCTAAAAGTTTCTGGTGACTCTGAATTTGCTCTACTATGGTCAATTTTCTTAAACCACCCTGTACGAATAAAAAGTAATTTGTTATGTTAATTTAACATTCACTATAGGTCCCCGCCAAATTTCATAGAAATTTGTTCAACTTTGTGGAAGTGATTTCGAGGCAAGCTTTTTTTGGCATCTATAAGTAATAAAATAACGCCCTAAAACAAAATTTTTAATATATTTTTCCATTCGATTTAAATCTAAATTTCTTAATCACTGTTGTAAATACTAGAACTACTACAACATGTAAAACTGGCACTTTTTTTACGAATGTATTACTGTTATACTATAAAGTTACTGTCAACCAGATTGACTAAAAATGTTTCAAATTCAAACCTGATGATTGACCTCTAATTATACCCAGCTATACGCATATACCAGGTGTACAAGTATGAAATGCGGATTTCAGACAACAGATGGTGCACCAATGCAGTTTGTGCTATAAAGATTTGACACTGCGCCATTTTGTTGTGTCAACAACAAGTGTCAGACGCGCACGAGTAATAAATTGGAAAAGTATGTGCATAGTGTTGTATTGTTGTGTTCAATATGTTGAAATTTATACCGAACAAAGAGCATTCGCGGACAGCATTAATTTTTTGTTTTCATTTGAAGAAAACTGCTGTTGAATCATACCGATTACTTCGAGAAGCTTATGGTGTACACGCTCCATCGCAAGATACGTGTGAACGATGGTTTCGGCGTTTCAAAAGTGGTGACTTCGATATTGCAGACAAGGAACGTGGAAAACCGCTAAAACAATACGAAGATGTGGAATTGCAAGCATTGTTGGACGAACATGATTCGCAAACACAAAAACAACTCGCCGAGCAATTGGGCGTTAGACAACAAGCCGTTTCCAATCGGCTACGAGAGACGGAAAAGATTCAGAAGCCCGTAGATGGGTACCACATGAGTTGAACGACAGGCAAATGGAAAAGTGAAAAAACACGTGTGACATTTTGCTCGCTCGGTAGAAAAGGTAGTCGTTTTTGCATCGTTTAGTTACAGTGGATGTAAAGTGAATTTATTTTGAGAATCCCAAGCGCAAAAAATCATGGGTAGAGCCAGGCGCACCATCCACATCGACCGCAAGACCGAATCGCTTTGACAGAAAGACGATGCTCTGTGTTTGATGGGACCAGAGGGGCGTGATCTATTATGAGCTGTTAAAATCTGGGAAACTGTTAATACTAAACGTTACCAACAACAATTGACTGATTTGAACCGTTCGCTGCTTGAAAAAAGGCCAGAATACCGAAAGAGGCAACACAAAGTCATTTTTCTTCATGACAATGCTCCATTACATACGGCAAAACCAGTTCGCGACACGTTGGAAGCACTCAGCTGGGAAGTTCTACCCCATGCGGCTTACCCACCAGACTTGGCTCCTTCCGATTACCACTTGCTTGCATCGATGGGTCGCACACTTGCTGAGCACCGCTTTGATTCATACGAAGATGTGAAAAAATGGCTCGATGAATGGTTCGCAGCAAAAGGGGAAGATTTTTACTAGCGTGGTATTCACAAATTGCCCGAAAGATGGGAAAAATGTATAACAAGCGATGGAGCATACTTTGAATAAAGCACTTTTTATCATTCTTCCGAATTTAACATGTTTTTTTAAAAAAAAAAAACTCGTCATTTCATACTTGTACACCTGGTATACGTACATACAGAGAAGCAGAAGATAAGTTTTACAGAATCGAAACAAAAAATACTACTAAGATTTCGGTTCTTTGAATGAAATATTGGAAATCTAAAAAAAAACTTTGTTCCTAGCACAGCATTCTGCAACGATTAGACTACTTTGCATTTAAAATCGTTTCACCATTTCAAAGAATCCTTCATTTTCACAATTTAGTTGAAAAACATATTTTGTAGTATAAACACCAAGTCCCTGAACTAACGATATCAAACGACAAGTTGAAAAGGAGAAAAACAGAACAAAAACATTGCTCTTGAATTTCAAAGTAATGTAAATTATATCGAATGACACTTTGTCTCTTCCTGTATATGTAGCAATCTAAAATTTAGCTTTAAAAAGCTGATTACATTTGGGACGACGTCTCTTAAAATTATTTGCCTATATTTGTTATAATGAAACGAACACAAACAAAGAAGGCTAATGGGCGAGGGCAGAAGTCAGAAAGATGTAGTATCTTGGAATAACTAGATGGGATAAAACAACCTTTGATAAAAATCATTTACTACAACTGCTAACTTAAATAAAATAAAATTTCGCTTTAAAAAAAAAACTAGCTGTTAATACACATCTCTTTGAGTTTCAACATGTTCAACAAAGATCAATAATTAAAAAGTATTACGATAAAAAATACAAATACATTCCAAAAATTATATCTTCTCAATAGTATTCACCCTTATCTGAAAAAATGGAGTGAAGAAATTTATCCAATACTTCGCTTACCAAAACGTAGCTTTAAAAATTAAATTAAATTTGATTTTTAATGTTCCGTACGGAATACTTATAAAATCACTTCGGTGTCTGTCCGTATGTCTGTCACACCCGATTTTCTCCGAAACTTTTGACACAGAAAGTTGAAATTTGGAATAAATACAGGAACTGATAGCCTCATCATAGCCGTGTAGGTTTGAAAGTTAAATTTTGACTTTAGGGGTTAGTTTTGGGGAGTGAAATCGAAAGTGAAAAAAAAAATTAACCAAGTCATTGAGTGGGGTGTCAAATGACGCGACGTTTTGAAAATATTTTAGGCAGTAATTATTAACCGTCTGAATGACTACAAAGGTCTAACTTTAAAACTGTTCTAATATGACATTTAGGTTTAAATTGACAAGAGCACTAGTAAACCAACTAAAATTTTGAGACGGTGCAGCATAAGGCAAGAAAATTCGTTTTTAGTGTTTCGTACGAAACACTTATAAGATAATTTCGGTGTCTTTCTGTCCGTCTCTCCGTCTGTCACACCGCACTTTCTCTTAAACTATTTGACAGAGAAAGTTGAAATTTGGCACTAATATAGGAATTGTTGGCCTCATCAGAACCGGATTGTTATGAAAGTTAAATTTTGACTTTAGGAGGTAGTTTTAGGGGGTAAAATCCGAAGTTAAAAAAAGTACCAGGTTACCCAGTGGGGTGTCAAATGAAAGCTTGTAAAACACGAGTTCAAAAATATATATAATGTAATACTTGCACACACTTTTCTTTATATTGTTTTTAAAAAATCGCGAAAAATCGCTGCCCGCCCTTGTCTCAAAAAGTACTGATCAAAAAATTTTGAAAAAATTCTGGAATATTCTCTACGGGATGTAGATTGAACAAAAATTATCACGATTGCATTACCTTTAATAATTTATCTGGTATATATAAAAAAAAAACAAAAATCAGTTTTCAGTAAAGATCGAAAAAATGCTTTGTTGAAAACTGATTTGGGGTGTGTTTTGTAAAGTCATTAATCATTTTATACCTCCCTAATCTTAAAAAATTTTATCTTAAAAGCAATCAGCGTACGGAACACTAATTGCGCAAGTCCAACTTGCACTTGATCGGTTATTTCGCCCAACGATGACATATTACTTCCAACAACAAATTCAGCAGGAGCTTCAGACATATTTACAATTGAAACTCTGATTATTATTTCTGTTAAAAGTGAAAGTAATAAGAAAATAACATCATTTCGGATTTCTCGATTCTAAGTACCATGCTAAGGATCTAACCTCCTCTTCCATCCATTCCACTCCTTAATGTTTGACTTAGAATATATTTATCATATCATATTAAACACTATAAAACTCTCAAATATTGCTGTGGAAACTTTACAACATTTAACTACACGAAGCTGTTTTACCCCCCTTTCACTCAGGCAAAATCGCTCAAAAGCTATAGCTTTCCTTTTTCCTTTAAGAAATAATGTATACCAAATTTAAAATTCAAATTGACGGACAGAGAGACTGACAGAAATTAAAACTAAATTTTTCGTGATCTAGGGACCTTGAAATGTGAAAAAACGTAAACCTCGGAGTGTGATTTTTTTACGAATACAATAATTTCGTTAACAATGGGGTGCAAAAACATAAACGCATTATTATATTATAAAATCTACCTTCAAATTTTTAAGCTTTTCGAAACATTTTTTATATATATTCTAAATTAGCAAAATTTAGTTAAAACAGCTTCCTTCAAAACGCTCTCCATTTTGAAGGAAAAAGGTAAAATAAACTGAAAAACCACATAATTTGAACAGGGCTTGACGTATATAGGACGTGTATAACGGAAAGCACAGAAAATCCATCACTTAAATGAAAATTTATAAAATCCTTTAAAGAATAGCAGATTTCAATCCATATGTGGATTTTTTTGCCTATTATTTCTAAGTGAACTCTTAGCAGACCCCAGTCATCAGACATTGTCATTGACCTTTTTTCCCCCGTATGAACGTGTCTCTGCTGTAGATGTAAAGCTCCCAGGGCCTGTGATTACATCTGTAGAGGAGTGTCACCATAAATATAACTAGCACTGGTGTGTCTATTTTTATTTCATTAACCTGGAGTTTTAAAGATTTGCTCAAGTAGTATGTCGATGATTTTCTTCTCCGGCTGAAGACGGGCTCGATGTTGTGACTTCTGTTCTTGTCTTGTTCTTTAGTTATGTTTTCTTTCGTGATGTACCTTCTTCCTGTTGCCTCTTCTTTCTTTGCTGAAAGAAAGCTGCAAAGCAGCGAAATCTACTTGAGCGGCATCTCTGACTCGACGAAGCACATTTTAACGATCTGGCGGTACTACTCAGTATATATCACCACTACACCAAACACTTTATTTTTGCCCTCGACGAGCGTTTCGCTAACCATGTTAGCTTCATCAGGAGCGATGATTGATTATAGGTCGTGATTGATATAAGTCAATCATCGCTACTGATGAAGCTAACATGGTTAGCGAAACGCGCGTCGAGTGCAAAAATAAAGTTTTTGGTATAGTGGTGGTGGTATTTGGTGTCATTGTGCTAAAAAAATTCCACATTCCCAACTTAGTTGATCTGGCGCTAGCCAGCCGGCGTTGTTTTGTGACGACGTTTGCTTCCACATGTTCGTCTTTCTGTAGCGATAGCTATATTTTTTATCCTATTAGCTGGAAAAAATATAGAAACGGTATTCTCTCATCATATTAATAATACCACATGTCAGAAATTACCATAATTCTAGAAAAGCTTATTTGACATAAAATAAGTGAAAATATAATTTAAAAAACTCATGTTTTAATGTACGAAACTGTTCTGCAATGATATGATGAACATTGCCAAAGAGTTTACATATCACAAAAATTAAAAACACAGGAGCCAAATTTACTCTAGGACAGCGAACTTTCAATACTATTCCACATGTATGATCTTTGTGGGTTGCTAAATGTCAACGAAATAGCTGTAGTTTTAATGATAGTATTTCCCAAGAGTCAGCATTACCTCTATTTCCTCATGTATATTGAAATAAGGCAAGAATAAAAATAAGGTACTTATTTTTATATTCCGCAACACAGCGAATAAAAAAATAACCAGTCAAGTGCAAGTTGAACTTGCACAATTAGTGTTCCGTACGTTGATTGCTTTTAAAATAAAAAATGTTGTTACGGTGATATAAAATGATCAGTGACTTCACAAAACACACCCCAAATGAGTTTTGAACAAAGTTTGTTTCCAATCTTTACTGAAAATTGATGACTTTGAAATTTTTGTTTTTTTATATACCAGATAAATTACTAAAGGTAATGCACTCGTGATAATTTTCGTTCAATCTACACCCTCTGGAGAATATTCCAGAATTTTTCAAAATTTTTTGAACAGTACTTTTCGAGATAAGGTGGGGGGACAGCGATTTTTCGCGATTTTTTAAAAATAATACAAAGAAAAGTGTGCGCAAGTATTACATTATATATATATTTTTTTCTCGTGTTTTCACAAGCTTTCATTTGACACCACACTCGATGACCTACTAAAAAATTTTTTTTTTCACTTCCGATTTCACCCCCCAAAACTAACCCCTTAAGTCAAAATTTGACTTTCAAAATTACACGGCTTTGATGAGGCCATCAATTCCTATATTATTACTAAATTTCAACTTTCTATGACAAATAGTTTCGGAGAAAATCGGGTGTGACAGACAGACAGACGGGCAGACACCGAAGTGATCTTATAAGTGTTCCGTACGGAACACTAAAAACATATAATACATAGAATCAACGAAAGAATCATGTCTATTGGTTCTCTCCCTAACCTTAAAATTTATTTCTTCTGACCTGTGATATATGACATTATCCACTCCAATAGTTAGCATTTGATTTAATAAAAGTGCTTGTGGTATTGTGTATGTGAGACTAACTTAAATGTCAATATCTATAGAATTGACAAATACAAAAAATGTATAAAAAAGGAACACATTGTAGCTGAACATTTAATTTAGAAGAAATCAATTTTTTTTTTTCGATCTCAAACTTCTGCAAACGAAAGACTAAAAGATCAATTGAAATTTTGACACACTCAAATACATTAATAGAGATACCGGTTACGGTCTGCATGAGTCACGGTCAGGTAAATATCAATAGGATACAACTACCTGCCTTGTACTTGAGGAGTCTCATTTAATGTTCTGTTCACGGAGAGTAAAGACCATGAGAATCGCTAGTGCAATAGTAGGCAACTACTGATCCCAAGAACCGTGCTGTTCTACTCACTAAAGTTGCGAAATCCTCTGTTCTATCTCATTTTCACAGCTTGTCGAATTGCCGAGAAAGGAAAAAATAAAATAGATTTTAAGAAAGAAAAACTTTAAAGTCAACAACTTTTATAATTAGAACAAAATATTTATTTTTGATAAGGTGTTTGATAATTTAGGCAACTGTGTGTCGCCAGTCGGCCTGGAGTTCCCGCCCCCACTTATCGATTACTTTTGCCGGTGGCGGGCCCGGGATGCCATCAATGCACCTGCAGCCATCGTCGTCGCTTCGAATACTCTGTGCCAGCCGAATTTTCGGTGTCTATTTTTAGAACAGCGGTCGCTAGCACCATTTTCTGAGATGAAAGAATGATCAATCAACCAGGGGAAAATTTGTCTTTGCTCTTAAGGAGAGTATTGTTTAGAAAAATAAAAGGATAAAAATAAAGGTATAAAGAGATAGAATTTGGAGTGTTAAATTTGGGCTGTAAGATAATAAATAAAGATATATTTTTCATGTTTCCTTTAGTAACAATATTTATTAGTTTATATTACGCAATAATCGAAAACATATCCAATATGACACCCATAATTTAAATTGATACAAAGGATTTTTTGCGACATTACTAAACGGTAACAAAAAACTATCATCGTTACTCGACATCTCTGAGAAACTAGACGAGGCATATCTTAATATACGGGCGGTAGCCAACCGGCTTCGTTTCAAGGCGATATTTTGTTCCACGTGTTTATCTTTCTGTAACGATAGCTATATTTTCTATGCTAGCGATAACTGACAGTCGGTACCTTCTGTCAAAACTATTGAAAGTAATAGTTATCCTTGAATGTAACAAAATTATTTATCTCTGTCTTTGCTTAGGCAAAATTTATTTCCGAACATGGTGTGCCTGAAACAGGTTTTAATGACTTCGGCGACCATTCCAAATTTTCCGACGGTAATCGATTAGTGTACATACATATGATGTATGAACAATTTTAAAATTTTTTGCCGATCCATTTTGAAAAAAGTGCAATTAAAAAGGAAAATTGCGACAAAAACATAAAGCTAATTGAATTTATTTGAGATATTTACATCATATTTTTGTGATATTATTTCAACTGTCTATAATAGTATACGTGAAAATCTTTAATTTAGGACGTGGTAGAAGTCTGTTGGTGCCATAGATACCGAGTTGCGGTCCGCCTAATGGCATTTAGAAGGTTGTAAATATTTTGACCTGCCTTTCATCCAAGTTGCGGTAATCGACAAATCGGTAGGTAGGTATGGTTAAATTATCAAATATTATTAATTCTTAAATATTATTACCTTAAATTAGGGTTAACCCAAATTAGATAAAAGTATAAAACGTAAAGGCATTTTTGAAATTTACTAGTGTACGTTTAAACTTTTTCAAGTCAATATGGTCTTATTACAGCGGATGTTGAGCGAGAAAGGCAAAACTTTGATCTTATTGGAAAATTACAAATTTCGACAATACCGCCGTTTAAAATCGACAGAAGAGATGTGCTGGGTCTGCACAAACAAGAACTGCACTGCCAAAGTTTATACCATTGGACCAGACGACATATTTTCACGACAAACTGCCAATCATCAACATCAACACGATAATGAGCAAGAACTGATTCGTCAAAAAATTAACCACGCAGTGAAGAAGAGAGATAACGAGGAACATTACAACGAAAGACCAAGAAAGATGATTTGGTGGGAGGTGGTTGCAGATCCGAATGTGCTGAACACTTTCACCGACTCCGATATGACAAGAATAGGGAAGAATTTGAACCAGGCCAGACTGCAGTCCTATCCAAAGCTGCCAAAGTCCTGTAAAAGTAATTTAGAATTCCTGTGCGCGGCGGAAATTGTGATGGTGGACGGTACATTTGAATTTTTTGCGAAATTTGTTCTACAAATGTTTACTATTCTGGCATATATCAATGGCCGCTATATTCCCTTGGTGTTCAGCCTAGTGCACGACAAGAAGGAAACTTCGTATTCTTTAGTATTCTCTGCGGTAACGTCCAAATACCAGCAATTAAGATGTGTCTTCTCGCCTACAAAGGTCGTGTCAGATTTTAAACGCGCTATTCACGGTGCGGTTTCAACCGAATTTTCATTGACAACGCTTGTGGGATGCAGATTCCATTTAGGACAATCCTGGTGGAGAAAAATTCAGAAGCTAGTATTAACTAGAGAATACAAAGCTAAAAATTCTCCCATTGGAAAATGGCTTCCCCACATGTTCGGGCTAAATCACGTGAAAGATGTTTTCGTCCCATTATTAAATAATCAGCTAGTCCACCCACAAGTAACATTCTTTGCTGACTACATACTACATTGATGATAGCATAGTGCTCCTTTCCCTACAACCCTTTGGGCCGCGCTCGACGCCAGCGTTTGTAGAACTAATAACAGGATTGAGGCTTTTCATTCAAAATTTGCAAATGATAGTCGTTGGCCCCATCCGAACTTTCATTTACGCGAAAATCAACGCTGTACTAACCAGTGCACCAAAGTGTTCGACTAATAAGTACAATTCAGCATTTTTAGAAAATAAGATAATTCAATATGTACATAAAGAAATTGATGCTGTAACGTTTGTCAAATGCATGTCTTACAAATATAGTAATTACTGAAATATGTCTTTTGCTTTGATTTTCACACATAACTTGCATACTTATAGCTCTATATCTGCCTGTGACGGACCGCAACTCGGCCGTCAATTTTGAGTTCGAAGAAGGTCTGTACCGCAACTTGGAACGGTCAAAAATAAAAGTTAATTTTCTCGACATTGTATAAATGTGCATGTGATAGATCTATGATAGATTTTAGTTTAAGTGAGGTCTATAATGTTATTAGTTTAATTTAAGTTGGCTAGGTGTAAAGTTGTAGAAAATAACATAACAGTTGTCAATTTCTTTGCCTCAATATATTATTGCTTATTTCAACAAAATGTTTAAAAAACGAAAAGATAGTGCCCTTACTCATGAAGAAAATCAAAAAAAAAAAAAATTATTATTTATTACGTTTGAAAAAAAAAAGATTCGATGAACAAAATTGGTAGATCTTTAAAAGATAATATTTTAAAAGTCATGAATTTCGACTCAGATGATAAACGACTTCCCGCAGTAATTTGTACTTCTTGTAAAATCATAATTTATGAGGTTGTTAAAAAAATGAAACAATTAAATCCATTGAGTTACCTGATTATTCAACATTTAAAGCATTGCATAGAAATACGAGGTCTCAAGAAGAACAATTATGTGAATGCAGTTTGTGTGATTTAGCGCGAAAAACATGACATATTAATTTTTTAAATAGTGGAGACAAAAGAAATAGTTGCAAGCTATTGTTCAAAATGTACTATGAAATTGACATGGGGAAAGCCTCATTTTTGCTGCCGCTTAAATAATTTCGAAAACTTAAAAAAATATGTGATACTCTGCTTCCGAAAGAAAAAGAACATTTATGATGTGACTTATTAAAAAAACATTAAGAAAGAGAAATTTGTTAACAA
Organism: Pachyrhynchus sulphureomaculatus; assembly: GCA_019049505.1. NCBI lineage: Eukaryota > Metazoa > Arthropoda > Insecta > Coleoptera > Curculionidae > Pachyrhynchus > Pachyrhynchus sulphureomaculatus. Next base: position 135,008,768 of record CM032454.1, on the reverse strand, counting down.
AAAACCATCTGAAGTAGCTAATTCTTTATCTCAAAAAAAAGAGAAGCCATTAAATGTTGTACTAAAAGTAAATCATATTATTATTTTGACGTAATTAGCAAAATTATACCTCTATGATAAAACTTGTTCATACTAGATTATGAAACTAGAAGTTAAACCCTTCAGTATCATTTTTTAAAGAAATTTTTAGATGATCTAGAAGTTATGAAAATTTTTAAAAATTCGAAAAACAACACACTACCACGTCCCAAATTAATGATTTTCACGTATCCTATTATAGGCAGTTGCAGTAATATCACATAAATATGATGTAAATATATATTAAACTAGCCGGGCCCGCGGCTCCGCTCGCGTGGACTTGATTCACTACTGTCGTCACTGCTTATTCCTTAATTTACCCAACGTAATAAAATATCTCCCATTATTTCCCCTTATCTCTCAATATTTCTCCTTTTCTCCCATTATCTCTATATAATTTCGATTATCTAGGCTTAACTCTGCCCATCTCCCATTATTTCTCCTTATCTCCCAGTATTTTTCCTTATCTCCCATTATTTTTCCTTATCTCCCATTATTTCTCCTTATCTCCCATTATCTCACCTTATCTCCCATTATCTAGGCTTATCTCGACTTATCTCTCAATATTTCTCCTTATCTCCCATTATTTCTCCTTATCTCCCATTATCTCACCATAACTCCCATTATCTAGACTTATCTTTGCTTATCTCCCATTATTTCTCCTTATCTCCCATTATTTATATTTATCTCCCATTATCTCACCTTATCTCCCATTATCGAGTCTTATCTCGACTTATCTCTCCATTATTTCTCCTTATCTCCCATTATCTAGGCTTATATCGAATTATATAGAACATATGTTTAAATTTATAAAAACACGTAAATCGGATAAGTGGTTCTCAAGTGATAAGCGCACTAACGGACAGACAGACAGAAAGACGTTGCATTTTATATATATATATATATATATATATTCTAAATAGAAGATTATAGATAACCTGGCCAGAGAACAAACGTATGAATTAAAAAAAAAACACGTAAATCGGATAAGGGGTTCTCGAGTGTTAAGCGCACTAACGGACAGACACACAGACAGAGAGACGTTACATTTTATATATATTATATTCTTTGCTACATGATATTGTTCCATATTTAATGCTTTAGGCAGTGTATTGCAAGAGAACGTGCTAGTGGCAAACTTTTCTCCGACTTGATTCACTATTATCGTCACTGCTTATTCCTTATGCCACCTAACGTAATAAAATATATCCTATAACCTGGCCAGAGAACATATGTATGTTTAACAAAAAAGCACGTAAATCGAATAAGTGGTTCTCCAGTGATAAGCGCACTAACGGACAAACAGACAGACAGAGAGGCGTTTCATTTTATATATATTATAGATATTCTTTACTACATGATATTGTTCCATATTTAATGGTTTAGCATGTTTAAAAAAAAAAGCACGTAAATCGGATAAGTGGTTCTCCAGTGATAAGCGCACAAACGGGCAAACAGACAGATATACGTTACATTTTATATATATATATATATATATATATATATATATATATATATATATATATATTATAGGTGTAATAAAATATATATCTATAACCTGGTCAGAGAACATATGTATGAATTTAAAAAAATCACGTAAATCGGATAAGTGGATCTTGAGGGATAAGCGCACTAATGGACAGACAGACAGACCGAGAGTCGTTGCATTTTATATATATTATAGATATAGATTATTATTATTATTATTATTATGTAACCTGGCCAAAGAACATATGTATGAATTTAAAAAAAAACACATAAATCGGATAAGTGGTTTTCGCGTGATAAACGCACTAATGGACAGACAGTCAGACAGAGAGACATTGCATTTTATATATATTATAGATTATAGATTACAGATATTCTTTGCTACATAATATTGTTCCATATTTAATGGTTTAGGCTGTGTATTGCAAAGGCACGCGCTAGCGGCAAACTTATTTCCGACATCATTCGCTATTTTACGTCACTGCTCATTCCTTATGCTACCTATCGTAAAAAATATAGCCTATAACCTGGCCAGAGGACATATGTATGTTTTAAAAAAAAAAAGTACGTAAATCGGATAAGTGGTTCTTCAGTGATAGGCGCACTAACGGACAGACAGACAGACAGACAGAGAGACGTTGCATTTTATATATATTATAGATAAATTTAATGAGCATTATTAATGTAGGAAATTGTGTTTATTTCGAGATTTTCTATTTTTAAATGCCCTTTTTTCAAAATGGCTTGGCAAAAAATTTTAAAATTTTTCACACATTACTACACTAATCGATTCTTCTTTTTCTTAATGTGCCTTATTTTCTAAGGACGTTGGCGATCACATTTGCCCATCTGACTTTATAGCCGCTCTAAACAGTTTAGTAGATGTCATGTTTGTCCACTGTCGTAAGTTTTTCAACCAGGAGTTGCGACGCCTTCCTGGTCCCCGCCTACCGATTATTTTTCCTTGTATTATAAGTTGCAGGAGCTCATACTTTTGGCTTCTCATAATATCGCCAAAATAAGTGCTTTTTCTTTCTTTAACAGCTGGAATCAACTCTCGTTTTTTTTCTCATCCGATCAAGTATTTCCACGTTTCTGGTATGCGCTGTCCAAGGAGCACGCAGCATTCGGCTATAGCACCACATCTCGAATGACTCCGTTCTTTGTTATGTTGTATCTGTGATTGTTGCAGCTTCTATACCGTATAATATGACCGAGAACACGTAACATCTTAACACTCTTGTTCTTGTTTTTAAGTTTAGTTGGCAGTTACAGAGTGTGCTGCGCAATATATTAAAGTAGCTTCGTGCTTTTCCAATTGTTGAGCGTATTTCAATAGAGTGGTCCCAATCTTCACTAAATACGCTACCTAAGTACGTTATTTTTGTTACCCTTTGAAGTGTTTGTTAATGTACTTTAGTATTTATGTTTGTATTAGGATTCTTTTTCCATTTTTTTTGTTTTGTTCGTATTCAGTTTCATTCCATATCCCTCACATGCATCAACAGTTCCATTCATGAGTATTTGTAGGCCTTCTTCACTGTCCGCTAGAATGACAGTATCATCAGCATAGAAGAGGTTATTTACACACACACACACACACACCATTAATCGATTACACAACACAGAATCTTAAAAGTGAAATATACGTCTTTGGAAATTTATAATCCATTATGAAAATAAATTACTCTTACCCTTCATCTCTTAAAATTTTAGAAATTTCAATGTTGCTCCATTCATTTTAAAGAATTATTTTAGCCCTAAAGCAAGAATATAAAAAAAGCAAATTTAAATATAAAACTCAGCAGTATGTTTAAAATTTAAAATGGATATTGATATTCAATGCTTTGTCTGCCAGACCGTTTACGATACAAATTCGATATTCAAAGATCAATTCGGCTATCCCTTTAGGCTCTGAATGCTGAATTGTTTTAAAGTTTTTCTTGTGTTGTATTGAATTCATACCCGTGAGAATTCAAGCAGTTTTTGTTGACATCCTCGATCTTTATTATTGTTTTTTTCCTTTATATCTTGTGTTTTTCTAATACCTACTGAAAACATTGGAAATAGAACTAACACCAACATGGTGGTATATAGGAGTTTAGTAAGAAGTACGTGTTTATACCTCTTTAAATTCCTTTAGCCAAACAAATGAAACTTTTTACCTGGAAAAATATTGTTTTGTCATTATCACTTTGTCTTCGTAGGTCTTATTTATGCATTCTTGGTAATGTACTTCCAAAGGTCACATTAGGATTTGATTATTAAAAATCCTTTATTAAAACCAAAATAACTTAAAACACATTGTGATAACGGGACAATAAAATGTTGTAGCTGTAAATAAGCATATACAAATCTTGTTTGTTTTTCTTCTTCAGCTTATTGCATCCATTGTCTTATAAAAGCCTCCCACAACTGCTGCCATTGTCCTTTATCATGTATTCTCCTCATCCAGTCATGCCCAATTAATCTTTTTTATGCCTTCTATTAGTTTGCGATCTTCCCCTACTTTTTTTTTGCGTGTCCACCGATTATTTATAATTTTGCGTGTCCACCGATTATCCTTCCAATATGCCCTGCCCAGTAATGTACATACTCTTTCTATTACATCTGTTACCCTGGATCTTCGACTTATTTCTGTGCTTGTTATGCGATCATTAATTCTAAGGTATAGAATTCTTCTCTCCATGGCTCGTTGGGTCACTTGTAGTATATGGATTATACTTTTATTTAGTGCCTTAAGTTCTGTACCTTAAGCGTGTTAGGCATATCGGATGTAAATATTTCTTGTAGTCTTCCAACGCTGATCAGGACATGGAAACTCTCCTTTGTAGAACTCCTGTCAAGTTATTTCTTGACAATTCAAATTTTTCGCCCAAGTGTATGTAAATATCCTTTATTTGTGTATTTTCTAAAACTATTATATCCTGGAATATATATATATATATATATATATATATATTATATATATATATATATATATATATATATATATATATATATCTATATATATATATAAAATGCAACGTCTCACTGGGAGAACCACTTATCCATTGACATGCTTTTTTTTAAACATACGTATGTTCTCTGGCCAGGTTATAGGATATATTTTATTACGTTTAGGTTAGGTGACATAAGGAATAAGCAGTGACAATAATATTGAATCAAGTCGGAGAAAAGTTTGCCGCTAGCGCGTTCTCTTGCAATACCCTGTCTAAAGCATTAAATATGGAACAATATCATATAGCAAAGAATATAATATATATAAAATGCAACATCTCTCTGTCTGTCTGTCTGTCCGTTAGTGCGCTTATCACTCGAGAACCACTTATCCGATTTACGTGTTTTTATAAATTTATACATATGTTCTATTTAATTCGTTATAAGCCTAGATAATGGGAGATAAGGTGAGATAATGGGAAATATGGAGAAATAATGGGAGATAAGTCGAGATAAACCTCGATAATGGGAGATAAGGTGAGATAATGGGAAATAAGTATACATAATGGGAGATAAGGAGAAATAATGGGAGATAAGGAGAAATAATGGGAGATGAGCAGAGATAAGCCTAGATAATGGAAATTATGTAAAGATAGTGGGAGATAAGGAGATATAAGGAGAAATAATGGGAAATATTTTATTACGTTGGGTAACATAAGGAATAAGCAGTGACGATAGTAGTGAATCAAGTCCACGCGATCGGAGCCGCGGGCCCGGCTAGTATATATACGAGTATATAATAAGCATATACAAATAGTGACTCAAAAGCAGTGGCCACATTGAAATTGTTTTGCAAGACTTTTTACCACAAAGTGTTAAATTAGAAATTAGAAAGTTGAGTTATTTTTTTCTATATCTAGCTGAGACTAAACTTAAGCTGAACTAACCAGGTTTTGACAAAGATAGAATTTAAAAAAGGTAAAAATATATGAAAAGCTGTCTTTATAAGCACAAAAGAAAATGAGCATCCAGTCCGGCTCAAAATTTAAGAAGTAGCTTATTATAAAGTCGCCATTGTATTTCGCGACTTGATGTAAACCCTATGAATTGGTATTTTTTATCAATTAAATGTCTTTTGAAAGTTTTTTGAAATCGATGTCCAGCCGAACTAATTGATTCATTCATATTTTTAAATATATATTATAAATTTTTTTTTGCTTAACGTTTGTGTTCTATATTTCTAGTTTTCTACAAAAACTTTGTCATTTATGAGATGGTTTTTGCCATTTATCTCAAAACCAAAACAACTGAGATTTAACATTAAAAACACTTTCACAAACTATTTGACTACACTTACTAATGAAATGATGATTTAAAATTTATTAATATTTATATTTAAAGACCTAAGTTACTTTCAGCAATTAAATATTTAAAGTCTATTTTAATTCAACTCTCGAAAAGGTTCATTATTCTGAAAATAATGAATGGAAAGAACACTTTACTCGCACAGTATTCTTTCATTATTCATTTGTCAAGTTTTGTTTTAGCAGGGAAAAAATACTTTTTGATTCATAATACCTTAGATGAAGTATTTTCGTTTTAAAGATCATTAATTATTAAGATAGAAATGTCAATCCTTTTAGTTCCTACTGAAAAATATTCGTAATACATGATTTTTTTTACATACTTATCAATTATACGACGCATTGAACATATTTTAGGCGGCAATTCTTTTTTTAGATTATTAGAATTAATATATTAACCTCCTGAATGACTGCAAACAAACGAAATTTTGAGGCTGTGCAGCACAAGACAAAAAATTCGTTTTTATTTATTAATAAACGGATAAAAATGACAATGACTTCTTACAGCTGTTGGTCGTATCATTCGAAGACCTTAACTCTTTATTCATATATCTAATTTTTTCTCCTAAAAATGTAAATTTGGCGATGTTTACAATACAAATATTACATTGTGGCGGCGTGTAGCTCCATGGCGTAGTACTTGCTTGCGGTGCAGAAGGTCTCGGGGCCAATCCCGGCAGGTCAATATACTTATTAATTAATTTATTTAAGAAGTATATTAGGTCTGGTCACATACATAGGTAGTAGTTGTTTGCAAAAATGCAATAACGTCCGGGGCAGCACTACCGCATTGTCTAGAACAGGGGCGGCAACCTATGGCACGCGTGCCATCTCTGGCACGCCAAGCAATTTTGAATGACACGCGTACCTATTCAAAGTTTACAAATTAATTCTGTAATCTGTGACATGTTTCGAAATTAAGTAAAATAATCGAAGACAGTATTACTTTAACGATACAATCAAAAACGATATATTATATAGGTCACTAGGTATTATTACCAAAAACTACAAAACATATATTTTGTAATTTATAATTTTTACTTAATGCATTGGTTTGGCTTTAATTTCGGCAAGTATTAAAGACAGCAAGCCTCAAAATATAAGCCTAGGCAAAAAACACAAATAAACGTCCTCAATTCGGATCAAAAGAGCCGCTATAAAGCGGTTTTTGTTTGACTTGTCTTCAATCGTTCCGACGCGCGCCGAAACTCTTTTTATATTACCGAACTTTAGTTTTTGTTAGATTTAACTTCTAGGCGGCCCTTTGATTGCAATGGGCGCGTTGTGTTCTAAGAAATTTAATAAACGTAATTATTGGAATTTTCTGGAAACATTATTTTTCTATATATAGCAAGCTGCTACACGTTTGGATCATTTAGTATAGAAGTAACATCCGTTCCAGTCAATAGTCGTCGAAAAGTTTAAAAATTAAAATTACGTTGCGTTATGGCCGCGAAGAAACAGAAGGTAGACGTTCGATCATTTCAAACTTCATGGACAACAGATTACAGTTTTGTACAGCAAAACGATCGGGCCATTTGTGTGTCCTATGTCGGGAAAGCGTAGTTTCCTGAACATCTGGTGTTCAACGACATTTCCAGATAAAACATGAATCGTCATTTAAAGAAAACGCTGATAAATGGGAGGCAAACAAAGAGCAAGTAAACAATACGAGAAACAGTCAACATTCTTTAGCAAAGTTTTCCAAGGAAAAAATCAGGTAACTGAATGCAGTTTCAAAATTGCACAATCGTTGGCACAAGAGGGTAGGCCGTTCACTGATGGAGAATTTATGAAGCAAACGTTTTTGAGTACTGGCGAGATTTTATTCGACGACTTGACCAATAAGGATACAATATTGGCCAGGATTAGGGATATACCGGCATCAGCGCGGACTATCGAGAGACGAATTACCGAAATGACACAAAATGTCCAAAAACAGCAGAGAGACGCTATCAAACGGAGTTTTGTATTTAGTGTAGCATTGGATGAAAGTGTCGATATTAATGACATTGCCCGTCTGGCAATCATTGCGCGATACTTCGATGATGGCAGTGTGTATGAAGAGCTGATTTGTCTGCTCCCATTGCAGGGAACTACAAGAGGAGAGGATATATTTTCAGAATTTGTTAAACATTTTGAAAAGCGGAACATTGATTTAAATAAAATTTTTTGCGTAACGACAGATGGCGCCCCTGCTATGATTGGGAGACATAAAGGATTTGTTTCCCTCCTTATTGAACGCATGGGTTGATCGGTTTTGAATTTTCATTGCATAATTCACCAAGAGAGTTTGTGCGCTAAAATCTCCGCTGGAAGTTTCAAATCCGTGATGGATAGGGTGGTTAAAATAGTTAACTACATTGTCGGTCGTTTTTCACTGATCCATAGATAATTTAAGGCATTTCTACAGGAATTAGAAAGTGCATATTTAGATATACCATTGCACAATAATGTGCGCTGGCTCAGCCATGGTAAAGTGCTCTCTAGATTTGTGCAATGTCTGGACGAAATTAAATCATTCTTGTTGGAAAAAAATCAAGTGGATGCTTATCCTGAACTAGAAGATAAGAACTGGATCTGTATGTTAATGTTTCTTACTGATGTTACAAACCATCTCTGTGAACTTACCTTAAAGTTACAAGGTTCTGGCAAACAGTTTTGGATTTATACGAATCCTGGAAATCATTCAATTTAAAAATAGATTTATTTATCAGCGATATTACTACAAACACATATAAATATTTGCCAAATTTAAAAACTTATATTTCCAGTGTCGACGATGGTGCACTAATAGACGAAATTCTTAAATGTATGACTAATTTAAAAGAGGAGTTTATCGAGAGGGGTCAGGATTTTGATAAACATGGTCCTATTTTCGCTTTTTTAATCAAACCAAATTTAATGGATTTTTCCAGCAGTCGCTTTGACATTTTTTTTCTCATGGATGGACATTAATGATTTTGATCTTCAATACATTGAATTTAAAAGCTCCGAGTTATGGAACACGAAATTTGTAGAATTAAGAAGGGTATTAAAAGGTGACTGCCAGAACCATTCAAACGAGATACTCAGTTGTTGGATGAGTTTACCAGAGAAATTTATTTATCTTAAGAAAGTAACGTTTGCCATGCTTACATCTTATACCTGTGAACAACTTTTTTCCCATATGAGAGTGATTTTAAACCCGTACCGAAGCAGGCTGACAACAGACAACTCGGAAGCATGTATGACACTGAAAATAACCAGACATGAACTGGATACAAGAAAACTCTCTAAAGAACTTCAAGCACAGGGTTCACACTAGGTCCTAGGACTAGTATAATAAAATTATTTGTTAAATGTTAAAATTTTTTTGTAATTAAACCTTCTAAAAGCAATATTTTAGGTTAATTTAAGTTATTTTTTGTTAATTTTAGTTGTAGTAAGTACCTATGTCGGCACGCAAAATGTTGTATAGATGAAAACTGGCACCCCTTAGTTAAAAGGTTGCCGATCCCTGGTCTAGAAGGTGCTGTGAAATACAAAAATATATATTTCGGCACTTGGACAACCTTGACGGGTATTGCGACATTCTCGTCGTTATCCTTAGAATATAAAAAAGGACAAAACTCCTACTCAGGTGGGGAGGTGAGGGATAAAAAAAAATTATTAAAAATCAAAGCCAGCTGGAACACAACTGGTTTTGAACTTCATGACAACTAGCTTAGGTGTCATTTGTAGATATTTTTAGTAAATCTGGCTATACATGTTTAATTTTCGAGAATGGTTCTTTAAAGTATCAGTTTATTTATTTTATCAATATTATTGCAACATCTACATAGTCTTTTTTTCGAACAAAAATCGATTAAATATGATTGAAGCCAAGCAGTTTATATGATGCTTATTATCACATGAATATTTTCTTCTTCTTTTTTGTGGATTACCTGTCCTACTTAGGGCGAGTCTGCTCAAAACTTGTTATAGCTCAAATAATTTTGTGAATACTTCCTTCTCATTAAAAAGACTTATATTACTTTATTCCCCCAACTTTTAAATCGCTATAGGAGCGGCGCGTACATGGAAGAAGCAATTTATATGGGTTTCCAATCGCTGCACGTTATAATCGGTGGAATACATAGTCCTGGGCAATTTATTTAATTCTCCTCAGGTTCTCCATGTAAGACAGTTGTTGAAGAGATTGGTACCAGAAGTGAACCTCATACAGACGTGCTGTAGTTGCACGACGTGCATTTCTCGCTTGCACTATTTTAGGACGAATTAATCCGGCTATATCCATCGAATAATTACGATAGAAATATTCTTAGGAAAGACTCAAATCACCGAACGTTCTACAAAGTTTCAAAGAGTCTAGGTTTTTGGTCATTTTTGATCCATTCAGGCGAATAGCTCTTCTCTCTGAAGAGAGTCCAACAAATGAAACGAATGTTTGGAGGCAGACCCCAGACACGGGAGCTCTCATTTATCGATAGTCAATTTGTCCTCTAAAAAAATATTTGTTGAGACATATAATGAACGTGAATTTTGCGTAAAGATATTACATATTATAAGAGACCAGATTATATGCATTTGCCTATTTTCATATGCATTTGCATATCTAGACCATTCTCACCGATTATTGCATATTTTACCCAAAATCTAGTAATGATGCATATGTTCCCTATATTTACAATATTTCTCAGTATTGCTAGGCAATTGAATTGCTCAGGGTATTGTTAATGTCGCCGTCTGGAACCGATCTTAACATTACCTGCAATAGTCTAAACATCGATTAGGTTATAGTGCCAAGGGAATACCCAAAATTACAACGGTATTTTATTCCTTTGCTTCTTGGTCGGGATATTAAGTGATAAGTAGTTAGTTTCTAAGAATATTTGTTTGAGCGTGGATCAAATAAACAATTTTCTCGAAGACGAATTTTTATTTTAAAACAAGATATCAATTTAACATTATTGTTGACGCGCTTGCATCAGTGTAGTATTTTTGCAATTTTTAACGTGTTGTGTTAAAGTTTAACGTGTACCATGCTACCCGCAAAAAAAGTGTCTCTTCGTCGGTAGCTGATTATCCTGGAACATTTACATGTGACGAAAATGTTTTATATTGTCGAGTTTGAGAGAAAAACGTTTCGTGCACAAAAAAGTTTCAAATTGACCATCATGTCAAGACAAGTCTTCATATTGCAGGATTGCAAAAAAGGCTCACGACAACAACTTATAACAGCAGCAAGTAGCAGTGATTCCACTTTTATAGACAAACAAAAAACCACCTTATTGTTTACGTGTACAAGAATACAAATGTTAAATAATTTTAAAAAATGTTAAATAATTGTTAATTAAATTTAAACGTCATCGATAACTTGTTAATTTTATGCTGATTTTGAAATAAAAAACTAAAAATTACTACTTTTATTATTATTTAATATTGCATATTTCGACCCTTTTCATGCATATTTTAAGCATTTTTCATGCATATTTGCACGCATATTTCAAGATTTTTATATTGCATATAATCCAGTCTCTACATATTATTAAGAAGATTGCTCCGATGAAATCGTTACAACGTAGAACAACGTTCCGATATTTTGCTGGCAAGCTTGGGAAGCAAAAATAAATTTTTCAGAGCAAATACGCAATTCAAGTATGTAAAATGGAAATTATCTTAAGCAGTATAAAGACTTTGGGAGGCTCTGCTATGCAAGCTGGTACAAAATATATTCTAAATTCTATAATAAACCACCTGAGGGGGGGCTTGAAGGTATCTATACCCAAACCCACAAGTATAGTAAAATATATAGCTTCGTATCCACGAGAACCATAATTTGTTCTGCAGCTTGTGAACAACGCTTCTGCCACTGTCAGATCCCTGATAAGTGTCACTACGGCCACAGTAGGACCGCCCAAAAGTCATAAACGGTGTATCGAGAATGACTCATATAATCAATGTACCCAAACAATAAGATCGAACTTTTATATTTAAAATTTTCTATTGGCCTTGACTCCTTTGCAGCTTTTAATTATTCTAGACTGAAGAAGCTGATTGATGTTGACTAGACTGGTATGTTTTTGAAAATTGAAATATTTCATAATAAAAAAATAACCGGTCAAGTGCAAGTGGAACTTGCGCAATTAGTGTTCCGTACGTTGATTGCTTTTAGAATAAAAATGTTTGTTACGGAGGTATAAAATGATCAGTGACCAGCAATCTTTACTGAAATTGATGACCTTGAAATTTCTGTTTTTTTTTATATACCAGATAAATTATTAAAGGTAATGCACTCGTGATAATTTTCGTTCAATCTACACCCCGTGGAGAATATTCCAGAATTTTTTCAAAATTTTTTGATAAGTACTTTTCGAGATAAGGCGGGTGGACAGCGATTTTTAGCGATTTTTTTAAAAATAATACAAAGAAAAGTGCACGCAAGTATTACATTATATATATATATTTTTTACTCGTAGTTTCACAAGCTTTCATTTGCCACCACACTCGATTACCTAGTAAAATTTTTTTTTTTTCACTTCCCCAAAACTAACCCCTTAAGTCAAAAGTTAACTTTTAAAACTGCATGACTCTGATGAGGCCATCAATTCCTATATTATTACCAAATTTCACCTTTCTATGACAAATAGTTTCGGGGAAAATCGGGTGTGACAGACAGACAGACGGACAGACAGACACCGAAGTCATCTTATAAGTGTTCCGTATGGAACACTGAAAATGCATATAGCACTGGTCGGAATACGTCTTCTTAAAGTGCCATTTCCGAGACGGACGTAGGCGAGCCTCTCGCTTTTGCCTGTGGTTGATGCATTTTTAAGTGTTCCACACACAACGGGGACCTACAGTTTAATGCCGGCTTCGAACGGGCAAACTAAAAGGGCTTTTCTAGGCATGATACTACGGGTGGTTTGCCATTACCTTCCCGGGAGAGGCGACCGTCACATTGTAAAGTTTTTTGTTTTCAATTTTATTATTTTCGAGATTCGAACTCGAGTCACCGGCGTAGAAAACAGACACCTTACCCACTAACCTGTAAATTATTTAAAACACGTTTAGAAATTAAATTAAACCACGTATTTTAAACTTAAACCGATTATATCCTAAATAAACTTTAAATATTTTATGTCTAAGTTAATTCTAGCCACAATAAAACGGTAAAACTTCATGAAAACAGTTACAAACTGTTCTAGAGCGGTTGAATTCTTGAACACGAATAAAAGTAAAGTCTCATTTAAAGTATAAACATTAACATTAAATTTTAGGAGGGGTCCATAAAATCCCTCCTAAAAAAAGTTATAAAACGTACCTAAATACCAAACTTAAGCAGAAATATTCATAAATTTTTAATGTTTCAGTCGTACAAACATCACCTACGCATTGTAATCTGATTTTATAACTGAATGCGGCTTAAAAATCTCATATTATTTTTATGTATGCTCTATTTAGGCGGGCAATATGCAGTAGAATATTACCGCTCCGCAATATTAAAAACAGTAAAAGAGAACATAATATTCGGAATTAAATTTAACCGCGGAATTTTTTACCTTACTTATTTGGGCCTATTAAGTTTTGTGTTACCTTTCTATGCTAAGAAACATATTATATTCGTGAAAAATGATTCTCTCGGATTTTTACATTTCGTTATATGTCAGAATCTCAATTTGGTGCATATATGGTATTTGAAATGGGGAAGCAAGTTATCGTACTTTCATCATATTACCTCAAGAAAAGGATGTGAAAGACGTAAAAATCGATAAATTTTGTTGCAGTTTCCTTAATAATATAGAAATTTTTCCTGGTTTTTTCTTTAAGACAATAATCAAATTATAAACATATTTATGTGATGTATACACATTTGTTCAGGACCTCTACGACTACAGAAGCTACCCAAATTGAAAATTTTTCTCACCCTATAGTCGACCTGAACAATCAGTTCTAGACACGATATCTTTTGAGGTTTCTTATCTTCTTCTAAGCCCGTCACCATCCGTGGGATAACAAATTAGGAGATCGGCTACTCCATGCTCCACCCGTTTTATTGAAGCCAAGTGCAAGTCACACTTACGCAATTAGTGTTCTGTATGTTAATTGCTTTTAAAATAAAATAAAACCCTTACATATGCTAAGTTAATTAGGTTCCTAACATGTATATATCTTCACATCGAATATGTATTTTCACTCTTTTTCTTAGTCGATAATGTGTAATAGTTATACAATCTTACCTAACTAATAGCCAATAAATCAATCTAGCTCAATCTAGAATCTAGTAATAAAAGTATGAAACAAATATTTACTACCTAAATATTTATTTAATTATAAACAAATAAAATAAAATTATTTTGTGTCCGTACGTTACCGTTGCCACCAGTGTGTGTATTGAAAAGCACATTAAGAACATTTTCACTAAATTATCAAGCCTTTTCTATAAATTACACAGACCAACAAAAAAAATATTCGTAAAAACTTTTTAAACCAACACATCAAAGTGTTATGTATTTTTGGGTGCTGAAACCGTATCTGGTATCAGTTTTTTTGTATCACCCACAGTTCTCTCACAATATACATCGATTAAATCTCACAACCAAATCCTCTTCCTGCTTGAAAAACTAAGCAAACTGTTGATCTCTTGTTCTATAATGGTAAAGAGAGGTTCGAGATTCCAATAAATATTTTTTTTTTCGGCCTAGAACCGAGCAATTCTGCTTTTTCCTTAGTCAAACCCAAATCTCTCACTAAATCATTTAAGTCAGCTTGTGTAAACAACTGTGGTTTTAAATTTTCTAGAGAACATTGAAACTCATCATCATCCGGTCGACTTTCATGAAATTCGGGACTAGACTGTAAAACGTCATCAATAGACTGATGTGGCTCAGGGACAGGAAGTCCCGGTCCATATCCTACCAGCCGATTAGCTGAAGTAAAGTTAGAATAGACAATTACTTTCTTATTTTTGGAGTTATATCCAGAAACATCAACGCTGTCAAAATAACAATCATTTGAATGATTTTCTTGCTCTCTCCATACCATGGATACTGTAAATCTAAAAGCTTTCTTTTCTTTCTTATACCATTTCCTAAGATCCTCGACACAAACATAACATACTTTGTGAGGAGCCCAACATAGTATACTTTTTTACAAATTCAACAATAATGTTTCTTTGATGTTTTTTAACTACAAACTCACCACGTATATAACAAAAAGTGTTAGGAGAGTTTTTACAACCACGATTAGCCATAATTTGAGTGTGAATTAAATCACATGGGTTAAACACAGCAATGCGAGGTTATATTAAGTGGAAGAAAACAAACAGCTGTGACATTTATCGGAACTGCCAATCTAATAACATTTGAATTTACTGCCAACCTTATAAAATTTTGATTTTATTGCCAACATAATAACATTCGAATGATAAAAAATAAACTTTTCACATTTTGAATATTAAAATGTGAAAAATTGGTGGGTGATACGACTTTTTTATTATTATTTTCGGACTCAGCCCACCAAAAACATAGGAATCAGGTAAAATTATTAAAAAAGTTTTTTTTTTATCGTTGGCCTGTGTTATCAACCATAATGCACTCGTGATAATTTTCGCTCAATCTACCTTTTATGGAGAATATTTGAGAATGTTTTCAAAATTTTTTTATCAGTACTTTTCGAGTTAGGGGAGGGGGAGGCAGCGATTTTTGGCATTTTCGTAAAAATAATACAAAGAAAAGTATGCGCAAGTATTACATCGTATATATTTTTTTAAACTCGTGTCTCCACAAGCTTTCACTTAACAACCCACTCGATGACCTGGTAATTTTTTTTTTATTTCCGGATTTACCCCCAAGAACTAACCCTTTAAGTCAAAATTTAACTTTTAAAACTATATGTACGGCAGGATTAACTGAATCGATTATTTTTGAAAGGGGACATATTAAAAAACTCAAACTTTTGGCAAATTGAAAAAAAACACATGCGAATCACATGTCCTCTTTCAATACTGAACTAAACTTCTCATAACAAAATACTCTCACTGCTATCTTCAGCACATGCCCCGGTTCAACTCTGAGTGCTGCCTTTAGGTCAGTTATGTTTAGTAGAGCAAACAAAAAATTACCCCATCGACACATATCCGCTTTCAAAAACGACTGATATAATTCTGTTTTAATTTTAAGTTAATTCCACCAAATTATCTTTGGTCTCTAGCGTTTTTTGTTTACAGTGTTGTAAAATAGTGTTTTTTCTTACTTACAAACGCCAATACATGGCAACAAGAGTTCGATTAGATAAAATGATGAGTAGGATTACAGTGACGTAAATTCTTAATAAGGTAGGTGTTAAATCAACTAAAAATATAGGTAGGTGTAACTTATAAGCGAAAAATTTATGTTACTCAGCAGTAAATTAATTAAATTAACAATAGAGTGTTGCGGCGAAATCTGCACATAACACAGTTTGATGCTTGTATATATTGAGCGAAAATTATCACGGGGTGCATTATGTTTGATAATTTATAGAAAAGGCTTGATAATTTAGTGAAAATATTTTTAATATACTTTTCAATACACACTCTGGTGAAAACGGTTAGGTACTGAGACAAAATAATTTTATTTTATTTGTTTATAATTAAATAAATATTTAGGTAGTAAATACTTGTTTTACACTTTTATTACTAGATTCTAGCTTGAGCTAGATTGGTTTTGTTGACTATTAGTTAAGTAAGATTGTATAACTATTACACATTATCGACTAAGAGGAAAAGTGTTTTTTCTAAAAAAGTTAACGTTGCTGAACCCGACATAGTTATGTCGGGGCACTGCATTCCTCTAACATCGTCACTCAATTTGTTGGACGTTAATTTGGGAGCAAATATGTCCTGGCATGAACATGTTACAGGCATAGCAAGGAGAGCTTCTCAAAAGTTGAGAATATTATTTTGAACTAGAAAGCTTTACACTCCACAACAACTGTTAATTCTTTACAAAGCTCAAATACGACCAACTATGGAATACTGCTCCCATGTTTGGGCTCCGCTCACAAACATACACTGCATTTGTTGGATTCTATTCAGAGAAGAGCTGTTCGTCTGATTGGAGACCCGGAACTGATCGGTGGCCTTGATTCGCTGTAACATCGAAGAACGGTTGGCGACTTGAGCCTATTCTACAAGTATTTTCATGGAAAGTGTTGGAAGGATGTGGCCCGCTTAATTCCTCCCAGACCGGTGCTTGTTAGAAGTACACGCCGCGCTAATACTTCACATCCATATGAGGTTCAGCTTGTTACTCCTCGTACAACGCTTTTCAAGCAGTCTTTTATATGGAGAACATCATCCCTTTGGAATAATTTGCCCAGGACTGTGTTTCCCACCGAGTACCATTTACAGCGATTCAAGAACAACGTGAATCGCTTTTTCCGCACACGTGTAGCTCCTGTAGCGCTTTAGGGACATCCCTGCAGCACGTGTGCTAGACCCATAAAAAAAAACCCTTCCCGAAGCATGTGTAGCATAGTTTTCTTGTATCTTATCTGTTATTAAGACAATGTCATCGGTGAAACAGAGGTGGTTTAACTTTTCACCGTTAATGTTAAGTCCTATTCTTTCTCAGTTTATTGATTTTAGAATACTTTCTAGAAGTATTAGGAAAAGCTTAAGTGAGAGCGTATCACCCTGCCGCACTCCTTTTTCGATGCGAAATTTGGTGATGGATTGATTAGTTTGTATTTTAACATGGGCGGTGGCATTTTCATATATGTATTTAATTACACTGGAATATCGATGATCAATACGATACTCAGCAAGCGCTTCCAAAAGTCTCTGCTGATTTACAGAATCAAAAGCGTTTTCGAAGTCCACAGATATGAGTATAAGAGGCTTATCATATTCTATACATTTTTCAACGAGGATTTTTAACTGCAAGCAACCTGTTCTTTTGAAAGGAAAAACTATTTGCTAGACGTTTAGTAAGTATTTTCGTGAATAACTTGTATACATGGCTCAGGAAGCTAATGAAGTATTTCCTTTTTTTACACATGATGACAATAGTTGCAGTATTCCATGGCGATGGAGTTATTCCTTCCAGGAAGCATTTATTGAATAACATTTTAAGTGATTTGATAATTTGTTGTTCTCCTTGTTTAATTGCCTCTACTACAATATTGTCTTCAACCGGAGCTTTGCTATTTTTCATATCCTTCAAGGCTGATGTGGTTTCTTCTTCTGTGATGTCTGGAATATCCTCCGACCCCTGATTTAGGAATTTTAGTATGTTGATCTCTGATCTTTTATCTTATAAGATATATAATTGTTGATAAAATAGTTTGACCAAATATTACACTAAGATTAAAAACAACTTAGTTTTGACTGTATCTATTTCTAAGCAATGGGCATTTATAGTTTTAGAAGAATTAAGCAAATTTTTATTTATCAAGAATGCACAACGTCTTAGGTTTATAGTTTACTGGATGGTAAATTCGGATCATCTCCGCCAATGTTAAAATATTTATTAAAATATGGACATTTGCAAGTCAATTCCTTTAATGATGGAACCACAAATAAAAAATTCCTATCTCCCTCGTTCATCCTATTTACGTGATCGTACCATATTAATTGTCTCCTCCATTACTGTCACGTCCTTGTACACGAGTTTTCTGATATCGCTGATTTCCACCCTAGGAAAACGCCTCAGAAAATCCATTTCAGTAGCACTAACCTGCTTTTAATTTTTTTTTATAATCCTGCTACACTTCACAGCCAAAAGTCAAAGTGTTTTTACCCAATGATACATATATATGAAGGTGGATGATTAATAAGCCTGGTAAATGGAGAGAATGGTTAGGCGACATGACTATTAGTAAGCGTGATTCTTTTAACGGTTGTGTTCAAAGTTTCAAACAGATGCAATGCGCAATTCTTTGTTGGCAGCTTTCGTAAAATTGTAAAGTCGAGTATCTCGGAGTGATAAAATATTTTCAATTAAAAAAGTGAACCGCGGCCTAGATAGAAACTGAAGTGTAATAAGTTCGTCAGAACTCTCCAACTGCAGAGGCTGCATATTCAGGACGTCTTATTAAGGTTTCTTCTGAAGACATAGTAAATAAAATTCATGGTATCGTGATGGAAGATCGTCACATTAAGCTTCGAGCGATTGCTGAAATTTAAGGTATCTCATATAGTAGGGGAGCCCAAGGGGCTAAATGGGGATTTACTCGAGCGTCGTGGGGACCTAGTAGATTTTAAAGATTAGGTGATAAAAAGAAAAAAAATGTCATATGACTTTTTTCTTTTCAGCGGTGGGGGAAGCGTCTACAGGTTTTCGAAAATGTAAAAAAAAATAGTTAAACTGAAATACTCGAGCGCGTCAGATATTAATAGTATATAACTCCCACGTGTCTTTGAAAACAAAGGTATGTTAATCTGCCGGTTTGCACGATGGGGGTGGCCGTACGGAAGGGTTGAAAATGGGGTA
The DNA here is from genome assembly GCA_019049505.1 of Pachyrhynchus sulphureomaculatus. Taxonomy (NCBI): domain Eukaryota; kingdom Metazoa; phylum Arthropoda; class Insecta; order Coleoptera; family Curculionidae; genus Pachyrhynchus; species Pachyrhynchus sulphureomaculatus. The sequence continues at coordinate 134,989,438 of CM032454.1, read as the reverse complement.
AAAAAAAATTTATTCGAGCGCGTCAGATTTTTGAAGGGGATGTTGAGTGAACCCAAAAGAACCTCCAATTGCTAAGACTGACGATTCGGACATGACGCAAGCTCTTGGAGGCTTTTTAAAAATGTAAAAAAAAAAATTTCGAAAAACTCGAGCGCGTCAGATTTTCATAGAGATGGTTCAGCTTGATGTGTAAGATGTGCTGACCAATAATCTGACGATTATTTGGAGGAGTTTTCTTCATCTGACAGTTTGAAAGATGGTTTTTGTCATAAATCGATTAGCGTACAAAAGTTTCAAGTAAAATAGCATACAAATAATAAAAAACAAAATCAATTTATTTTCATTTTTATTTTATAACAAAATTTCAAAATAAATAAAATGGTACAAAGAATTTTTTTATTTATCTTCTTCGTCCGTGGAGTTATTGTCATCCTGCAAGTCTGGCTCGATTTGATCATCAATTTCATTTTCAGCTGGCACATCTGTAACAATAAATTGTCGTAATGCTTAACATGAACTTATTTACTTTATGAAAAGTGTGTTATGAAAGCATTGAAAAAAAAGTATACCTGAGTCTGGAGTTTCGCAGAGAATATCAGGCGTAATGACAATATCTTCATAAGCTTCTGGTAATTGATTACCAACGAACCAGGTCAATTCCAATTTGCCGTTTACATTTGTCCATCCGTAAACGGTTGGTGACATGTCAATTAAGTTTCGTTTGTGTGCATTCCTCCACAAGCATGCAATGTATCTTGTTCGTAACAAGTGCGGCAGAAATTCTGATTGGCATGGTGGCAAATAACAGGCATCATAATTACGCACATTCAACAAGAAGGGCTGTGAAGTATCTGCGACCTCGTATGTTTTATTGAAGATTTCAATTCTTGCTCTGTTGACATCTCCAATTTTTTTTAATCCATATAAGTGACAGACAAAAGATTGTATTGCGCTAAAAGATTCATCAACATTATGATCCTCTGATCCTAAGTCTGCAAACACTTTTTGAAACATTTCCTACTTCAAAAGTATTTCCAGAGGTTTCTTCTTGCCTCGACGATAAAGCGAAACCATTGGCCCAAGTTTGACAGAGAGAGCAGAAATATTAATATATCGGCGTGCATTACTGACTCCGAGATCCATCCATACTTTCACCGATGGTTGAAGATGTTCCATATTAGATAACATGATAACTACGATATCAGTATCCGATGTTCTGATTGCAACAGTGGTGTCTTCTTGTAGCTGACATGCAAGAAATACCGCTTTTGTATCGGCTTCTTCATGATCAGGACACGACAATTCGTGATTGACGGTTCGTGTTACTTTATTATCGCTAACTGAATATTCGTAACACAAATCATGGCTCAGAAGTATTGTTTTATTACCGATAATCGTAGCCATTTCCTGATCAGCCCAATGATCGATAAGAAATTTGACAAGAGCTTCTTTAGATTTGATGTTTTTCAAATCTTTCGCGAATTCTGCAGTTCTTGTTTGCTGTAGGCCGGAGATGTTGAAATCCCTGTCATCCACGCTACCTCGAAGAATGTGCTCATTATCTTTGATGGAAGGTGTGAAATAGCGATCAAAAACAATGGCTGTTCGACTTGCTGAGTTTTTGAGAAGACATTGCAAAATCTTCTTTGATATATCTCCAAAGCTGCGGGGCATTTCTTTGAAAGTGTTTAAAAAAGAAAAAACCATCTACAATTATTAAATCTAGATAAGATGGCGGTTGTTCCATATCTTCAATTTGTTTTTCTAATGCTTGAACCAGTACCGGTTTAACAGTCTTGTTAATAGAACCATCAATATGGCACAGTGAAAGTGGAACTGGAGTTATTGGAAAAGAGAGTATTTTCTCAAGATCGACGTTCGTGACCAGCGATAGAGCCAACAACCAACCAAATAAATCCCGCTGCAATTTTACTTCATTTGAGTGAGAGATAGAGGAAGAGTGAAACGGAAAGAGAGACGCGGAGTGGGGAATATATGTTTTACTGCAGCAACACGCGCTCGACTTTAATAATAATTTTTAATACTTCGGCTTATGGAAATCGTCAAAATATACTTTTTCCATAATCCTTAAACTATTTCGTTCAAATTAAAAAAAAACAAGACCGCGCTCGAGTAAGTCAAGGTCACGTTTTTTTTTTACAACTTTGTGACCCTCCCACCCCCTTGCGTCACGCTCAAATCGTCAGATTATTGAAATACACACTTTTTTGATTTTAATTAACCTACCTTACCTTAATCTGACTCGCTCGAGTATTTCTACCTATCGATTTTTTTTCCAGGATAAAGTGCTAATATTTGCTAGAGGTACTCAACAGGGTACAAGGATGCCCTCTGATGTTAATCTGCCGCGCTTGAGTAAATCCCGAAATCCCCCCTTGGGCTCCCCTACTAATATGTACATAATAACCTGCATGATGTTCTAAAAACGAGAACTGAGTGCGCGATAGGTGCCGCGTTTGTTGATTTCAGAGCAAAAACATACGAGACAGGACATTTGACAAGCATGTTTGGAAAAGTTGCAGCGTATTCCGAAGGACTTCTGGCATCGTGTTATGACTCTCGTCACAGACAATGGGCTGACAAAGGTGAAAGTACACCGAAAAAAATAAAGATAGTTTTATTGACGGGAAAAGTAATGGCGACTGTTTTTTGGGACTCACAGAGTATCATCATGATTCACCATTTAGAAAAGGAGAAAACAGTGATTGACTTTTATTACGCAATGTTATTGGACTGTTTGCATAGACAGTTGAAGCAGAAGCGGCCAAGATTAGAGCGCAAAAATGTGCTCTTTCACCAGGTTAATGCACTTGATCACACATCGACCGTTGCAATGACAAAAGTGCACTAACTGGGCTTCGACATAGTTCCCAACTCACCCAACTTACTTCCCAAATTTGACCGCAAGTGAGTTTTTTGTTTCCTAACCTCAAAAATTGGCTTGGGAGAAGAAATTTGCATCGAATTAAGAGGTTATCTGTGCTGTAAACGAAAATTAGGTAGAATTCCAAGTATTTTTTTTTTGTTCTGACGAAATAAACAAATTGAAATCTGGATGGATCAAATTTATTGAGATTAATGGAGTTTTTGTTGAGAGATAATTTATGTTTTTGCAAAAAGTTATTTACCTTATTTTTTCGATCCACTCTCGTATATATTTGGGTCTTAGCTCTTATATTTTTATCCCGGAGCTGGGAATTAATAGCACCTGTTGTTTTTCTTGCGTGATTAACCTTTCATTGATCACGAGGTCATATATTCTAGTGCTGCTCATGTTTACCTCCTAAGTAAGTTTGTTTTAAGTTAAAGACCAAAACTGTTTTAACTTTGTTCAGCAATCTAGGAATGAAAATGCATTAACAAATGTAGTTTTATTAAATTCCTCTATCATTTTTATTTTAAAATTAACCTATAAAAGGAGCGCCTATTATATAAAATTTTAAACAGCTGTTTTTGATAAATGAATTTTCCAGTTGGAAATGACGCAACGGATGTTGTATGTTATCACCAGCGAGTTTCTTAATTAATACACTTTCTTGATTAAGTAGATTTCACCTTTTGTGCCATTAACAAGACAATGATTGATGACGTGAGGGTATAACTAAATAAAATTTGAGTATGAAAATTACGTCGTTAGACGTTTCCTCTTGAGATTTCTTAATGAATGTGCCAAGTAAAGCAAATCTGAATTACAATTAGCAATTAGTTTGCTACTAAATTCATTCATACTTTTTAGCTTTTGAATAGTAGGGGGTTTTTAACACTAAAATTTTATGGAACTTAAAAGTGAAATAAGGATATAACCAATACTTACACTACATTAGCTGATAAGGGGGTAGTTTCAAGTGATAAGTTCAGGAGACACTTTTTTAATGTATTTTAGAAAAATATTGTTAGCAGTGCAGTTAGGAAAATATTAAGGACAGAGCAAGATTACCTGCATAGTTTTTTTGGTTAGAACATAGAGTTTATTTAACTTTTTGGTGTGCAACAAAAACAAAAATTTTGAAACAAACTATCTCGCAAGAGCTTTCTCCGACAAAGCTGAAACTAAAATTTTTAAATTTGGCACTGATTATGTTCAAAATTGATGGAATAAATTTTATAATTTTTCTCAAAATAGAATAAAAGCGCATAACTGGAAATTCGTGAAAAATATAATAGTTGAACATAGTAGTTAGTACTCAATAAATTAAGAATTTAGCGATTACGATTCTGACGATTATTTTGGCCTACATTACCATTAAGGAATTTGCTAATGCCTATCAGACACAAACGAATTTGCTTCACGGTTCATAACGCATGAAAAGCCAAAAAACAAAAATGACCGAAAAATTCGATTTACCAATTTACTCCTTGTCATTTCGTATGCCAAGTTTTTCCTTTTTGTTTTATTTTGACTTCCTCTTTATCTCGCACATTCGAAAAAAAAATGTATTCGGTACTCCTTCTAAATACAAGTTCTAAAGTCATTTTGAGGTCACAACCCTCTACATATCAATTTTGTTGAGATTGAAAATAATGACAAAATAATTTAATTGCAATATTTCTCGAGTTTGTGAACCTCATGTACATAAAAAAGGATATATGGAAAAGGAGCCTACTTATTCCTTTAATCCCTTACATGTTTGATTATAAATAGTATTAATTTACGTTTGGTGATTTTGCAATCAAAAATCAGAAAACCACATGTCTATTAAATTTGCACAAAATCACATCCGATGTATAATTCAAGCATTATATATTTGGTCTTCCCAACTTCTTCGAGAGACAATAGACAGACAGACTGACCGAAATTGGGTAATATACCTTTTGTTATCTAGGAACTATGAAACTCAAAAATCCTGAAATGTGAGTTTTTTAGAAATACGAGACTTTCCCAATCAAGGAAGTAAAAATAGGAAAATGTCTTAAAAAGCTGTAGTACTTCTATTTTTTTAGGAAAGGAAGAAATAATGACGGCTTTGGGTTTTTAAATCTAACTTCGAAAGTATTTCCATTCCACCACATCACGTTGTTTTACTTCTCTTATATATATATATATATATATATATATATATATATATATATATATATATATATATATATATATATATATATATATATACATATATATATATATATATATATATATATATATATATATATATATATATATATATATATATATATATATATTATTTATTTATTTATTTATTAACGGCGTTGCGCCAATTTACACAATTATAAACATAATTAAAACAACTAAACATAATAAAAATTATAAACATACATAGAATCTAACATCACAAGATCATTAGAAGTAGTTTCACAGCAAGCAAATATTACAACTTTTTAACAATTAATTTAAAACTATCAATGGAGCCATAAATCCTGAGATCGAACTGATTGAAATGCCTCATTATTCTGGACATGGGCCCATAATAGCCATAATTAGTCGCATGAAAGGGAATACCAAACAGGTCTCTGCCTTTAGTGCGACGAGAAACATTAAATGTTAACTTGTCCAAGAGATAGGGACAATCAACCAGCCCATTTATTAACTTAAAAGCCAGAAGCAGGTCACAATAGAGTCTTCTACTCTTCAGGGTCGAAATACCCAAAATGCCTCTAAGGTTGTGGTGGTCTATGTGGTAACCATCTGGGGGTATGGCCAATTTAAAAGCACAAGTCCGCAGAAACCGGTGCTGCACCGCCTCAATGGCTTCTATACATACATTGTAATGAAGAAACCATACCACAGCGGTATACTCGAGCCCCAATCTCACAATTGAACAATACAACAGTTTAAAGGAAAAGTCGCTACAGCATCTCGTGATAAACCCCAGATTTTTATAACCTTTCTGAACAATTGACAAAATCTGCCTATTCAGAGTAAGTTTCTGGTCAAGAAGAACTCCCAGATCATTAATTTCACTAACATGCCTCAGCTTACTGCCATTAATGTTATACTCAAAAGTAAAGTTCCGTCTAGCTCTACCAAAACTAACACTAACACACTTCTTAATATTCAAGTTCAACTCATTCAAGGTACTCCATCTATAAAGGCCATGAATATCCTCCTGAAGAGAGTGACAATCCTGCAACGTGTTACCCGTTTTAAACATTTTTAGATCATCTGCAAACATAAGGAATTTAGAATGTTGTATAAACTTGCCGATGTCATTAACAAAAAGTAGAAACAGTAAAGGACCACAGTGAGACCCCTGATATATATATATATATATATATATATATATATATATATATATATATATATATATATATATATATATATATATATATATATTTATGATTCAATGTAAAACAACTAAAAACGGACGAAAGCCCGTATTTCAGCAGTCTACCCACTGTTCTTTTATTCGTCAAATCCTTCCCGAGACAGGTTTCGCCGTATCACAGCTTATCAGTCGGGCTAGGATTGGCAAACAAGAGAACAGAATTTTCTGGAACTTAAGCCACTACTGTCGGCCAATAATGGTAAGATATAACGCATACCTCGTGCTTGGCACTCCAGAAAATTTTGTTCCATTGTTTGTCAATCCTAGCTCGACTGATGAGCTATGATACGGCGAAACACGTCTCGGGATGAATTTGACGAATAAGAGAACAGCGAGTAGACTGCTGAAATATGGGCCTTCATCTGTTTTTAGTTGTTTTATAGTGAATCATATGTACCCGAGGGGGAACCCTCAAAAAATCGCGCTACCTGCTGTAAAGTGTTGGCAGTCTGCTAACCAGTCTGTCGGCATGTATGGTTACAGCGAATCAGCCTCCGATGGAGCACTAGGTATGCATTATATCTTACCACTATTGGCGGTCAGTACTGACTTAAATACCAGAAAATCCTGTTCTCTTGTTTGTCAATCTTAGCCCTGATGATCCGACTGTTCTTTTAGGGTGTTAAACATGACATTCGCATGATCTGGGCGATATGTTAACAGGACTATGCCATTGGCGAATTTCAAGTTATTCAGCATTTTTTCATTTATATTTATGCTCCAATTCAGATTTCTCAACATGTGTTCCAGAAGGGTAATAAACAACTTTGGGGAAATAGTGTCATCCTGACGCACACCTCTTTCGACTTGGAATTTGTTTGTTTCCTTATGTAATTTAACTCTTGATGTTGCCTGACAGTGGATATGTTATATATATATTATATATATATATATATATATATATATATATATATATATATATATATATATATACATCAATTATTAAAGCTAAAGGTGTCCCAATCTAATCCATCTATATTATTGGTGTGCCATTCCATATGTCTCTTTATCCACTCTCTAGTCCACTTTGTGAGAAAAATTGATAAAATGGTGAAAATATTCTCCTGTATTAATATTAATCGCTATCACTATCCACACGTCTACTATCAATACTTTTTTATTATTTAATAAAGCTAATTACTCACTATTCAAGTAAGTTAAAAGTGTGGAGAATACTACGTAGAAACAAAATTTTCTTTGCAACAGTGGCATATTTACATAAGATCACGTCACTTCCTGTGTTTTTTTAAACAATAGTTTATGTATATATGCAAATATGCAATTTCTATATACCATATATGCAGATGCATAAATTTACATTTTAATTATATTGTTTAACATAAAACTTCAAAATTTTTTTAAAACATCTTATCGCAAGATTTCACACATACATGTTATAATTCGCAATACTATTATTATTATATTTTAAATATCGGCATCATACTTTGTGGATTCATCGATATTGCGACAAAAGACCTAGTTAGGTTTTTTATAAGAATTGTAATATAATATAGAAACAAATTGATAAACTATCTTACCAAATACGTCACCAAAGTATTTTTTGTCAGATACAAGCTTTCACAAAGGGTAAGGATCTTTTTTTACAAAAAAGCAACGCAATTTTTGGTTTATTTTAGACCCCTCCAATATTTAACCCCCAACTGCATGCAAATATTTTTTTTTCAATAAAACATAGTAGTTTATTCATCACTTGGTCCTTTATGTTTCAACAAATCTAACCAAAAATTTAATATAACACACATTTTGTACAAATTTAAAACTATTACTCTGGTGGTGCGTTCGGTAAGATAGTTTATTAATTTACTTGTAGTATAATAACAAATTAAGTTCAAATTCTAAACAAATACACCACCAGAGTTTTTTTTCAATTGAAACCTTTTAACACGATAAAGTTCATGGCCTCTATACATTAAATGAACCTCCGCTTTTTCTAACAGTCACCTTCAAATTACATCATAAAATCTTCATATGTCTCAACTCTAGTTGAAATACAGGATCTATCAACATATAAAAAACGCATTTCCTGCCTCCTTCATCATCTGTTTCAGATAACCGTAAATTTCCATTATACTGTATTAAGTGCATGAATTGATTTTTCGGTAAAAATATTGTTTTATTGTAAAAAATGGTTACAAATTGATTACTCAAAATATTGTCCGTCGCTAGCCACTACTTTCTCCCATCTTTGTGGCAGCATATAAATCCTACATTGAAAGAACCACTCATCTTTTGAGGTAATCCACGAATCGATCCATTTTTTGGTATCCTCATAAGAACGGAAGCGCTATTCAGACAGACCGTGCGTCATTGATCGGAACAAGTGATAATCAGACGGAGCAATGCTTGGTGAGTATGGCGGATAAGCTAGGACATCCCATCCAAGCGCTTCTAGCGTTTCCTTGACGGGTTTTGCAACATGTGGCCGAGCGTTGTCATGTTGAAAAATCACTTTTGGCATATTGTGGTCGTTTTTCCTTTAACGCTCAGCTCAATTGCACCAGTTGTTATAGATAATGTTCCTCAGTAATAGTTTCGTTAGGTTGGAGCAGCTCATAATACAATACACCCATTTGATTCCGCCAGATATACAGCATAAGCTTGGAGTCATGAATATTCGGCTTTGGCGAGGATGTTGATGGTTCACCGGGTTTCACCTATGATTTTTTGATCCTTAGATTATCGTAGCGTATCCATTTTTTATCACCACTTAGGACATAGTGAAAAAAACCTTTCCGATTGTGCGGTTAAAGCAGTTGTTCACAAATGAAAAATCGCCTTTCAGCGTCTCTCGGTTTCAATTCGTACGTCATGCGTCACCGAATTTCCTTGCTTTTAAATCATTCCCAGTGCCTGTAAGTACTTGGAAATGGTTGTGTGATCAACTCCTAATGATTTTGCAAGTTATTTTTCCATTTGGCACGGGTCTTCATCGAGTAATGCCTCCAATTCTTCATCTTTAAACTCGTTCGACTGGCCTGGACCTTCTTTGTCTTCCGTGTCGGAATTACCACTTGTAAAGCATCGAAACCAGTATTCACATGTTTTTATCGATGGAATATAATCACCATAGGTTTCCGACATCAATCAATGACTTTCGGCAGCGCTTTTCTTTGAATTAAACAAAAAAAGGAGCGCTTCCCTCAAATAGTGCTTTGTTGACATTAAATTCGACATATTCAATGCTCAAAAATGTTGTTTACACTTCGGCAAAATAACCATACACTAAAAATTAAAGCCTAATGATGGTGCTTCACCATGAATATAGCAACAGTATACCCCGGTGCGATATAATACAAGTTACGCCCTCTCTTAGAAATCCCTCACAATTAATTCACACTCCTTATAATTATCAATAGAAATATATAAGTCACTTTCTCGAAGAAACCCCCAATCTACAACACAATAAGATACATCTTCTATTAAGATTTTATTATTTATATATTCATATAAAAACATATTTTCATAAGATATAACAACTTTGTATCACCTTTGTAAACCACTGTAAAGTCTAAAAATATAATATACCACAAAATCGCTCCGTTAAAACTAGAAATTTAAGTGACACAGGCTACTTAACATTCCAAACTGCGAAAAAAGGAACTCATTTCTAATTCATAGAGGGTTCCACCAGGACGCTTCAGGAATATATTGAGTCCATTAGGGTTTTATGACTAAGTATGTCACACAAGTTAAAATATATAAAAAATAGATTGTCATATATTTTTAATAGCGCTTTTGGAACAAAAGAATTTTACTGCTGGCAGGTTATCAATAAAAATGCTTTTTCAGTGGGGGTACCATGAATAAAAGAATCTAAGGAAAGTTAAAAAAAAAATCATATATTCACATATTCTCATGACCTTAAAAAGAAAAGTATACGAGAGCTGCATGCTTCCAGTAAGTACGTACGAAAGACAGATGTTAGGTGTTATTTTACGAGAATACATTAAAAACGAGTATATCAGATGAACAACAAGAATCACACGTGTGTGTGAGTGAAAGAGTGGCAAAATTAGAGTGACAATGGGCGGGGCTTGCGGCTAGAACGAACGATGGTAGATGGACAAAAAATTACTTAAATGGAGGCCATGGGAGAGCAGACGAAGTGTCGGAAAACCAATAAAAAGATGGACTGATGATATCAGATTGATAGTAGGCAGTAGGTGGCTCCATCTTGTAGAGGATAGAGACAATTTTAAGAAACTTGAAAACGCCTATCTTCTGTAGTGGAGAAGCAGTGGCTTATAAAGAAGAAGAAAAAAGAAGAAGAAATCTTAAAATATACGAGGATTTTTTTTGAAGCTATCTGCCTAACGATTGCTTGGATATCAAGTTGCTGTTGCTATTCTAAGAACTTTCATGAAATTGTTAATTGCATTTTAGAGCTTTCAAATTAAAGTAATTTGGAGCGTCGTACAGTGATACACTTTCACATTAATGGGAAAAAACGACTCGAAGTTATTTATGAAGTAATGCTCCAGATGTACAGGAATGACGGTTCAACCTATTTTCAAGTAAAATTTTGGTCTTATCAGTTTTAATGGATCCGAGACTACAGATCAGGAAGACTGATCGAACACAAGAACTGAAGAAACTTTCAGGCTTATTGAGGATTTGCTGCTGTTAGATCGACAAATGACGAACCCAGGGCTTGCTAAAAGAGCTGAAGTCTCACAGACTACACTATTTAACATTTTTCACACAGATTTAAGGATGAAAAAGTTTTATCATCAAAGCAGACACTGATATTTCCGTTTTAGGAAACGATGTTAGTTGATTTTTGCTAATTATCCTAGACGATGAAACTAGGATATTCTACTATGATACTCCCACAGAGTATGAGTTCATAAGGGCTCTTCAGTTCCTAAGAAACCGAAAACGCCAGAATTGTCTGGAAAATTGATTGTGACCATTTTTAGGACTTGCAGAATAAATGGAAAATTATGGGAAAATATATGGGAAAGAGTTCAGAGTCCACCTGAAGCAGGCCATTAGAAAATAACTGGCCAAGTGCAAGTTGGACTTGCGCAATCAGTGTTCCGTACGTTGATTGCTTTTAAAATAAAAATTTTTGTTGCAGAGATATAAGATGACCAATAACTTCACAAAACATACGCCAAATGAGTTTTCAGCAAATTTTTTTTCCGATCTTTACTACATCCTGAGCAGAATATTTCAGGATTTTTTCAAAATTTTTTGATCAGTACTTTTTAAGATAAGGGAGCGGCAGCGATTTTCTCAATTTTTTAAAAATAATACAAAGAAAAGTGTGCGCAAGTATTACATTCTATATATTTTTGAATTCGTGTTTTTTCAAGTTTTCATTTGACACCATGATCTGGTAAAGTTTTTTTTTACTTACGATTTCACCCCCCAAAATTTAACGTTCAAAACTACACGGCTCTGATGAAGCCCATATTTTTGCCAAATTTCAACTTTCTATGTCAAAAAGTGGGGGTGTGACAGACAAACGGACATACAGACAGACAGACAGACACCGAAGTGACCTTATAAGTGTTCCGTACGGAACACTAGAAACCGTCAAATTTTTGGAGAACCAAAAATTTTTTATTACAAAGGAGCAGAAGCACAATTTTTATTTTTAAAATGGCCATAAGAATTTTATTTTCTCACAGAAACATTCTATGAAATAGTTGACTAGAATTGAAACATGTTTTACTTTTAAAAGTGAAAACAAACTAATAAAAGATTTCAGCAAAATTTACTGTCCTTAAGAAATTGCGGTCGTTACATGTGAAAATCAAGAACTGAATAGACAGAAACAATTAAAAAAAGAAAGAAAAATTTATTTCCGGTGTCCTGGTAACCCACTGCCATAGAACTATAAAATAAATAATCTGGAAACTTTAATTTCGGTTTAGTCCCCAAGTAATACCTGTTAACTAAAAATAAAGGTGAGTTTATTGCAACATTTTCTGTTGTCAAACCTGGGAGGTGGGGATTCTACAATTTCATTTTGTATTACGAGCATATGAGAGCATATTTTGTTAAACTAGACAGCTTATTGAAAATACTTGTCTTCATATGATGTCTGGCTTAACAGCTCATTAAACTTGGAAATGTCGGTCCCGTTATAGTTTATTAGCGGATAACTTTTTTCTCTTTCATGGGTCGCCGGTTCTCCGAAAAAAATGGGAAAAAGGAAATTTTACTTTTCGGCTTTTTGAAAAATTTTTTATTTTGTTTATGTTTCGAAAAGACCTTATTTATTTTTATTAGTTTGGGTTAACGATATAAAAATAATTCTCTCACTTAAAATACATTCATATATGTGCAGATATTTATCTCGCAGTATCTAAGCGTTGCAAATATAAACGAAACACCACAGCAGCTCATCTATGTAACTAAAACAATACAGATTTAAGCTGCATTCAAAATATTTAAAATATACACCATTAATTCTAAATATTTATTAAATTATTTAATTTATATACATAAATTTAGAAATTTAAACTCATTAACTTACTACTAATATACTACAATAACTTAAATTTTACTCCAACATAATTATTACTAAAAATATCTTCACCTTAACCCTACCTTACCTTACCTTACCTTACCCAATGGCTCTACGGCCCCTGAAGAGCGTTGGTATCCTACACAATGCCTCGCCACACGACTCGATCCACCGCAGGGCGCCTCCACCCCTCGGAACTCCCAGTTCCCGGATGTCTTCCTAAACATTCTCCATCCATCTCTTGCACGGGCGCCGACGTAGAAATCTTCCCGCTGGCCTTTAAAGGCTTTGCACACGCCGCGGTTATCTGGCTTGCGCTCGAGGTGCCCAAGCCAGCACAATCTTCTACTTTTTAATACCGAAACGAGCAAGTGATCGTTGTACAGCTGGTACAGCTCCTCGTTCGTTCTTATCCGTCACTCGCCTTGGTCACAGCTAGCTCCCTATATTCGCCGGAGTCCTTTGGCATGCTGAGGTCGTTTCCTCTGAATCAGTTCAGTTCCGAGGCTTATTTCTGATTTCGTAACAGGGTCTTTTTCACAAAGTAGGGTTGTTGGCCCCACGCTCAACCTTTATCCTGGCTTAGAACAGGCTGGATTTACCTAGGCGGATAAGATTATCACACACACATAATCGGCTTATTTACAGAACCCTACCAAAATTCTATATGCACAGATAATATTGAGCTGATGGATAGTGATCAAATAAATTTTTAACACGTTGGAAACTACCCCACTTTTGAAAAGTAATCGCTAATATTTATGACTGAACGGGTCTAGAATCAAACAAAACTTAAGTATTAACTATAAAAAATCGGTAAAAAGATTTAGCCAAAACCTCCCTTTCTAACACACAGTTTTAAAAATAAACATTGACTTTCTCACACTAAAGTATAACTCAATCCAAGCAATGAAACGAGGTGTTTTCAATGTACTAAGTACTACTCGTATATAATATTAATGGACTTCAGAGATGCTTATAATTGAAACTTGACATTTCTCTTTATGTACTATTTTCGTTACAAATGAAAACAATAAGAAAATAACATCATTTTCTGATTCCTCGATTTTAAGAACCCTATTCACCCCTTAGAAACCGGGCATTTTTTTAGTAGGTGTACTCTTTTGTAAAAATGTTCACCCCCTATCATCGATTTTTAGATTGAATGAACGTTTTTAGAGTTCCAGTGGAAAATCTTCCTCTTTAGGACGGATTTTCTTACGGATCCATAAAGGAATATTAAATAGAATATGTAGGAGAGAGCAGGGCTAAAAGAGCCGATTTTCAAACAACTCCGAAAATAACCTTGAAAATATGTTATTAACGTGGTTAAAGTTAGTGTATGCTGCAATAAAATAACAATAATTAGCACTTTAATTCTGGTATCAACAACATTGCCGTCTAGTGATCCAACAAATACGAGAACCAACTGCAATAGCTCCTTGTAGTCATCTCTGGGGTGGCTCTCAGTTAATTTGGTTTCGAATTCAGCAGTAACATTTGCAATTACTTCTGGAGTTAGCTGCTTTTGTATTAGATTGTTACTGATACCTGTGTCGTATTTTCCTTTGTCTATCTTGGGCCACGCAGTGAGGAATCTCTTGAAAATGTCTGGATGAGGTCCAGTGGTTGATCCCATTTTTGTGTCGAAAACGCCTCTTAACAGAATTTCCAAGATATGATGACGGCAAGCTAGGTATAACAATTCTCTTCCTAACATTTGCTCCAATATGACGCATGCTCCTTTGAGTCTTCCCGTGTTGGATGCTGTAGTATCGAAGCACATCGCCTTGACGGTGTTGAGAAGACCCCATTCATATAGGCATTCATATATGAAATAGCTATAGCTATTCGCTCACATTGTTCATTTTTCAAAACACCCGGTAAAAGTTTACTGTCCCAATGGACAACCACGGGCTCTTTTTCAGGAATGTTTACTTTATCAAAAATTTTTTTATTATATTGTTCTCTGAACATTTGCCTTCTATCATGTAGTAAAGTTTTCGAGACTTTGTACTCAAGAGGGTCAAGGTTTAGTGCTTCTAGAGTAGCTATTAAAAATTCTCGTGGCATTTCTGTCGGATACCTTACATCGATCTAATAAAATGGACAATTTCATGTTTAAAATCTCTTTAACGCCCCTTGCAAATGAAAGTTTCATCCTCTTGCTCTCAGATGGTCCTGGATCTTCTGCAGCTTCTTCAGGGATGTCCATTTCCTCCAAGCTCTCAAGTTCCTGGTAGATGTTGTCCTCTTCAGTGTCTTCTTCTCCTTCTTCGAACTTGTCTTCATCATCCGTCTCTAAGAAGCAACAAAAGAAAGAGAAATAAAAAGACTATAAAAACTTGTCGTTTTAGCAGAATAGTAATAATACATAGGTACTAAAATTACCTACTTCTAATTATCAAAAGGTATTATTTAAAAAATATAAATTCAATCATAAAGATGCCAAATCATGCTCTCATGTACAATTTTCTTTCAATTATAATGAAACTATTTACTTATTTGTTTATCTATTTTTTAGAATACTAATAATAAAAAAAAAAAACTCACCAATATCAAAAGTTGCTTCTTGGATTTGTCGGTTCATTTTTGCAAGTTCCTTTTGCACCTTGATTTCTTCAGCTCGAGACAACTTGAGATCCACTCCAGTCATGGAACCTGGGCGGCCCTTCTGCCTCTGTTTCACGAGAAACGCCTTATCTTCTTCCGATTTCATCAGAGCCAAGGCATCTTGTTGAGCAATATCAAAGAGATCATCCAACTTTTCAACAAACTGTTTAAATTTGTTCTTGGCCGTTTTCGATGTTTTCTTCCGGTCTTTTTGAAGAGTTCTCCACTCGGCGTGAAGTTTTTCCAGCTTAGTAATTGCATCTTGCTCATGTTTAGTCGGGATTCGAGCTTTCTCCCAAAAAATGAACACTTCTCGTATTGTAAGTTTTGCTGATTCCCTTACAGTTAATTTCACAGTACGTAAATTATAAAATAAAGCACACAAAACTTGACGATTTGAGGGTAGTTTACAACCGGTGATCTGGTGAATGGGATAGCCCACAAGAAATATTTTATCCTTGGTCCGGCTTTGTACACCTGATGTGGATGCCATTTCAGAGGCCAATAGGTAAATAACAGTTAACTTGGAAAATGAAACAAAATATATTGCAAACTTTAATTTCAATAAAATGTTTTCAAATGCCTTTTAAAATAATACTATAATAGTTATAAAAACAATAACACACACACTTGGAAAATTAAAAAAAAAAAAAACGTTAAAATATCTTCACTAGATAATTGTTCTATCTAACCAGCTCAAAGGCACTTTAGAAACTAAACTGAATAAATAAAAGATCGTTGTTGTATGCTGAAGTAAAATCACCATCCCTAAAATAGAAATTAGATTCACCCTCCTTTTTACCTGTCAAACGGGTCTTTCTTTGGTAAACTAGTCAGGTAATCCCCATATAATAAAAGATTAAATTTGAACAAAAGGCTCTTTATGTTTAAAAATTGAGTTCCAAAATACTTTTTAACAAAAAAATGTTCATTCCGAGACACATAATGTAAAAACCCGTAAAATTCTTAGAATACTCCCAAACTGGCTCCTACTAGGTACCAGGTCACGTTTTTTTGGGGCTAAGGGCTGTTGTAACTCGGTTTGACTTAAAATAACAACAATTATGTAAAGAATATAAATTTTGAAGAACAATATTAGCTTTCTTTGAGATATTTAGCGTGTTTCTATTATTTACCGTTCTGGCTCCATATGTCAGCTTTTTGGCCAAAAAATTTGGATTTTTTCAAACTTTGAGCGACAAGCGGCACGGGTTAACGTCGTTTAATCGAGCTCAAATTTCGGCTATCTCAATATCTGGAAAGGGGAATCGTTTTGTGGGGTCCAGACGAACAAAATTCCGACATCGATTTTTTTGCGGTCACCCCAAAATATATATATATATATATATATATATATATATATATATATATATATATATATATATATATATATATTATAATGAAATGATGTCAATTAAGAGTACCGAAACCACCAACAATCTGAAAAATACTTGTTAGTAAAGACACAACCACAACGATATTAAAAAAAAAGTTTCTCGGTACCGGTGAGATTCGAACCCACGCTCCTGTACTGTACCAACTAAGCCACGGCATCATCGTACTTTGGCTTGCTGATCCCAAGTCTGTCGCGTCGTTTCTTCCACCTCAGTCGAGAACCAATCTTAATTCCTTTGACGTCACGCACGTCAGTACATATGCTCGGATCCACCAATTTTACTGTTTCGTCTATTCGTGGGTCTATAATATATTTTCTGGACCTCAAGAAGAACCAATCTATACTGAGAATTAAATATAACCGTATGATTAAAAACTAACACATGATCATATCAAAGAACAACAATGAAAACGGAAGACTGGTAGTAAATAACCAGCAGATAGTAAAAGTACAAGTATATACGTATATGGGGACAAGAACAAAATCAGTAGAGATCAAAAATCGAATAGAAAGGTCACGAGTCGCATTCCTAAAAATGGCTAAATTATTTGGATGCCATGACTTATCATTACTGGTAAAGAATAGATTACTAAGATGCTATGTTTTTCCCGTGTTGTTGTATGGGATGGAGTCGTGTACATTGACGGAGGCGTCATGTATGAAGAAACCTTTGAGATGTGGTTATACAGGACAATTTTGAAAATATCTTAGACTGATCACGCACCAATGATCATAAGTAGAATGGGAAAAGACAAAGAGATAATGATGAGAATAAAGACAACGAAGTTGAAATATCTCGGACATGTCATGAGAAACAACGAAAGGTACGGCCTGCTGCAACAAATCCTGCAAGGGAAGATAAAAGAAAGGAGAGGGCCTGGAAGAAGAAAAATATCCTGGCTAAAGAACCTAAAAATGTAGTTCAATAAAACCACAACAGGTATGTTCCGAATAGCTGTAAACAAAGTACAGATTGTCAGATTGATTGACAACATCCGGAACGGATAGGAACCACAAAAAGAAGAAAAAGTAAGATTATCATCGCTGTAACTAAGAAGAATTCTTCAGTATTTTGAACATATAGCCATAAGACCAGGTGATAATGTATACTGGCTTATAATGATGAAAGAGGTCCAGGGTAAAAGGAGTAGAGGCTGTTCGCCAACAAGATGGTCGGATCAAATAAAACAAGTTATAAATCAGCCACTCCATGCATTAATACACTTGCCAGAAGATCGACAGAAATGGAGGGAAACAGTGGATAGAATAGTAAAGTCATTCCAGAGAGATCACTACCCTCAAAATTATAGAAAGGAACGGAGAGAGATGGAGGGAGAGATAATACATGCAAAGAGGTCCGAAAACTCTACAAATGAGTTTTAATGAAAGAAAATGATGTCAGAAGCCATGAACATTTACGATAATATCTATAATGTCGCGCTTTGGTATTGTCAGTAAATAAACTCAACCGGACAAAGCACGATTAGACGAAACAGTAAATATATGTACAGAATGTACAAAAATGTACAAAAAAACCAACATATTCCCTTCAAGGACTGCTAGGTCAACTCATAACTCACCAAAATATGTAAATGAGACCTAGTGAATAATTGTTGGATTTCAAGATCAAAGTTATTCAATTAAAATATTTTTACTCATATCTTCAAAAGTGTTTTCCCCCCCCCCCAGGTTTAGCACAATTTTGAACTGTAATCAACAGCAGGAATTATTCAGGATTACGTTACAATAACTAGAATCTTAGAATACGGAAGTTTGTAGTTGTTTGCACTCGATAAACTGATCTAAGATGTAGTTTTTCACGAAATTCATATTCAATTTTTCAGCTCATATTTACATATTCTGGTGAGTTATGAGCTGGCTTATCACCACTCGAAGGGAATACGTTGGATTTTGGAAAACCCGTATTTATATATATATATATATATATATATATATATATATATATATATATATATATATATATATATATATATATATACATATATGTATATATATATATATATATATATATATATATATATATATATATATATATATATATATATATATATATATATAGGTATATATATACATATATGTATATATATATATATATATATATATATATATATATATATATATATATATATATATATATATATATATATATATATATACATATATATATATGTATATATATATATATATATATATATATATATATATATATATATATATATACATATATGTATATATATATATATATATATATATATATATATATATATATATATATATACATATATGTATATAAATATATATATATATATATATATATATATATATATATATATATATCTATATCTATATATATACATATATATATATATATATATATATATATATATATATATATATATATATATATATATAGATATATATATATATATATATATATATATATATATATATATATATATATATATATATATATATATATATATATATATATATATATATATATATATATATATATATATATATATATCCAAAAATACTGGACTAACTATATTCGTGTACGGTAGGTACGTAAAAAAAATATATGTTTATTAACTCCTCTAATTTTCCTTTGCAGCTAGGTAAACAACTTAAAGACCCTCAAACTGTCATTACTAGCATATTATTAATTTTGACTCCAACAGTAAGACCTAACGGTGATATTGTGTACTCAAATGATTCTAGTTTTAGTAATCTATATTTCAAAATACTTAATCACATTTAAATTTAACTTACCAAATTAGAAACTGACAATACAATTTTAAAAAATAGGGTTTCTCATCAAGTTAAAAGTTGTCTGAACAATTTAATTTTAGTTTACAATTTATCCCTATCGGGTTAAAAATTTATAGCTGTTTTTCATTTGATTTATGTAAATGGATTTTCAACCGACGAGATGCGATTTGTTCCAAACTTTGTTTTTATAGCCTTGACCAAATAAACCAAACAAGCTTCTTCAAATCCCTAGTTATATACAAGGAAATAGATGTTATAAATTAGTAATCAAATTGTAATTTAGAGGAGGTCGAAGCATTACAAAAATAGTTTTTATGTTATCAATGTTTTCAAGTTTAAAGAATTTCCATGCATTGTTTGTATCTTAAAGTTTGTTTTTTTTTTGCTTTCTTTACTTAATTGAAGTATTATATTTATGAAACAATTACTCTCCGAAATTTTTGCATTTTCTTTCAGGGCCTTAGATCAAGGATACTATTGTTATTATTCAGTTTCTTACAGCAAAGATAGTAAAATAGTATTTTTTAAATTTGAGAATGCATAAGGGGGGGATCACACTCTTAAGAAGGCTTAAGTATACATGTATAGGAGGGTGAGAAGTAGTTGAAAATAAAAATTACGACGTCGCTCGAGGTTTAGCGAAACCGAGGAGAATATTCACATTTTTGACAGTCGTTTAGTGATTGATAACCTATTAACGATTGCTGAAAATACTTCCATGATAAAAATAAGGTACGGTAATGCTCAGGTACCCTACAAGTATTTGGGGCACGAAATAAGATTTGGCAAAGACAGTCAAACATGCGAGATCCAGAGAAGAATTGGCTTGGGGTGGGCAGCTTTCAGAAGACTACCGTAATACATTCAAGAAAAACGATATACCTTTGAGTCTAAAACGAAAAGTATTCGAGCAATGGTAATGCCTGTCATGACATACGGAGCTGAAACTCTAACTCTGACAACGAAGACAACACAGAACTAAAAAGTAGTACAGCTTGCAATGAAAAGGTTAATGTTAGGCGTTACAAGAAGAGATAGAATCCCGAACAGAATCATTAGAGATCGTACAAAGATAGTAGATATTATAAGACCTATTACGGAGCTGAAATGGTGGTGGGCAGGTCACGTGGCGCACTTAACGGACAATAGGTGGACGAAGAGAATTGTTGAGTGGAGACCGCGACAAGACAAAAGAAGCAGAGGCAGACCGCCTAGCCGATGGATGGACGACCTAAAGAGAATTGCCCAGAACTGAATAGCGAAAGCACAACATCGAGAGGACTAGAAGGACTTGGAGGAAACCTATGTCCAGCAGTAGACAATAGAGGCTGGATGATAATGAGTGCTCAGGCAATCATTAATAACGATCTATGGTATTGTATAGCGTCCGTTTTTTGGATGGAATAAAACTCACATATCGTCAATAGAGACTCTAAGTTGCAGTTCTGGACGTTACCGATCTTCACGATACCGCCCATACATCTATCCAACTTTAATTAGTTATATGATTATTTAAAGACGATGTTATTGTCGAAGAGTTCGTATCTAATTGACTAGTGTCACTACCACCTTAATTTTAAGATAAGAAGATCCAAAAACTACCGAGTATATAGTCGCTCCTATTTTTATCACATCTTTAATCTGTACTTTTGTGTCCATACTCCTCTCCATAAAATGTTCTTCACCCATTTTCAGATCTAGATGGGTATTCGCTTCAAATTTCATTCCCGATATTACAATATTATTCCTTACGTTGTCTTTTTCCAGTCTACTCATCTTCAAATCCATACTTCTCATGTTTTCTCTAATTATCTTATGTTCCTCTTTCAATACTTCATTCTTCTTTCTTAGTTCCTTCAACTCTTGTTGGTATCTCTTCTGATCTTGTTTTATATCCTTTATATCTGACATTAGCTCCCTGATCGTTTCTATCAAATTGTCTATTTTATTTACTCTTTCGTTTTTCTCTGTCTGTGGTGTTCTTATCAGTTCTTTACTCTTCTTGAATAATCCCATTGGCTCTTTTTTTTCTTCGACTCTTCCTCTTTTCGAGTCTCCTGAGGTATAATCATCGCTATTCATTGTTCGAGTCTCCTGAGGTATAATCATCGCTATTCATTGTTCTTTCTGTTACTTACTACTTACGTGTGGTCCTCGTATATTCCATTTTCAAACACGGGAGGAAAAGAAAAAAAAAACTGTCGTTTATATTTCTTATCACCGTAAACAGTAAAACGATCAACGTCGTCGCTTATCATTTCGTTAGCTTCATACAATTTTACAGAATTATTCTCATAAATCTCCAAATTTTTTACTTATTGTCTTAATTCTAACACTACACTCTGCTTTATTTTTAGTCCTTTCATATGCAATCGACAAAATAATAAATAATTAAATAGATCAAAACACTACCGTAATAATGCTTGTTGAACGAGTTGACTATTGCCGGGCGTTCGATTTACATGTACACACTTTGCGATCCGAAACTTAACTCCCAATAAAAATAAACAAAATATCTTGAGTTATTTACCAAGCCTATAAACGTGATCATTTTACAGGTACGTTAAAAAAATATATCAAACGAATTGCAGTTCAAATCGTTTATTTCATATTTGAAAGATGTCCCCAAAATACGCCGTTTTGGCACTAAATTTCCCGTTACATAACGTTATGCTAATAATACAATATTTCTCCAGTCAATGTTTGTTTAGACATTTAATAGAAGAACATGTAAAAATACAAAAACTTGAAAAATGTTCTTTTTCTGCAGTTAAATTAACTTTTAGACGATATATATTATTAAAACGCCATAATTCTTATAACAAGATGTAGTCTGAGTATGTACACTTTTATAGATCACTTTAACTCCTATTATACTAGCCAATAAATATTTTATGTACCCAATAAAAGCTTTTAAGCTCTTCTGCAACCGCAAAAGTTTATGTTTCTAGTTTTTAAAACTAACCAAAGCTATAAACGTACTTTATTTTTTTCCCCATAAAAATTATCTTGTTTAATGTTAAAATAATTGTGCTTGAATGCCCAAGTGTATTAAATTTAATAACAATAAAAAATCCACAGTGTAATAAATTTTTAAGCGACAGCCAAATAAAAAATTGTGAATTACTATGTTAAAGTGAATCCCAAGACATAAGATCCTGCCTTTATGCTTTTTCAATAGGTATTACGATAAACGTATTTTTATTTTACCTGCTTTGTATACGGCCCTCACTTGCACCTGCAATCATATTGGATCTATTTTTACCTATATATTTACTACCTGGCAACTCGGTTTGGAGCCCTTTAAGTATTTATTAATATAGGCCTAATGACCACAGGTCTCCATTAGGATTCGAAAGATACTTTTTATTATTTTTATTTTTAGTTTTACTTACAACGTAACGATTCTATTTTAATTATGTGGCGTCGCTGGAAAAATTGCAATAGTGGCTATCGCAAGAGAAAACATTTATCACTTGACGCTAAATAAATAGTGAAAAATGTTTACGACAGTTTGGTAAAAAGAAATTTGAATAAAGAAAGTGCTTCGCAAGAAACCAGTGAACTAACAAAAACCCCAATTTCTAGGATTAAGGGTATTGTAGGAAAACTATCACTCAGGAATAGGAAAAAACGGAAAGATTTTCAAATGCATCATGTAGACGATTGTGAAAAAGACGTCATCAGGAGAAAAATATATTCTATGCATGAAGAGCAGTTGGTGCCGACACTAGACAAAATAAAATTAAGACTGATGCAGGACGGGACCAATATACATTGTGGCCAATCAATCCTTCAAATAATTCTCTTAAGAATGGGATTTGCGTTCCGAAAAATCAACAAAAGGCAAGTAGTAATGGAGTCACAAAGATTACGAATCTTGCGACATACTTATTTACCAGAAATTAAAAAGTATCGATCAGAGAATTGGCCAATAATTTACTTTGACGAAACATGGTTCGATACCCATGACACTGTGCAAAAAAGGTGGGTTGACAGCAATACAAAATGTCAGACTAACGCACCTTCAAATAAAAGTAATATCTGCAAAAAATATAAAAGATTCTAGTTTGGACTATCACGAAGCCACGACCGCAGAACTTTTTGAAAATTGGTTTCAAAATTCTCTTTTGCCAAATGTTCCCGAACAGAGTGTTATAGTTCTGCAAAATGCAAGTTACCATAGTCGCCTACTAAATAAGGTTCTTAATGCAGCCAACACCAAATACAGGAATATATGTTAGAAATGTTAGAAAATGACATTTATTTTGATTTTAGTTATAAAAAAAAGTGATCTTTTGGAAGTTTTGAAAGACTATAAATTGAAAAAGAAATATGTTTGTGATAGTATGGCTGAGAAAATGGGACATACTGTTTTTCAGCTTTCTATGTATTATTGTGTGTTTAATCCAATTGAACATATTTGGCATCAAGTTAAATCAAAAATAAGGGCTCAAAATGTTTCTCCTACCTTAAGCGTGTCAGTGGTTGAATTGGTAAAAAAAGTTATAAATGTGAAAGCTGGAAGAAATCCATTCAGCACGTTGTTAAAATTGAAGATTCATATATTTATGTAAATAATATAAAACCACTGATAATTACCTCAGCTGATGACAATGATAGTGAAACCGAATTAGGCTTAAGTTAACATATATTTTTATTTATACAATATGTATGTAAACCCCATTCATTCAAACTGTATATTTGTACTTCTTATCCATCTGTTTTTACATGCATCTATAAATAAACATCTCCAAAAACACTTATAATTTTATTTATTTGCATTAATGAATAAAATTCTTAAGTCCAACTCTGCAACCTATAATAAACAAAAGGTCAGAATTTTTATATTGCCCACTTAAAACGGCAAAAATCACTATGTTATATTTTGGGACAGGCTATAACAAATTTTTATTGTAAAACCTGTTATCCTCAAAGCAGAAGTATATGGGTGAGCAGCTTTAAATATCAATTATAACACTATTTTAGTTAAAACAGAAAGACTCTTCTAAACAAAGCGGAACCAACAAAAATATTATTTCTCGATAGTACTTCATATTTCAGTTCAAAATAGGACAGTTTGTTTTTTGTGATTAGAGACCGGTAAAACGTCAAAAAGATATAAAAATCTCAGAGGATAATTTTTTTATAAATACAATACTTTGTTTTACCAAAAAATTGTAAAAAATTTATAGAGATATATAGTGATAATAAATAAGTCAAGTGCACTTTCTCTCTCAATCACTATCTAGTAGATTTTCACTTAGTCTCAACTCTCAGAGGATCTGTGTAAAATTTTCATGACATTTTGTCTATTAATTTGCAAGTTACGCTTGAGTACGCTTGAGTAACGCTACTTTTGATCGTTGCGGAACGATGGAACAGTGGGCTATGAATTTCTTCCTCATCCGACGTATCTAAAAAATCTGGCCTCGCGATTTTACCTCTTTCCAAATATTAAAGGTGGCTCAAATTCAAATGGAAAACTGAGGGTTATTTTAGAGAGCTCAACAAATCGTACTTTATGACGGGTATCTAAATGTTCCCTGGAATAAGTGTAAAGCTCTTAAAGGAAACTATGTTGCACAATAAAGTCAATTTTTTGCAAAAACATTGTTATTTCTTCAAAAGTCTCGAGACTTTTCACCTCATGGATATTTTTAGGCACTTAAAGGATGTGTTTTATTTTTAAGCAAAAAATGTACATATAATTTTTAAAATTTATGATTTTGAAGCTTTTTAGTTCTGCATACAACCTCTATAAAATCAAAGCAAACTGTTTGTGTCAATTGACTAATCTAACTGTTTGTATCAATTGACTAATCTAACTGAGATTAAAAATGAAGGAAATATATGTTGATGAACTTGAGAAAGATGTGTTTTGGTCTACATCAAATATAACACACAGAATTATTATTAAAATTTCATTAAAATTAAAAAAAAAAATAAAATAAAACCGCATTCGATCGCATTTCGAAAGCCGTAGTTGCTGTCTTATTAAGAAATAAAATTCTTTTAGTCCATTTCTTTCAAAAGGCATCGCAGAAAAGTAAAGTAAGTAGTTTGAATCTCTTTACAATATAATTTTTGAATTTATAGGTCTTCTATGATATTAACTTTCGATATCTAAGTAGGATATAATACCGTAACTTTTTGAGTGTAACATAAACCTTGGGTTAACTTTAACTAGAAGTAAATCTGAAAGTTGTAAAGTAGAACATGAAAAAAATTAATATTGATACTTGCTCATTTGACGTTCAAATATGAAATAGAAATCTCCAGACTTCGAAAATACTTATTGAGACGCGTAAACAATCACAAACAAAATGAAAATAATAACATTATAAATATAATCCAATTCATGCCTGTAATTTTCGTTATATATATATATATATATATATATATATATATATATATATATATATTATATATATATATAACGTATGTATTCAAGTAGTTTTTATTCGTATTAGTAGTTTAAATTAGCTAATGAAAAAATAAAGTTTTCCTCACTATATTATTTTTTTTCTTTTCAGGTAAGCTGCATCTCATCATTAATCTATTCAAAGGAAACACAGATAGGTAAATTACTATATACCATATTTTTTCTTAAGAACTTTGTGAACATGAGGCACTCGTTGCGACTAACAAACAATTTTATACATATTTGGGTTTTCTATGGGTCCACGTCGCCCAAAATTTTATTCATTCAGTAATTTTTTTTTTCAAATTCGAAAATTTTTGAAAAATTAAAAAAAGGAGCAAAACTGCATTTTACCAAATTATTATAAAATTAACCTGCCCATGAAAGGATTGAAAAGTAATAATTCCTTGGAACGCCTGAAAACAACTGAATTATTGCCCCTTAACAGCTGATTTTTATAACTAGAGGAGAATGGCAAATGGCAAATCTACCCTCAGTTTAAAAAATTATTTAACGTTGATAAAATGGATTTTCCACCGTCCAAAAAAAAAGCAAAAAGTTTTAGGATTAAAACGGAAGAAACAAATAGGCGCAGTCACAAGCGCAGAAAGAGGCCTTGTGTTGTGCCAGTGTGACTGGACATTTTTTACCCACCAATGCTTTTTATTTAACCGGGTGAGACAAAATTGTATATTGTGGAAGGGCACACCTTCTGAGGGTGTTGTCACTATTCCAGACACTGGCTATAACTTAAACTTATTTGTAAAATGTATGAAACATTTTATAAGCTTCATAAAGTCAACCCCTGAAAATAAAGTGTTATTTCTGCTTGATAGAAATACAACGCAATCGAAGAACTTGGAGACATTGAACATAGCAAATACTACTGGGATATAATAATGTTACAACTGCCAGAGGCCTTACTACTCACCGATTTTCGCCACTGGACGTCTCTTTTTTTTAAACCTATGAGCAGTAATTATATTCAAGCAACAGAAAAATTGTTGAGGAGAAATCCAGGTCATCAAGTAAAGGAATATCAAGTTGCAGTTAGAAGTTGCTTTGCAGAAGCTTGCCATAGACCTGCTATCACTGAAACCATTGTGCGCGATTTTTAAAACGGCTGAAGTTTGGCCCATGGACAAAAACATCCTTCCCGAACATTTGTTTAAAGCAGCTAAAAATATAAATGCTCTCTGTCTCTCAAACAAACTCAAGTAATGAAAGCACATCAATCTTACAAGACGCTTCTGTTTTTATCAAAAATGGAAACAAGCAAATTGCTAAGCAACCTCATTTAAATAGTGAACCGTCGCCTTCGGGTTTTAAAACGCCAAAACTTCAAAATTTTTTAAAAAAGTTTACTACCAGAATAACTGTGGAAATTATATATCGTTCTTACGAAAATATGTAGGAAGAATCAAAACCAGGAAAGGAAGGAAAAATACAACTAAAAAAGGTAAAGACATCAATAAACAAAAGAAGGAAACAAAAAAAAAATCCATACCAAAAATAATACGATTTACAAACTTAAACTAATGGACAGTCGGCAGACACCAAAAAAATCCTTTGAGGCCCACTTCTGCCGGCGTAACGAACGAATAATTTCTTTTTCGGCGTTCGACAAAAGATAAGGGATCTTTTGTAGCATTTAGATGAAAGCCGAACAAGGCGAATGACTTTAAAGACCTACCTCAATAATTTGAATGAAGAAAATAAGATGTTAGCAGATTACATGTATTAAAATTTTTATTTATTATAAAAAAATGTTGAAATAGAAAACTTGTGCAATTAGTATTTGGGGTCAGAAAGCAATTATTTTTAAAAGGTAACAATATAGAAAGAAATATCCGAACGGAATTTACAACCGGGGATTGGGAAAACCGAAGAGGCTGGAAACTAGGAATTGAAAGGCGTAGGATGCTATAGAACGGATATTATATATATATATATATATATATATATATATATATATATATATATATATATATATATATATATATATATATATATATATAATATATATAACAATTTTTTATAATTTTTTTTTATTAAATTTTTTTAGGGGAAAACTTATTCATTATGAAGTTTTATGGCACACCAGCAGCTGCGTTTAAAAAATAATCAAGTCTTGATTTTTTAGGGTCGATTTTTTCCTTTATTATTGAGATCCACTATTTAAGGTGAATTTTCTGCAATCGGTCTTGCTACAAGGATCTGTCAGTTCCAATATATGCAGTTAATTTCATATATATATATATATAATATATATATATATATATATATATATATATATATATATATAATATAAATAAATATATATATATTATAATATATATATATATATATATATATATAAATATATATATATATATATATATATATATATATATATAAACCCTAAAGTTTACCCCAATTTATTGTTAAAGTTTATTATTAATTTTTATTAATTTTTACTAACAGTTTAAATCTATATTTTTACATGTTTACTGTTAGTATGCTCCAAACTTGCATATAAACAACATGATACGAATAAACAAATGTTTTTAAATAATTATTTTAAACTATATACTAATCCCCGACTTCACAGTATAGAGTCAATGATCTCGGTGCTGCTATGCAGCAAACATTACCAAACGCACAAAGCTGACATTATTGTATGTATGTATATTGCTGTTGGTAAAAGGCTGCCAGCCTCAGAAAAAATTGACGATAAAAACAGTTTTACTCCCTCTCTACACTGTGTGGGACGCATTGCCAAAGTTGGACTTGCGATGAATAAATGTCGGCCTTAACGAAAACTAATGAATTTATGTTGGCGAGGAACTATTTCGACCAGGAAAGACTGCAGATAAACATAGTATCTACCTCATTCTCAAATGGGTTATACATGTGAAGTAAGACTGGGTAGATCCAATGTCGTCACCAATAAAAACAGATGCACCGAAAACATTAATTGATATTAGACTATTTCCTATCAGGATTTTGGGCGAGTATAAATTGTAGAAAAATATCATAGAACAGTGGGCAGAAACTACCATCTCCCGATAAGGTGATTAGGATTCCAATTTCAACTGTTGTCCCATCTGGTTGTTATTACGCAAACATTAAATGAGATTGGCAATTATGATCTTTCTAGTAGAATCCAGAATAATCGTAGCTTATAGATAATTGCTTTTATATAAGCCTCTCCAAAACCATACCACACTATTATTAGTATAACAATAAAATTGGAATATAAATAATTTAAAAAATAATGGTCTGAACCTTACCTACTTTCTAACTTTTACGACGTTTCTACTACTAATCTGACCCTTACATTATTATAGTCTTCTGATGTCAGAATAGCAATTAGTATTATTTACACTGTATTATGAGTGAATAAACCAAATTAATCTTTAAAACCTCTCTGAATCGACATAATATTCTAACTCAACTTACGAAATAAAAATCTTTCACGAAGAATGTAGTGCTTTACACTACAGTATTTCCGCAAGTAAATTTAATTTAGCCTGGCAAGTTTGACCAAACAATAAACGTGCTCCATTTTGTGAAATAAAGTTTAAATGAAACAGCTTCATGATAAGATTACTAAGTATAATTTCATTAGACAATAGAGAGTATAATGGTAAAAAGAATTGCTAACTGAATTAGGACCGAACATTGTATTCATTTAAACACAAAATAGTTTAAAATGAGTATTTTGATTTGAAATTAAAATTTCGCTATATTAATCCACAATTTTTTCTACCCAAATAAATTCATACAGAAATATAGTGCAATATCGCAAACCAGATTCGTGGTACTATGCTTTACAGATTGTAGAGATGCTTGAAATGAAGAAATAACGTGATTTTCATTTCATCCCTTTCAAAAACGCTAAAAATGACATATAACAAGATATATTAAAATCTACTTGCCCCCTCCTACCAATTTTGGTACCTCTGAAATAAGATCTAGGCTAGCTTAAAATTAATCTATATTCATAACCTTCTGCCCCTAAAACAATTTTGCTTAAAAATTTTGAGTCTTCCTCCCATCAAGTATTATATGTATTATCATCATCATTAGCTTATTCCATCCATAGTCGAATGTAAGCCTCCCCAAGTTACCACTGAGCTTTGTTGTTTGCTTTTTACATCCAATCGTGTTCCACTAATCTTTTTATGTCATCTATCCATCTTGTCTGAGGGGTACCTTTGCATCTCTTATGTTCTTTAGGCCTCCATTCAATCATACGGCGTGTCCATCTGTTAGCATTCATCCTTGCGATATGCCCAGCCTAATTCCACCTTAATGTACATATTGGTTGTGCTACATTTGTCACTTTTGATCTTCTTCGTATCTCGATGTTAGGATTGCTTGCTCCATTGCTTTTTCGGTTACCTGGAGTTTATATATTATACTTTTATTTAAAGCCCACGTTTCAGTGCCATATATTAACACCGACAGTACATATTGATCGAACACTCTCGCTTTTATTGTATTTGAGATGTGCAATTTAAATGTGGATTGTAACCTTCGAAATGCAGACCAAGCTAACGGGACTCTTCTATCCAAGTCAGCCTTATTTTTTAATATTTCGTTTTTTTGTCCTAAATATATGAATGTTCGTACCTTTCCTATTTTTTCACCTTCTATCAATAGTTCCTGGCTGTTATCTTCAGTTTAGTTGTTCAAATATTTGGTTTTGGTAAAATTTATTTTTAGACCTATTTCTCGAGAGTTGTTATTTAATTCCATCAGCATTTCTTGTAATTTTTCTTTGTGTTGGCGATCAAAGTGACATCGTCTGCGAACTTTAAGTGATTTAATCGTTCTCCATTTATTAGTATTCCTTTAATTTCCCGCTTTAGCATTGGGGATATTGTGTCGCCTTGTCTAATTCCTCTTTTGATTTTATTTTTTTTCTTCAAGCATCGTTGGTCATTTGGCATTTTTATATATGTGTTCAAAAGAAATGTATATCTTTCGTCGACTCTGCTGTTACTTAAGTCAACCATTGCTATCTACAAGTTTGTTACTCAATTTAGACTTCTTCATTTGCTTTTTTCACTAGTAATCTTATTGTTTGAAGATGGTCCAAAGAGCTGTATCCCCATCTAAATCCTGCTTGTTCACGTGGTTGGTAATAGTTATCGATCGATCTCTGTAATAATTATTAAAAAAATTGGTACTACTCAGTATATATCACCACTACACCAAACACTTTATTTTTGCACTCGACGCGCGTTTCGCTAACCATGTTAGCTTCATCAGGAGCGATGATTGACTAAACTACAAATCTACCCTACTTATACTTAGCCTAACCCTTGAATTATTCAAGCGGAACTAATGACATAGGCAAGGCCATCAGTTCCGGTCAAGTAACCAGTAGAGGGGACTATAAGGAATAGGTCCTCTGTCTTTATTTAAACTAGTTTTACATTTTATGATTTCCATACTTTCGTATGCGTTCAACAATCTCCTATCAGATACATTCTTTATTAATCTTAGATTATCTAATGTTACAGTATGATCAGCTTCAAGGGCATGTTCGGCAATGCTAGACTTTTCTGTTCTATTGTATCTTAAGTGTGCTGAATGTTCTTTAAATCGTGTTTTAATTGACCTTTTAGTTTGCCCAACATACTTTTTGTCACAATCGTTACAACTAATTTCATAAATTCCACTTTTCTCACAATTAGGAATCTTATCTTTGGGATTTCCTAAGATATTCCTCAGATTGTCTGATGACTTATAGACTAAGGTGAGGCCTACCTTATTAAATACCTTATTGAGTCCCTTGCTATATTTCGGATTATATGGTATGGAGACATACTTTGGTGTTATTTTCTTCGCGTGTAAAAAAGGTGGAATTCTGAATATTAAACTTAAATGTATGTCTATTTATTAGCTTATTTACTAAGTCATCGTCATAACCATTAACTCTAGTTATATTTCTAATACGATTCCTTTCTTTATTAAAGTTTACTCTATTCAGAGGGAAAGTGACCAAACGATGAACTAAAAAATGTAATGAGGCTAATTTATGTTGTTTGCAATGAAATGAATCATTAGGAATATATCTATCTGTTACTGTGTCCTTCCTATAGATATCAAATTCTAATCTATTATTATTTTTAATAATTAAAATATCTAGAAAAGGCAATTATCCTTTGTTCTCAACTTCGTAAGTGAATTTAATGGAATCATACCGGCTATTTAATTTAGAAACAAAATCATCAATATTTGCTTTCTTTGTATCAAAAATCGCGAAAATATCATCCACATACCTATACCATATTCTTGGGAAATATTCGAATTCTTGACTGGCTTCGATTTCAAACTTATTGTCACCTTTCATAGCCAAATTATTCATGAGTAAGTTTGAAATCGAAGCCAGTCAAGAATTCGAATATTTCCCAAGAATATGGTATAGGTATGTGGATGATATTTTCGCGATTTTTGATACAAAGAAAGCAAATATTGATGATTTCGTTTCTAAATTAAATAGCCGGTATGATTCCATTAAATTCACTTACGAAGTTGAGAACAAAGGACAATTGCCTTTTCTAAATATTTTAATTATTAAAAATAATAATAGATTAGAATTTGATATCTATAGGAAGGACACCAGTAACAGATAGATATATTCCTAATGATTCATGTCATTGCAAACAACATAAATTAGCCTCATTACATTTTTTAGTTCATCGTTTGGTCACTTTCCCTCTGAATAGAGTAAACTTTAATAAAGAAAGAAATCGTATTAGAAATATAACTAGAGTTAATGGTTATGACGATGACTTAGTAAATAAGCTAATAAATAGACATAAATTTAAGTTTAATATTCAGAATTCCACCTTTTTTTTACACGCGAAGAAAATAACACCAAGTATGTCTCCATACCATATAATCCGAAATATAGCAAGGGACTCAATAAGGTATTTAATAAGGTAGGCCTCACCTTAGTCTATAAGTCATCAGACAATCTGAGGAATATCTTAGGAAATCCCAAAGATAAGATTCCTAATTGTGAGAAAAGTGGAATTTATGAAATTAGTTGTAATGATTGTGACAAAAAGTATGTTGGGCAAACTAAAAGGTCAATTAAAACACGATTTAAAAAACATTTAGCACACTTAAGATACAATAGAACAGAAAAGTCTAGCACTGCCGAACATGCCCTTGAAGCTGATCATACTGTAGCATTAGATAATCTAAGATTAATAAAGAATGTATCTGATAGGAGATTGTTGAACGCATACGAAAGTATGGAAATCATAAAATGTAAAACTAGTTTAAATAAAGACAGAGGACCTATTCCTTATAGTCCCCTCTACTGGTTACTTGACCGGAACTGATGGCCTTGCCTATGTCATTAGTTCCGCTTGAGTAATTCAAGGGTTAGGCTAAGTATAAGTAAGGTAGATTTGTAGTTTAGCTTTAGTCAATCATCGCTCCTGATGAAGCTAATATGGTTAGCGAAACGCGCTTCGTGTGCAAAAATAAAGTGTTTGGTGTAGTGGTGATATATACTGAGTAGTATCATTGTGCCAAAGATTCCACATTCCCAACTTAGTAAAAAAATTGGTGTCTTATTATTATCCTACCAGTAATTTTAATGAATAGAATCTTACAAAGTGTAATGTTCTCCTTATATGTAAAACTGGGTATTGTATAACCTATACTCAACAAGTAATATTACGGTATGGGCAATACTTTAAAACTTTTTAGCCATTATTTTAACAGCCATTTGAAAATAGTCAGTTTTTTTATGGGTATAGTAATCGTGCTGCAAGAAAATCCCTAAAGCGCAACAGGAGCGACGGGGGTGCGAAAAAAGCTCTTCACGTTTATCATGAATCACTGTAAATTGTACTTGGTGGTAGACACAGTCCTGTGTAAATCATTCCAAAGAAATGAGGCTGTCCATATACAAGAGTGCTTGAAAAGGGTTGTATAAGTGACAAATTGAATCTCATAAGGATGTGGTGTATTCGCCCGTCGTGTATTCCTAGCATGCACCGCTCTTGAAGGAATTATGCGGGCAACATCCATTGAGCACTTTCCATGAAAGTACTTGTAGAATAGACTAAAATCACCAAAGCTTCTTCAGCGTTCCAGGCAATCAAGATTGGTGGTGAGTACCTGGTCTCCAGTGGGATGAACTTTTCTTTTCTAAATAGAATCCAACAAATGCAGTGTATGTTTGGAAGCAGAGCCCCAAACATGAGAACAGTACTCCGTCATTGGTCGAATTTGAGCTTTGTATAGAATTAAAAGTTGTTTTGGAGTGTGAAGCTTTCTAGTTCAAAATAATACTCCCAGCTTTTGAGAAGCTCTCTGTGCTAGGTAAACAACATGTTCATTCCAAGATATATTTGCTTCCAAGTTAAAGTCCAACAAATTCTGTAACAATACTAGACATATGGAGTGTCCGGACATAACTATGTTGTGTTCCGCAACTTTAACTTTTTTAGAGAAAACAACACAAGCCAAATAGTCAGTGTAAATGATGTCATGAGTAGATTTTAGAAGTAAAATTTAGACTTCTTCAAAGAGCAGTCGTAGCGTCTGTATTAATCTTTATTACCAACAGTGGCATTGTATCCTCATATACCCAATAATTTAAAATATAAGGCTGAGAATGTTATAGGTTTAATTAAAAAAATTATTCGATAAAATATTGCTTAGTATAAACTTCGATAGGATAAAATACATTGCATTTAGCTGCAATGGAAGTAAAAAAAAACATATTCTTAAACTGACACAGAGTGTCTTTATTGTGAAAACGAATAATATCAAATTCCAGAGGATTTTCCTTAGCCGACATTTAAAAAATTTAAACAGCCCACAAATATTTTCAACCCAGAACAATTGAAATGAATATATTAGGATTAAGTTGAAACACATATAAATTATGGAATTGTAGGGTGGGGTGGTACACTGTCACATTAAATTCTTAGGTTGCATACACAAATTATTTATTATATTCCCGTATTGAAAAAATAATACTCGCCCTTCTTATGAACCCTATCGATTAAGTAACGTTCTTGACTTAATACTAACATTCATAGACAATATTATATTACATCAACACAAAAACAAATAACAACTCACAAATGGAAACTTCTACATTGAAAATATCTTAAACTTTGGAACAGAGGCCTTATTAATTTTTATCTCATTACATGGAAGATCAATTATCTAAAAAATGAAGAAAATTAAGTCTGTTAGAATCACTGAAGCATTAATTTTCTCAAGATGGTGGATTTAAAATAATATAATTAACTATTTAATTACATATAACATTTATCTACAGTGACTCACAGCTTAAATGATGCAGTCGCTATAAGAAAAGACTAACTGGTCTCAGTGCCTCTTTATTTATTTGGAAAAAACAACTTATTGAAATTAAATTAGTAAAGAGTCTTCTAAAAAGTATGAATTACTTTTTGTCTTAAATATGCCTTACTTAATTAACAATAAATGATTAATTAAATTATATGCGATTTTAACGTCACAGCTTAAATGATGCAAAATTCAATATACCAAAATTATTAGAGAAAACAAACTGTAAAATTTCAAATAAGCCTGCTAATATTTGGTCGGGCCTCCCTCATTATCAATAACGGCTTGTAATCTTCTGGACATTGATTCAACTAACTTTCTAGTATACTCCGAGGAAATAGTGTTCCATGCTTCAGTAATTTTTTACTTTTAATTCAGTTTTATTTGATATTGGGGCACTATTTACTTTATTTTTTAATGTCAGACACAAATTTTCAATTACATTTAAGTCTGGTGACTGGGCTGGTGTTTTAATAACATTTGGACAGTTATAAAGCAACTAACTGCTGACTCGAAATGACGTGTGCTTTGGATCATTGTCGTAATGGAACCGATAATTGTTTTTCAATATCTAATTTTTGGGCACTAGCGACGAGATGCTGCCCTAGTATATCCAAGTACACATATTGGTTCATATTCCCTTCGACGAAATACATGTTACCTGCTCCTGTAGATGACATACAGCCCCATAACATCACTCCACCTCCACCGTGCTTTACCGTAGCTTTCATATTTTTCAATTTTAATTCTTCGTTTGGCTTTCTCCACACTGATATTTTTTCCATCGGACCCAAATAAGTTTATTTTGGTCTCATCAGCAAATATTACTGAATTCCAGAAGTTCAAGTCTTTATTGATATGCTCTCTGGCAAATTCCGATCTCACGCGTCTATTTGTTTGGCTAATGGAAGGCTTATTTCTAGAAGTTCGACCATGTAAATTATTATTTCGCAAGATCCGTCGAACTGTTTTGGGGTTACACCTTTTTCCATACTGTCTTTTCACCTCGGCGCACAACTTTGGCGCACTTTTTTTTGGATTATTTGATACCTTTCTTAAAATCCATCTTTCTTCACGTTCATTGAAGATCTTATTTTTAGCCAGCCTTAATTTATTCTCGACTCTATTTTCATTCCGGTAACGTTCAATGATGTGCTGAACAGTTGACAGACATTTATTTACCATTTTGGCTATGTCTCTTTGGCTGTATCCATTCCTGTAATGAGTAATAATTAAATTTCTCTCAGAAATTGTAGTTCGACGACCCATACTTAAACAATTTCGTTTTATTGAAAAAATGTCAAACTAAACAAAAAACAATTGCACTAAGAAATCAAAGCAACGCCGCCTTCGTAAATTTCAAAATGCGATAAGTTTTGACCGCTGTTGTTATTTTGCATCATTTAAGCTGTGACGTTAAAATTGCATATGATTTGATTAATTATTTATTGTTAACTAAGTAGCGCATATTTAAGACAAAAAGTAATTCATACTTTTTTAGAAGACTCTTTATTAATTTAATTTCAATAAGTTGTTTTTTCCAAATAAATAAAGAGGCACTGAGACCAGTTAGTCTTTTCTTATAGCGACTGCATCATTTAAGCTGTGAGTCACTGTATTTATTTTTTGTATGTTTTATACTTACTTGTTCACGTAAATTTTAAATTGGATTTCGTTTATACTTCTTCTGATGGTTAGAAAAGTATAATTAGTGTTAATATGAGTATTACTGTCGGCATTGATTATATATTATATTATATTGTAGTGTATCGCACTGAGTTGTACTAGGTTTGGTCAAGATAAAATTATAAACAAAGCTTATAACTGTGGTCTGTACACTGGTGAATTCCTGAATATAGAAACACACCCAGAACTAATCCGCAGCCTTCAGGGGTTGCATTTTTATTTCGTGGTAAATGCATAATCAGAACATTATAATTATTTTTCTACTCAGGTTAATTTATAATATTTGTATGCATGTGATCATTATATCGCGAACCGACCAACTGATAAACAAAAATTTAAAACTATGCTTTTAGTGAGCTGGGAATACCTAAATCTGAAGAAATGCAAAAGACCCACTATATAATTTTTACTAGGAAAATGAAAATTTCAGTTATCAAAAGGTACAGTATATATACATTCATACATAAAAAAAATTATAAAACTTGTTACTAAGCGAAAATATTATACAATCTTTGCAGTGGGCAGCAAATTTCACCGCCAATGACTATATTGCGAAGCACATTGATTTACTAATTAAAATCCAGTCATTAATTTTACAAATATTCACTCAACCCTGGTATTTCGTTATAACCACTTTGAATAGGATTAGTTAGTACGAATAGCAATTAACAACAATTTTGGCTCCACTAAAGGTCATTTTGCAGCTTTCTGGCTGAACGACAAATTCAGTTTATGTAAATTTTGCCATGTATGACAATGAACCTGCAAGTTGCGGGTTATTAAATTTTAACGATTTGAACTTAACTTGTTTTGTCGTGATTGCTTTGGTATAAAATAATTATAATTATTAACTCTATACAGCATTAATGGTAATATACATGAGCAATAAATCTTAGTTCATGTAATATAAAGATAAAGCTTGATGGAAATTCGTTACTATCTAAGAACCCAGGATATTTTGAAAAGTTATTGAGAGAGTCTAAACAAACTAACAGAAGAGTATTTGCCAGACAGGAGAAGCATAAATTGGCTATTTTTCAACACCAGCTCCAGATAGGTCATACAATAGATTTTAATAGTTACAGGTAGCCCACGTAGAAAATTACTTCTTCTTGAAGTGCCATATCCGATACGGACGTTGGCGAGCCTCTCGCCTTTGCCTGTGGTTGATGCCTTATTAAGTATTTCGACAGAGGGGGACCTACAGTTTAATGCCAGTTCCGAATGGCCAAAGTAAAAGGACTTTACTAGGCGTATTAACATCAATGTGCCACGGATACACTCACGATCAAATATGTTTTTTAGGTGTAACAGACCTAATACTAATTTGTTATTGAATTCACTTATGCATGTAATGTGTACTAATTTTAATCATATTTGTAGTGTTTGTGATATATACTGTTGTACTAAGAAACAATTACTACAGACTATCATTGAATATGTAAATGTCTAAATATTTACCCTATTAATGGGAAACTGTTGGGTAATAAAGCTATTATTATTATTACAAAAAATTCTTCTTTCTCACATTTGATCAATGTGGTTCCATGTTTGGCTGACGGGCCAAAACCAAGTCAGCACAAACGCTATTACCATTCCGTATTAAGGAATGACCTGACAATGTTACATGTTTTCAAAATCACTGACTTCTGAATGTTTCTGTGTATGTCTGTGTTGAATCCTAATTGCACTAAATGTGGTGTGAATGTTATTGGTGTAAGGCCTGTGGCTGATATAATGAGGGGGACAATGATGACTTTTTCTTGTCTCCATAGCCTTTTTATTTCCGTTGCAAGGTCTGTGTATTTGGAAATTTTTTCTATGTATGTCGTTTGGATGGTTGTGTCGTTGGGGACAGCTATGTCAATTAGATAGGTGACTTTTCCCTTTTTGCACTGAAAAGTAATATCGGGTCTATTGGCGGAAACTGTTTTATCTGTATGGATACCGATGTCCCAGTAGAGCTTGTAATCTTCATTTTCAAGTATGGATGTTGGCGTGTATTTGTAGTAGGGATCTGTGTTTTCTATGAGTTTGTATGTTGTGGCTAGTGCTTGGTGAACTACTTTGGCAGCTGAATCATGCTTGGCTGTGTACTCTGTTCCGGCCAATATTTTACATCCGCTCGTTATGTGTTCGATCGTTTCTTTCTGCTGGTGGCATTTCCTACATCTGTCCTCTGCAATAGTCGGGTCTTTGATGATATGCTTTTGGTAGTTTCTGGTTAATATGACTTTATCCTGGATGGCAAGTAAGAAGCCTTCAGTCTCAGGGAATAGCTGCCCATCCTGTAACCAGGTATATGATTATTTTTTTATTTACGTGGTCTTGTTCTATGTGGTATCTGTGTTTTCCGTGGAGTGTTTTCTCTGACCACGTTTTCATCTTTTCCTATTGTAATTGGGTGTGACTGTGTGTGTCTGCTGAGTGATCTGCCCGGGCTAACTCGAGAGGTGTGTAGTTTTTGTCTGCTTTCACTGTCGCTGTGTGGAGGCTGGTTTGCTTGTTGTGAAAGAATTTCCTAAGTGTTTGTGTTTGTTTTGTGTGTAATGATCTGATGTCTATAATTCCTCTTCCTCCTGCCTTCCTCTCGATGGTAAGTCTTTCTTTGCATGCGTTGGTGTGTAATTTCCTGTATTTGGTGAATTGAGATCGTATAAGGATGTGAATATTTTCTATGTCTGTTTGTGACCATTTGATGATACCAAATGAATATGTGAGTATAGGTATAGCGAACGTGTTGATGGCTTTAGTGAGATTCTTAGAGTTGAGTTTTGTTTGCAAAAGTTTCGTCAGTCTGTTTTTGAATTCGGTTCTGAGCTCTGTTTTGATGTGAGTGTGGTTGAGTTTGGTGCTTTGTTGGAAGCCTAAATATTTGTATGTTTCTTTGTCGAACATGTTATCGAGTGTTTCATTGTTGATGGTTTCTGTCTCATGGTGGCACTTCCATTGGCCTTTGTTGATGTGGAGCACTTTGCATTTACTTATACCAAATTCCATATTGACTTCTATATTATTATTATTATTATTATGATACTGCAGATGGTTTGCGATTGCCTTCGCGAGAGAGGTGACCATCATGTTGTAAAGCCGAGATATGAACTCGGATCGCTGGCGTAGAAAACTGACATCTTAACCACTACGCTATGGCCGCCTCTAGAAAATTACTATCCAATAACGATCTGGAAGATCTGAATAGGAAGCATGCATAGAAGAGATGATGTGTTAAACTTGCCCAATACTAAGCTAACGATAACTAAAAAATAAATCTATCATCCGACAGGTAGAATACAAATGACTGGAATGGATGTTCTGAAACTGCGGCTATAGAAGCGGGGCCGACTGCGACCAATCAGAGCCACTATAACATCCTGCGTAAGTATAAAATACTCAACAGCACGTAATCTCTCAGTAAGCTACTGAACTCCGACGAATCAGCATTGAAAATGGTTAGTGAGACCTTGGCGAAATTTATGCAAAATTCCATTTATGGTAGTATGTAATAAACAAACGAATGTATTTGGAGAATTTACAAAAAAAAATGGTTTATCATTTCTGTCCTTCACTTTCGCTTAAATTATTAACTTATTCAATAATACTTCCTTGGATCTCCAGCTTGTATCTTTAATAATTTTTTTGAAGCTACCATACATTTTGTTTTGGTTGTGTTGATAATCATCTTCTGAAGGTTGTCCTCAGAATCCGAGATGAGGACTGCATCATCGGCGTAGCAGATTGTGTGGAAGTATGGGTTGCCCATTTAGTATCCTCTAGTTTTTAGAAGATTCTCCACTATTCTATCTATGACGAGGTTGAAGATAAAGGTTCTGAGTGAATAGCCTTGTCTTATTTTATCTTATTTATATATATATATATATATATATATATATATATATATATATATATATATATATATATATATATATATATATATTTATATACATATATATATATATAATATATATATATATATATATATATATATATATATATATATATATATATATATACAAATATAATAGTTAAAAAACCGGTCAAGTGCAAGTTGGACTTGCACAATTAATGTTCCGGAAGTATAAAATGATCAGCGATTTCATAAAAAAACACCCCAAATGAGTTTTTAATAAAATAATTAAGACAAAATAAACTTTCACCATTTTGGCGGTCAAATAGTTTTTGTTTATATCAGGTAAATTATCAAACATAATGATAATTTTCGCTTAACCCACGCTTTAGGGAGACTATTCCAGATTTTTTTCAAAATTTTTTGATCACTAGTTTTCGAGACAGGGTGGATGGCCAGAGGCTTTTGGCAATTTTTTAAAAAATAATACAAGAAAAGTGTCCGCAAGTATTACATCACATATATTTTTGAACTCGTATTTTTACCGGCTTTCATTTGACATACTACTCGATGACCTGATAAATATTTTTATCACTTCCCGTTTCACCCCCCAAAAAATACCTTAACTTTCAAAACTACACTGCTCTGACTGGACCATCAATTCCTATATTAGTTCCAAATTTCTATGTCAAATAGTTTCGGAGAAAATCGGGTGTGACAGACAGTCAGACGGCCAGGTAGACGTCGAAATGATCCCATAAGTGTTCCGTACGGAATACAAAAAAATTAATAATAGAGAAAATTTTTATAACCGTTCTACTAAGAATAAGAAAAATAAAACATCTTACTTTTTAAAAATGTCTTGGTTGGTTTAACACGAAACGATACGTATAAAAAAATGTTGTGTATTTTCAGGTGATTTAAAAGATATTAATTTTTTATAGTCCATTTACTAACCGATCCGGTGACCGGAGGCTCAAAAGGTTAAACGATTGGAAAGCCAAGGCTATATGTATTTGAAGTTATGTCACACATGTAAACATAGATATTATTTTCGGCGTAGTTTTTATATTAACAGGTATATCTAACCCTGCTTTTTATCTACCGGGTGGTCCATTAGTGCAGTAATGGTAAATATCCTTCTTAATGCAGTAGTAGTAAAAAAGTATTTATTAAAAAAGTTGAATCGTGGAGTGTTTTTTAAAAATATCTCTGATTATACAAGGTATACCAAAACTTTTTAATCAAACGAACTTTTTTTAGTTGGCACGAGGAATACATTTAAGTATTTTTAACTTTGTTGATTCCGGTGATGCCGCATTTTAAGAAAAATATCCTATAATAAATATTTTCCTCGTTCTTTGCATTTCAAAACTGATTCTCTTTTACACTTTAGCAACCTATAGGATCCAGAAGAATTTTTTTTGTGTAAAAGGGCTTGCATGTTCCTGTTCTCGTTCTTCTAGTTTAAAAATTTAATTAATTCTTCCTTTATTTTTTTTTTTTTTTTATTTTTTTTTTTTTTTTCTTAAAGCTTCTGAATAATAAGATAATAGAGCGTCGTATAAATAAGTTCAAATTTATTTGGCTTATTATGTGAAAGCAACGCTTGAATCACTAAAACCAAGAGATATCACCATAATTCTTGGAGACTTTAATGCGAAGGTCGGCAAAGGTTACAAATACATAGGTGAATATGGGTTAGGGACAAGAAATGAGAGAGGTGATAGACTAGTACAATTCTGCCAAAAAGAAGAAATGATAGTAACGAATACCTTCTATGAGCTTCCAAGGCGACGACTCTATACATGGAGATCCCCACAAGACAGCGATCAAAATCCAGTAAGAAATCAGATAGACTACATCTTAATAAAAACAAGATGTAGAAACTGAATCAAGTCAGTTAAGGTTTACCCGGGCGCTGATGTCTCCTCGGACCACAGTCCCTTAATACCCCAGATGCACATCAAACTCAAAAGAACACAAAAGAAAAAAAAGAAACAAGGATAAATGTAGAGCTTTTAAAAAGCCAAGACATACGAAATGAGTTTAAAACAGAAATAAACAAAAATCTGAAAATACTCGAAAGCAATGAAAAATATCGAAACTGTAGAGACGTAAATGAAAAATGGTACGGCATCAAATCAGCCGTGTTGGAACCCTCAGTAGCCATTTAAAAAAAAAGAAACATCCACAGGAAAGAAAGAATGGATAACTACCGAAATTCTAAATCTGATGAATAAGAGAAGAAGCTTTAAAGGGAAAAAATGAGCAACAATATAAAGAAACACTACGAATACTTCGCACAAAGATCAGAAAAGCAAAGGAAGATTATTACAAGCAGAGATGTGAAGAAATTGAAGAGTGGCAACCAAAGCACGACAGTTTCAACATACACAAAAAAGTCAAAGAACTTGCCGGCACCAGTAAACATAAACTACTAAATATATTATACGATAACAACGGGAAAATAGTCATAGAAATAGAACAACTACATTGTACAACTCTTTGAAGATGAGAGACGACAAACAAATCTTGAAAATATAGAACACACTAAAGAACAGAAAAGCTTCAGGGCCAGATCAACTGCCAGCGGAACTCCTTAAACTGATAGAGGAGGATCAGATTCATATTCTGGTAGAATTAATTAATACTATATATAGAACTTGAATAATTCCAAATGAGTGGTTACTATCAACTTTCATAACGCTTCCAAAAAAGAAAAGCGCCAAGTATTGCTCAGACTACCG
The DNA here is from genome assembly GCA_019049505.1 of Pachyrhynchus sulphureomaculatus. Lineage (NCBI taxonomy): Eukaryota > Metazoa > Arthropoda > Insecta > Coleoptera > Curculionidae > Pachyrhynchus > Pachyrhynchus sulphureomaculatus. The sequence goes on along the minus strand of CM032454.1, from coordinate 134,945,795 downwards.
TACAATAAGCCTGATAGCTCACACAGTGAAAATCTTGTTGAAGGCGATCCATAATAGAATATTCAGAAAACTAGATGCAGACATCAGTAATACTCAATTTGGATTCCGTAAAGTCTTGGGAACAAGGGAAGCATTGTTTGCACTCAATGTCCTGTCGCAAAGGTGCCTAGACATGAATCAGGACCTACACGCGTGCTTTATAGACTATAATAAGGCCTTTGATAAAGTTAGACATGTAGTACAAATATCTAGGCACAACCATCAATGAAAACAACGATAGTTCCAAAGAAATAAAAATCAGAATTGAACAGGCCAGAAGTACATTTATAAGAATGAAGAGGCTTTTCTGTTGCCGAGATCTAAATCTTGAATTAAAAATACGAATGATGAGATGTTATGTAATGTCTTTACTATATTATGGGATGGAAGCCTGGACGATGAAGGCGATTGATGTGAGGAGACTGGAGGCATTTGAGCTATGGATATACCGGAGATTGCTAAAGATTTCATGGGTGGAGAAAGTGACCAACGTGGAAGTGATGAGACGTATGCAAAAAGAAAGGGAAGTAATTCTAACGATTAAGACAGGAAAACTGTTATATATGGGTCACATCTTGAGAGGGGAGAAGTATCGGTTGCTCCAGACTATCATGCAGGGAAAGATCGTAGGAAGAAAATCCATAGGAAGGAGACGGAACTCGTGGCTGAAGAACCTTCGAGAGTGGTTCGGCTGTAGCAGCCGTGAGTTAATTAGATCTGCCATCTCCAAGATAAAAATCGCTATGATGATTGCCAAACTTCGCAGCGGAGACGGCACTTAAAGAAGAAGAACGGTCAATAGGGGTAAGGTGACAGACACAGAACGTAATCCCGATCCTTCGAAATTAGGCTGGTTTCAAATAGTATTAGGAACCTAAAGATTTTATAAATTTCTTATAACTGTCTCAAATTAATTATTCTTTCGTTAATAAAAAATAATTTGTTGATCATTTAGGGTCCAAAGTAAATAAAGCTATTTATGTTCGGCCACAAGATTCCATAAGAAATAGCATTGACGTAAATTCTGCATTTATGGTGCCATTTTCCTGTGTGTAAGCGATGGTTTGTCTTGTTCCAAAAATAATACTTTTAAATCTACTAAAGAAAACTTTAATAATATAACGTAATATATAAACATCTAAAGCAGTGTCCCTGATTTATTTTTTGTGATTCTAGTAAGTAGTTTCCGTAAATATACAATAATTAAACATTTGTTAATGTACAGCGCGTTTCCTTTAACATAAATTCGGTAAGGAGATTAGTAGGACTTTTCCATTTCTGTAATTTCAACAATTCCAGTATTCCAGCTTAAACTGTAGTAAAGTTCTGACCAACTGACCCATTTCTAGTAAATGGTGGTTTGAAAAGATAGTTGACAAAATAAGTACCGTCGTAAACTGCTACTTCCTTAAGAACATAACGGAAGGAGCAATTATATCCCTGAATATAAACAGATATGTCTAATTCGAGCAAATCCATATTTAATACTGAAATTAAATTACAATATATTTCTATAGAGGTTTCTTTTCTGTGCGTGTTGCGAGGAGGTACTCTGTGCATAGGAAATAGTTAAAATGCATACTTTATAAGGCTCAGCTTTTGCATAAATTAAAACGAACTGATATCGTTGACCTTTAGGTAGCCCTTATTTGACGCGTATTGATTTTGTTCTTGTGAGGATATCTCAAAACTGAAATTTGTAGTAGTAATCACCATTCCCTAGACCAATGTTCTTCTATAAAGGTTTCTTTTCTGTTCGTATTGTGAGGAGATACTCTGTGTGTTCGAAGGAGGAGGAAGAAAAGGAATTACCATAAGTGACTTACTAATAGATTTCGGGAGGACAATCAAGGATATCAAAAAGTCACTCTCAAAACATATATGCTCAGAAGACGAGTTAAAATGAATCTATAATACTGCTTTTGCATAAATTAACGCGAACTGATGTTGTTGACCTTCAGGTAGCCTTTATTTGACGTCTATTGATTTATTGTCCTTGTTAGGATATGTTAAAACTAAAATTTGGAGTAGTAATCACCGTTTCCTAGAACAACCAAACGTAGATATCTGGCAAGAATTAACAACAAACCTTGAAACGACAGGCGACTAGTGATCAATAATTACACCGTTTTCTTAGCCGATAACCGCTTAATGAGATTATTTTTAAGAAATAATTTCTTGAGGCCTGTAGTCTGTAGCAAGGAATTTGTTTTTAGCATAGATATTTCTAAATTAAATTTTTTTGCGGGATACTTGGATTTGTTGTAAGGTTATATGTGTTCTAAAAAAAGAGACTGTTCTAAATTCGGAAATAAAAATTGGCTTCAAAACATTATACGTAAAATTTACTTATAAATTAATGCAACGTAAAATCTAGTTTTACCTTCATTTCATTCATTCACCTCGACTAATACAATATTTCTTCCAAACCAGCGATTATTTTGGTGAAAAGAAAGAAAAAAATATGATTGGAATCTAAGATCTACTAAGATAAGTCAAATACAGTTTTAGCAGCTTTTTTTTGTCAAGTTCATGACATGCTGGTCGACGTGGTTGACTTGTTATGAAGTTAACCTGCCTTTAGTAGCGTGAAAAATAATGCTATTTTAGGCAACCTGTTACAATTAAAATAATCAAGACAAAAATCACGTCACGCTTGTAAAAGTATTTTAGGAATGACTTTATGAGGTCAATTCTAAGTTGGTTACTGATATAAAACACTATTTATTTAGGGAAAAATTATTTTTGTGTAGGTAAAGAAACTTGTTTTCAGATTTTATTAATAGCTTTCTGAAATTGTATTTTTATATGTATTATAACTAAAATGTATTATAATTTAAAAATTCATATGCCACTTGCGTGAACTACAATAGGATGGCTTCTTAATTTTAAGATAGTTAATTATATTATATTAAAGAATTATTTCGCATTAATAGAAAAGTTCCTTAATAACAGGAAAGTTGATCTTATCTAAACCTAAAATGTGTCGGATTTGTGGATGTCTTTAATTCACAACGAAATTAAATAAAATATTATAAGAACTAGCAAGAGCGTTTTCGTACCAATAAAAACCTTTCCAAAAAGACGTTTTGCTACTAAAAATTGTGTTTTTTAAGATTTAATAATTTATTAATAACTGAGCAAGCATATTAACAATGCAATAATTCTGTTTTTTTTTCATGTTTTAAAGAGACTGGAGAGTTTTACTTGTTTTTTCTGTAAAATAAGTGGCATATCAGAGTAGCATGAATTGTGAGCTTTTAAGGCGTTTTGGTCAATAAGTTGAATTAAATATCAAGAAGGCAATTTATTTCAGTTTCTTTAGTTCAACGTTTCTTTTAAAAAATTATTATTGGGATATTAAACTTGCTTTCTCTTATTCTTATTATAAAGTAAGACGTAACTTTCATATTACCAAAAATTGTGATTAGTTAAGATTTTTGTAAATAAACAGAATTGTTTATTAGGAACGTAATATTTTAGTAATTTGATAATTTTAAAAATTATAGTGGGGGTATCAAGTTTTAGAAACTTTACTCTCTGCTTATCTTGCATACAAAAAAAATGGAGTTTTCCTCATTCTGTCAAGATTTGTGAGCTTCCAAGAATTACTGTTAAATAAATAAAATTACACATCGAGAATGTAATGTTTCAGTTTTTTTTGGTTTTCAAAAATTAATATTAAACTACCAAGTGGGCCGAGCTTTTCCTTTATAAAATAGGGGATGGATTACCATACTACGAAAAATTGTGCCATTTAAAAATTTTTGCATAAATAAATAAAAATGCATTTTAAGAACTTAATATTTCTGTTACTTAGTGTTTTTGAAAAAATAGGCATAGGATATCAAGTTTTTAAAACTTTTGCTTTAATAATTTCTATGAAATAAAAAGTTTCTTCATACTATCAAGAATTGTGTCTCCTTAGTTTTGGATTATGTATCAGAAACTTGGTATTCTAGTCCTTCGGTAATTTACAATTTATGATCGAGATACTGAAATTTTTCAGTAAGGTTACCAAGAGTCAAAAAATTAGACGATGTACTTGTCATGAAATCTAAAAGCTCTAGCCTTTCTTTTGTTTTTGACAACATAATATTTTGCATTGTGCCACCAAGTCAACGTTTTCATAGAACGCTATGATATAAAAATGAGGAATTAAGGCTTCGTAACACGTAAAAAAGATAGTCGTTTTTAGAATTTTAACACAATATTTAATTTTATTAATTTATCCATAAATAAAAACGAAATTTCTGATATACTACTCAGCTTCATAACCTTAGTTTCACTTAATGACGCCCTTACCAATTTAAACCATTTGCAAATTAAACCAGTGTTAAAATTATACCTTTTAGTAAATAGGGCAGTTAAAGTTTTGCCTTCTTCTTAAACTATCTCTGAAATAAGTAGCGGTTTATCGTACTACCAAAGATTAAGAGCTCTTAGGTCTCACATAAGTAAATGAAAATACTTATACATACCTATTTAAAACTTTCAACTTGCGATATATGGGACAATACTTTTTTTTATGAGTCTAGCATACTTGCTGCAGGAAAGTCCCTAAAGCGCTACAGGAGCGACACGTGTGCGAAAAAAGCGATTTCACGTTGTTCTTGAATCGCTGTAAATTGTACTCGGTGGGAAACACAGTCCTGGGTAAGCCATTCCAAAGGGATGATGTTCTCCATATAAAAGACTGTTTGAAAAGCGTTGTACGAGGAGTAACAAGCTGAACCTCATACGGATGTGAAGTATCAGCGCGACGTGTACTTCTAACATGCACCGCTCTGGGAAGAATTAAGCGGGCTACATCCTCCGAACACTCTCCATGAAAATACTTGTAGAATAGATTCAAGTCGCCAACCGTTCTTCGATGTTCCAGCGAATCAAGGCCGCCGGTCAGTTCTGGGTCTACAATCAGACGAACAGCCGTTCTCTGAATAGAATCCAACAAATGCAGTGTATGTTTGGGAGCAGAGCCCCAAACATGGGAGCAGTATTCCATAGTTGGTCGAATTTGAGCTTTGTAAAGAATTAACAGTTTTTGTGGAGTGTAAATCTTTCTGGTTAGAAATAATATTCCCAACTTTTAAGAAGCTCTCCTTGCTATGCCTGCAACATATTCATGCCAGGACATATTTGCTCCCAAATTAACGCCTAACAAATTGAGTGACGATGCTAGGAGAATGGAGTGTCCCGACATAACTATGTCGGGTTCAGCAACGTTAACTTTTTTAGAAAAAACTGCCGCCTGGGTTTTTGTAGCGTTAAATTCCACTTGGTTACTGTCACCCCAAGACAGAATTTATTCCAAGTCTTTGTTAAGTTGAATGACTTCCTGCTATCTGCGGATATTCGCCTGAGCAGCCGTTGTCCGAGTGTTGAAAGTGAATGAAGAGATAAGCGTACTGTCATCTGCAAAGCTGTAGATTGGATTCCCGGTCTTTTCCAGCAGATCATTAATGTAAATGAGAAAGAGAGTAGGAGACAGTATTAAGCTTGGGGGCACACCGGCATTAACAGTAAAGGTGTTAGAAAGAAATCCGTCTACTGCGACTCGTAAAGAACGTTCACTGAGGAAACATGAGAGCCACAAACAGAACTTTTCAGACATATCATAAGAGCGTAGCTTAGCCAACAGTCCATCGTGCCAAACATGGCCGAATGCCTTGGATATGTCAAGAGCATATACTTATACTTTGACAGTCCGTAAGTTAGCAAGGGTATATTTAAAGAAAAACAAATTGCATATTTTACATTTCCATACTGGTTTTTGGCTTGAAATGATGAGTTAAGAAGTATTCATTCTTCCACAGGAAATAACTAAAACCTTAAAAAAATATGTTGTTTCGATTAAGCCAAATGTTGTAATTTCTTTAAAGAAGATGAGAACACAATACTTTTGATTAGAATGTAATATTAAAGAAGTCACTTCTCAAATGAAAATACATCAGAAAATATTGATAGTCGAGAATTGTTTATATGTAAAAACTTCAACCTGCATACTTTCAATATAGCAAATTATATTTTAAAACAATAACATAGCGTTTTTTCTACATAAAACGAATCAGTTTACGAAATTATTCTATCGTGTATGGTTCTAAACATTTTATAAACTGCAAAAAAAAACGATTTTCAGGTTACTTTACCCCATCAATATTAAAAAATACATGAATTCCACTCCACCTATCAAGAGTCTTAGCATAATTAATTGTTTCAGTACTACTCAAATTTGCTTATTGTTTTCTTAATAAATTGCTCTCGATCCTTTTAAAAATTGAAAATTAGATTATATTAACTTAATGATTATTTATTTAAATGTTAATTTTGAAGATAATTTTAAAACAACTGTAAAAAATCCATAGCACTTTTCAATATACTAAGACTCTCAAGTTACGAGGGAACCGTGAGAGTGCACTTCCGACGAGCGGAGATGACGCACCGCCGAGCGCATGCGCAGCCGGTATTATTGACAAGTAAATGCAGAAGGGGAATGTATTAAATTGATTAATAGTTTTTTATAATAATACTAAATAAAAGTAAAAACGGCTGAAAATTCTAATTCTAATTAGAATATTATTGCACAAATAAGTAATTGCAGAAGTGTGCAGGATTAAATTCACTAATAGTTTTTTTTTATTACCAATAATAAGTAGAAATAAAAACAGCAAAAATTTTACTTGCAATTAGCCCACAATGTCAACTATTTTGATTTATTTTTAACCTAGCATATTATTGCACAAAGTACACTCAAAACAGAGGATTTTTCAATTACAATCAAAAAAATTCCTAAAACTAGACGATATATTTATATTTATAATATTATAGCACTGAAATTACGCTTCGTACCCCAGGAGCCATAAAAAAGTAAAAATTATTGCTTTATTTTACTTCACTAAAACTATAAAATTTAAGGTATTTTTTTTTAATTTTAAAACTTTTAAAATATTCAAATTTAACGATACACCGCAATATTTTTCACATATAAAATAACTGTGCATAAAAACATTTTATTCAAGCTCATTCATATTTTGCAAATTTACCTTCATAGATTTGCAATGTTTGTTATACTTTTATTTCACAATTAAATTTCGCAACGAAAGGTAATTAAATGCTTTTATATCTTTAATCAAATCTATAATATATCAGCACGCACGATAAATTTTGCAAAAATTAAAGAGCCATTTTATTAATTATTTTAATTATTCAGTATCAGCATTCATTTTAGCATTAAAATTCACACATATTTAGTAAATGCAATTGGAAAATATCAAAACTGTTCATGTTAATAAATTTGAAAAATGAATAAATTAAATGAGTCGTTGCTCAAATTCAAAAAGAATTATATACCTTGGGATCCATGAAGTTCAATCTAATCGAAAGAGTTTCTTACTAAAAGCTTTAGTTCAAATTTAACATTAGCATTAGGGAATGAAAAAATACCTACTCGATAGTTGTCATATACATCCTGTTACACAGAAAAAATTGTAATTATAAGAACTACCGATAATGTCCTAAATTATGAAAATGTCGAAAAGTTATTTATTTGTTAGTTTTACGTAAGTGTACTAAATCTTAGCGATCAATTCAACTTTTAATTTTTATAACTATTCTTGTCAGTAATTTCATCTTACTACTGCTTTTTTCCATCTAAATATTAAATAAATACTTAAAATTTTTCTTGTGTTCAAATCTTAGTTCTTAACATAGTGTCTAACTGACATTTTTTTCAAATTTGGGCCTAATCTGGCAGATTTTCTAATAATCTCGGTTTCCTATTGATAATAATACAAATAAAATGATCTTAGACACTTTCCTTGATTTATTTTATCACACCATTCTTTGGGTTATGTATTTTCCTAGAAAAAGAAATGTTTAAGATTATTAAAGAGAAAACCTACAAACTTTCTAACAATAAAACCTCTCAATAATCAATACAAAATTCAAGTAACTTAAGGTCTATCTGAACCTATCAAATACGTTATAAAAAATACATCATTTTCTGCCATAACGTACCAAATATTTTATCTCGCAAATCTATTATAATTTAAAGTAATAAATATAGTATAATTAGAATACAAACTTTAACATGTTTCAGGCTTTAAAGTCGGAAATAAGCCAAATAAAGGCATTAAAGGCTAAGTTGGCGCTATTTTTTTAAAGTTGAAAATTTTGAGTCCAAAAAGTGGGAATTCTTCCTCTGAAATTTGGATCATTCGTTTCACATGTGAAACTCTAAATTCGAAGAATAAAATCTGAAATAAATTGTTTTATTTACAGAAAACTTTACAGTCAAAATTAGGAAGCAGAAAAATAATAATGCCGAAAAAAAAATCAAATTTTAAGGGGTAAGGCCACTCCAAATCCTAGGAAAAAAAAGGCTAATTTCGGTATTTTTTTCAAGAGTATAATAAAAGCAGTCGAAAATTTATTTAAAGTATTTTATTAAGCAAATACTTAAGTGTACACAAATATTTTTTTTTATCATTTTAATTCAAAATGACCACTTCAGAATCCAAGACGACATGGCACCTTTTTCAAATCGGGCAAAATAACAGCTGCCATAAATCTTAAGAGTAACTTTTCAGATACATTATCTAAGGAAAAGCGTACGGATTTTGCGACAAATTATAACCTTCCTTTTTTGTAAACAATTTTTCCTGAGATTTTTGGGCGAAAAATGAACATTTTTTTCAAATGTGCACCATTTTTCGAAAATCGATATATTCAAATTTCCGTATGCTATCCACTAGTTTTTGACATATATTAATGAAATTTTTTTCAGGCCTCACATTAAAGGTGCTTTGTCATCTTGGATTCTCAAGCGGCCATTTTGAATTAAATAGATAAAAAAAATTGTACACTTAAATATTTGTTTAATAAAGTACTTCAAATAAATTTCGACTATTTTTATTATACTTTTGAAAAAATAGCCTTTTTTCCTAGGACCTGGAGTGGCCTTACCCGTTACGTTGTTAATTTTGGAAAAAAATCTTAATTTGATCCTGAATTCTAAAAAACAATGTATTCATTGGGCCCCTAAAAGAATGGCGTCTTATCCTATGTAGTACGTTAGATTTTTTTCTTTCGCAACTTAAAAAGAATTTATCTTTGCTTTTAAGGAGTTAGCAGATTGAAATATCTTGAAAAAGAGAAAATAAAATGAACTCTTTATTCTAGGAAAATGTTACAAGATGGAGTTTGATGGATAGTTTACAAATATTAGATTTTCTAATCAATTCTTAATGCAATCTATCAAAAACCTTACGGTTAAGTATCTGCTGTACAAATATGAATTATTTTCTGTTTAGCTTTTTTAATAGTTCTACAAGATATTTTACAAGAAAAATATAAAATATGTAAAACTGTTTTTGTTTTGTAAACATTTAGAAAATTATGGCCAAACAGAATATATTAATATACTCGTAGGTATAGTTCTTTTGAAGTTCTCCTCTATCGATTGAATAAGTGATGCTGACTTTTCGCTTATCTTCCATCCAGCTTCTTCCGAATTTGTTCCGAGAACGGACTTCTTCGGCATCTGGCACGAAACTGTTTAATTCTGCTTATACACGCCTTATATATTAGCGCACCGGGGTGGGGGAAGTGTACATTCTTAGATTGTTGAGAGTTGCAGACCAGTGTTACGATTAAAGTTGTTGTGATTTTTAGATATTTCGATGCAATCCCGAATATTTGTAAAATAGAAAAAGGATTTTGTTGCAAAGATTTTTAGCATGAAATATCTTTTCACTAGATCCGGTCTTAGTCTAGAACTTCGAAGGCGTATGATTAGATGCAGCACAGAGAAACGACTCGAAGTTTTCCAAATGTATGTTGATAGAAGGATTCTACGGGTATCATGGGTGGATCGAGTAACAAATGCTTAAGTACTTAGGCGAATGACCAAACCCACAGAATTGATGATAATATAAAGGAAAGAAAAATTTATATCGGTAAATCTAAATATTAAATAAATACGTAAAATTTTTCTTGTGTTCAAATCTTAGAGTTATTAACATAGTGACTAACTGATATTTTTTTTTCAAATCTGAGCCTAATCTGGCAGATTTTCTTATAATCTCGGTTTCCTATAGATAATAATACAAATAAAATGGTCTTAGATACTTTCCTTGATTTATTTTATCACACCATTCTGTGAGTTGGTAATATGTATTTTCCTAGAAAAGTAATTTTTAAAATTTTTAAAGAGAAAACCTATCAACTTTCTGACAATCAAACCTCTCAATAATCAAAACGAAATTCAATTACCTTAAGGTCTATCTGAACCTAGCAAATACGTTATAAAAAATACGTCATTGTCTGCCACAACGTACAAGATATTTTATCTCTCAAATCTATTATAATTTAAAGTAGTAAATATAGTATAATTAGGAGATAAACTTTAACATGTTTCAGGCTTTAAAGTCGGAAATAAGCCAAATAAAGACATTAAAAGCTAAATTGACGCTAATTTTTTTTAAGTTTTAAGTCTTAAAAGTGGGAATTCTTCCTTTGAAATTTGGATCATTCATTTCAGATGTTAAACTCTAAATTCGGAGAATAATGTTTAAAATAAATTATTTTGTTTACGCTACACTTTACAGTCAAAATAAGGAAACAGAAAAATCATATTGCCGAAAAAAAATCAAATTTTAAGGAGTAAGACCACTCTAGATCCCAGGAAAAAAGGCTAATTTCGGTGGATAGAGTAACAAATACTGACGTACTGAGGGAATGAACAAATCCACAGAACTGCTGATGACTATAAAGGAAAGAAAAACTAGTTATATCGGTCATATAATGAGGAGAGCAAAGTATGACTTGCTGAGACTGGTCATCGAAGGCAAAATACAAAGAAGATAAATTGGAAGGTGTCAAAATTCCTAATTGAAAGACATTCGAAGATGATTTAACTGCTCATCAAAAGATGTTTTTAGAGCTGCAGTTTCCAGGACTGTGTTAACTATTTGGATCGCCAACCTTCGTCAGGGGACGGCGAATGAAAAAGTATTAAGAAAAAAAATTTTCAAAACGCAATTTGTCACATTCTTAAGAATATCAGTGCAGAAAATATTTATGACATCTAAAAACTTGTCTTCTTGATAAGCAGTCATTGCCATATATTATTTTTATTATTTTGGACGTATTCCTGTTAATCAAAAAATTAATTGTGTATATCAGAGTTTCAAATCTAAGTAGGTCTCAACTGCTTGATGTTCATTGTAAAAAAATATATTTTGAAAAACGCCATGTAAAATTAAAATATCACAAAATTTCTTACTGTGTATAAAAATTTAATTTTGCCCCTCTTACTTTAATAAACATAAAATTTAATGAATCATTTCGACAAAATTGGTAATTACATACGATATTTGTGAACGTCAGAACCTAAAGGCACGTAATATTTAAAATTATAATAGCCGTTCTTTTATACTGTTCCGTCCTTTATGGTCTTTATATATAAAGGGTCGTATTAATAAGCCTTTTAAAGGCTGTTAATAAACTTGTTGATTTAACAGTGCCAGAGGCACAGAAATGAAAATACCCCCGCCGACGCATTTTTCAAATAATTGCTTTTTCTTCCTTCGTTAATGCTGGAAATGGCTTTTGTTAGAACTCTCTTAAAAATTCAATTACAATTATTTAAGAATATAAATGTTCTTTGAACTGACATCTAAAAGACGTTATCCCTTTGAGTACGTAGGTAATTTTGGTTAAAGAATTTATCCATTCCTTTTCACTGTTCTTGTTAAAGAAAGTATTGTATTCGTGAAATAAATCACACTTAGCGATTTCTACTTTTCTTCATGTTTTGGGGTTCCTAGATCACGAATAACATGGTCACTCGTTTCCATTGGTCTGACTGTCTTTCCGGTTGTTGGTACGGTAACTCTCGAACGAAATGGAAATTGGCTTTAGATCAAATTGGTTAGAAACTAGATATGTTGTAGGTTTTGGCCTCCTGATCAAAAGATCTTATGGGGCTAACGTTCAAAAATGGAGAGCTTTTGAGATTCAGTCATTTATAGGAGTTCTTACGGGGATATCCGTTTAGTACTGGTTTGAGGAGAATTGCAAGGCCTTTCCATACATAAACGTGGTTATTCATGCATGATATACCTAAGTAACATACACACATGTAAATATTTATATATATATATATATATATATATATATATATATATATAATATATATATTTTTTTTTTTTTTTTTTTATTGGTCTAGCACACGTGCTGCAGGGAAGTCCCTAAAGCGCTCCAGGAGCGGCACGAGTGCGGAAAAAGCGATTCACGTTGTTCTTGAATCGCTGTAAATTGTACTCGGTGGGAAACACAGCGCTGGGCAAATTATTCCAAAGGGATGACGTTCTCCATATAAAACATTGCTTGAAAAGCGTCGTACGCGGAGTAACAAGCTGAACCTCATACGGATGCGAAGCACCAGCGCGACGTGTATTTCTAACATGCACCGCTTTGGGAGGAATTAAGCGGGCTACATCCTTCGAACACTTTCCATGAAAATACCTGTAGAACAGACTCAAGTCGCCAACCGTTCTTCGATGTTCCAGCGAATCAAGGCCGCCGGTCAATTCCGGGTCCACAATCAGACGGACCGCTCTTCTCTGAACAGAATCCAACAAATGCAGTGTATGTTTGGGAGCGGAGCCCCAAACGTGGGAGCAGTATTCCATAGTTGGTCGAATTTGGGCTTTGTAAAGAATTAACAGTTGCTGTGGAGTGTAAAGCTTTCTGGTTCTAAATAATATTCCCAATTTTTGAGAAGCTCTCCTTGCTATGCCTGCAACATGTTCATGCCAAGACATATTTGCTCCTAAACTAACGCCCAACAAACTGAGCGACGATGCTAGGGGAATGGAGTGCCCCGACACAACTATGTCGGGTTCAGCAACGTTAACTTTTTTAGAAAAAACTGCCGCTTGGGTTTTTGTAGCGTTAAATTCCACTTGGTTACTGTCACCCCCAAGATAGAATTTCTTCCAGGTCTTTGTTAAGTTGAACGACCTCCTGCTGTCTGCGGATATTCGCCTGAGCAGCCGATGTCCGAGCGTTCAAGGTGAATGAAGAGACAAGCGTACTGTCATCTGCAAAGCTATAGATTGGATTCCCGGTCTTTTCCAGCAGATCGTTAATGTAAATGAGAAAGAGAGTAGGAGACAGTATGGAGCCCTGGGGCACACCGGCGTTGATAGTGAGGGTGTTAGAAAGAAATCCGTCGACCGCCACTCGTAAAGAACGCTCTCTGAGGAAACATGAGAGCCACAAACAGAACCTTTCAGACATACCATAAGAGCGCAACTTAGCCAACAGTCCATCGTGCCAAACACGGTCGAATGCCTTGGATATATCAAGAGCAACCGCTCGAGATTCTCCAAAGTGTTCAATTGCGTTGTTCTAAACATGTGTTACATAAGTCAGAAGATCTCCTGTTGATCTATGTTTACGAAAACCATATTGGTGATCACTAATAATATTGAATCGTTCAAGATATTTTAGAAGATGCTCATTGACAACCTTTTCCATGACTTTCGATATTATTGAAAGCAGTGCAACTGGTCGGTAGTTATTTGGCAAGGTCTTCTTACCTTTTTTAGGTATCGGCTGAACCGTGGCACATTTCCAGCAGGACGGAAATATTCCCTTTCTGTAGGATAGGTTAAAAAGTCTACAGAAAACTGGTGTTAGTTTCCCTTGCACAGTTTTTGAGAACTATGGCAGGTATTCCGTCAGCGCCAGAAGCCTTCTTGGTGTCTAGCTTCATTAAAATACGCTTTATGATGCGCTGTCTGAAGACAACATCGGGCATCCTTGACTGCAATATGGGAATAGTAGGTGGTGTTTTTTCCTTGGAAATCGACATACATATATATATATATATATATATATATATATATATATATATATATATATATATATATATATATATATATATATATAGAAATATACATATATATAAATATATATATATATATATATATATATATATATATATATATATATGTACATATATATATATATATATATATATAATATATATATATATATATATATATATATATATATATATATATATATATATATATATATATATTGGATGGTTGTAGCTTCTACTTGATGGAAATTCATTATAAATATATAATAAAAGACTGTTTTTAGTCAATTTCCACTGGTTGATTTAAATTGCGATGACGCGTTTCACTGTCGATGCAGCTTCTTCAGATCAAAATCAAATTAACTAAAAACAGTCTTTTATTTAATGAATTTCCATCAAGTAGAAGCTACAACCATCCAAAATTTGAAACAAGCTGATATAAGCTTTCTAGCTTCAAACTACTTCAAGTTACTTCTAAAATGTGCAACAGCTACGCAAAATATTTGGTTTTTCAATCAGTGTACAGTGTAAAATGTAGATCTGAAGAAGCTACATTGACAGCGAAACGCGTCATCGCAATTTAAATAAACCAGTGGAAATTGACTAAAAAACAGTCTTTTATTATATGTTTATATATATATATATATATATATATATATATATATATATATATATATATATATATATATATATATATACATATATATTAGTTTAATGACAACTTTTAAACAGAAGATTAAAACCTACAACAATTTCTACATCAATTTCTGACCAATTTAACCTAAAGCCAATTTCCGTAAGAAATGTATCCTTTGGTACGTATATAAGGCCTAATGAAGGTCTATAAATTTTAAAATATTTTACAGTCATATATATATTTTTTCTTGTTTTGTTGAATTGCAAACAAATTTAATGCATAAACATTTATAGTTAAACATACAAGGAGCGAAAAGGACGGGGGAGAAAATTAGAGGGAATTACTTCCTCTATATATGATATATCCTTTTCTAGGTCAAGCTAGGAACCCAAGAACTAGGTTATTTTTTTATTTCTTTCAAATTTGACCTAGGAAGAGGCTGAAGAAGGCGGGATAGTTTAATATTATATAATTCCAATAACATTTTGAGGTACTCTCAAGTTTTTTTGGTTGATGTACTGGACAAATTTTAAGCACATTATTTATAGTAAAACATCTAAGGAGTTAAAAGGTGGGGTAGGGTGTAATGGGGTTGCGTTTCTATATATGGCGTTGTAAGCATTATTTGAGATTTTGCGAGTCGAGGAATCTAAAAATTAAGTTATTTTTTTATTACTTTCAATTTTAATGGGGGAAGTAGCGAGTTATGCAACATATAAGAGATGAGGAAGAGAGTTAGAAGGGTGATTCCGTATTTATTTCGCTATAGGTATTATTGGGTTATAGGTCTTTATATTAAGATAACTAATCATAGCATTACTGTTTTGCTATTTGCAATATTAATAGGGGTAGGGAATCATTAAAAATTGTATAGTTTTAATGTTATTATATTGCCATATTTTTAAAAATTTTAGTCAATCATTTATAGTAAACATATACAGGTGTACAAGTATGAAATGCGGATTTTTTTTCTAAAAAAACATGTTAAATTCGGAAGAACGATAAAAAGTGCTTTATTCAAAGTATGCTCCATCGCTTGTTATACATTTTTCCCATCTTTCGGGCAATTTGTGAATACCACGCCAGTAAAAAATCTTCCTCTTTTGCTGTGAACTATTCATCGAGCCATTTTTTTTACATCTTTGTACAAACCAAAGCGCTGCTCAGCAAGTAGCAGCAAACAATTGGTAATCGGAAGGAGCCAAGTCTGGTGAGTAAGCCGCATGGGCTAGAACTTCCCAGCTGAGTGCTTCCAACGTGTCGCGAACTGGTGCCGTATGTGATGGAGCATTGTCATGAAGAAAAATTACTTTGTGTTACCTCTTTCGGTATTCTGGCCTTTTTTCAAGCAGGGAACGGTTCAAATCGGTCAATTGTTGTTGGTAACGTTTAGTATTAACCGTTTCCCCAGGTTTTAACAGCTCATGTGGATGGTGCGGATGGGTCTACCCATGATTTTTTACAGTTGAGATTCTCAAAATAAATCCACTTTTCATCCCCTGTAACTATACGATGCAAAAACGACTTCCTTTTGTACCGAGCGAGCAAAATGTCACACGTGTTTTTGCGCTTTTCCATTTGCCTGCCGTTCAACTCATGTGGTACCCATCTACCGGTCTTCTGAATCTTTCCCATCTCTCGTAGCCAACTGGAAACAGCTTGTTGACTAACGCCCAATTGCTGGGCGAGTTGTTTTTGTATTTGCGAGTCATCTTCGTCCAACAATGCTTGCAATTCCACATCTTCATATTTTTTGGGCGGTTTTCCACTTCCTTGTCCGCAACATCGAAGTCACCACTTTTGAAACGCCGAAACCATCGTTCACACGTATCTTGCGATGGAGCATGTTCGCCATAAGCTTCTCGAAGTAATCGATATGATTTAACAGCAGTTTTCTTCAAATGAAAACAAAAAATTAATGCTGTCCATTAATGCTATTTGTTCGCTATAAATTTCGACACATTGAACACAACAACACAACATTATGCACACAGTTTTCCAATTTACCACTCGTGCGCGTCTGACACTTGTTGATGACACAACAAAATGGCGCAGTATCAAATCTTTATAGCACAAACTGCATTGGTGCACCATCTGTTGTCTGAAATCCGCATTTCATACTTGTACACCTGGTATAAGGTGAAAGGGGTGGGGAAGATGGTTAGAAGGGTGGTTGCATATACATCATAATATACTTCAGTCTTCTTGCTTTTTCAATAGTCCCACAGAAATAGTGCGTAGACGGGATAGACATCTGGTTACAGAGTAACCTAAAAAATATATAGTTTATTATAGAAAAAGTTTTAGAAATATACTGTACCTCTGGTACAGTAAGTAAATTATTGTTTTTTTACTTCCGTTGCTAAACGGAAAGAATGACCACCACAATTTCTGCTTTTTCTTAAATCGTGAGAAATATATATTCCCATTTCCATCAGGTTGGTTATTCGACTGTCAGGCTGCCGGTCTGTCGGTTTGTGTAATATGTAAAATAGAGATGAAGCCTGTAGTTATTCAACGACATCGTTTAAAGGAAAGATGAAGAATAGCGCATGTATCGATATGGTATATGATTTTATTCATTGTATGGAAATTTGTCTGCTCTTTACTTGAGAAACTCAAATTCAGTACTAATTGTATAATTGAGGTGTCCGTTACTTTGTGGCAGAACATTTTAAATTTCTAAATGAAATTAAACGTTGTTATTTGTGACTTATTTTTTATTTATCTGCTACTGCAGTTTTGTAGTTTGTAGTGTTACTCTTGACAATGTAGAAAACCTACGAAAATGCAGTAGCAGATAAATAAAAAATAAGTGAGAAATAACATAATAATTCGTTTCATTTCATTTAGAAATTCAGTAATTATTTAAGAACTACGTGTTTGCAGAAAAAGTGCTGGATAAATCACTTTTTTTATGGAAAGTGAAAAATCAATGTATTGTACAAATTTAGTAAAAAATCAAGGGAAGTTTGCATGAAAAATGATAAGACTAGCGAAATTTTTATTATCCATAATACATAAATTTTTGTATACAAGGTAATTCAGAAAAATATATGGCCACGACTCCTCTTTTTGTTGTATTCTTGGATTCTACAAACCATTTTAAACTTATTTGATACAACATATTCGGTACCTAAGTTAAATACTGAGTTGTAATGCCCTAGATACAAGTTATAATAAACTATCTCCTAAAGTAGGGGTGCTCAAACTTGAACTGCTGGCGATCTACCTCAATATTGTTAGACTACGATCGATCGACTCTGAGAGGCTGCAAGTAAGTGTGTGATGCAGGATTGTCGTCTAGGTAGGGTGTATCGTGGCATAGATATTAGTTTTCCGCACAATATACATTTTTTTAGTCAAGGTAAGTGTAGGTCTGCTCTAAAATGTCAATGAAAAAACTCATAATTATTCAAAATTTAGTTGTTTATTGTCTAAACTTAACTAAAGAGTGACTTTGGATATTGAAGCGTGGCACTGCATGTCCTCAGCATACTTTTCATAAGATGGTACGTAATTACCGAGTGCTAATCGCAAGCATGATGACATATGTTCGTCAGAAAATGCAGACTCGCACAAGTAAGTTGACCCAAACATTGCCGTCAGTTGAAGGGCGATTTGCCTTAGATTCGAAGAATTTTGTATCAGATGCTGTGGCTTTGAGATGTATATCTGATATAATTTGCACTAACTCATTTTCAACAGAACATGAGTCCATGTTAAACTAACTTGCTATTTCAGTAGCTAATTCCTCAATGTTTTTTTACACGAAAAAGGATGACTCCTAAATGATGCGATATTTGCCAATTTACTGAAATCATAAAAACGTATTTCGAATTGGCCCAAAATATTTGATAATTCTGCCTCATAAATATCATAATTCAACTGAGGAATACTTGCTTTCAAAGACGGAAAATTTTTCAGATCCTTTCTTTTCAGTTGATCTATCATAAGTTGCAATTTACTTTTGAATGCGTTTATTGCGCTAATCATCTCCATAATAGTTGTTCCTTTACCTTGAAGCTCCAAATTAATGGTGTTTAAACGCATTGTGATGTCTGTCAAAAATGCCAAATCAGTCAGCCATCTGAGTGTCATCACCTCTTTCGTCCAGAAAAGCTGTTGTTTCGGGCAATAATTCTTGAAACCTTTCTAGGAATTTTCCGCGACTCAACCCTTGACGTCCGTGTGAAGAACTAAATCAGTGTGTTCAGCTGATTCACTATCTTCCAATTGCAATTTAAAGAGCCATCGTTGCAAGCTACGTGCACGGATAGAATTCACAATTTTTATTGCAATGCCCATAATCTCCTCCATCTTTAGAACTTTTGAACACAAAACTTGTTGATGTATAATGCAATGGAAGGAGAAAAATGAAGGGAAATCATCATTAGCTCGACACAATGCCACAAAACCGTTTTTGTTTCCAGTCATTGCTGGTGCTCCATCGGTTGTAATGCACACTAGTTTATATATTGGTAGCTTGTAGTTTGTTACAAAATTGAAGAAAACGTCATATATATCTTCGCCACGGGTCTTTCCTTTCAGAGGAATCATTGTCAAAAACTCTTCCTTAGCCGACATGTCATTGAATACCATTCGAATAAAAATACACAGCTGGGCAGTGTCTGTCATATCGGTGGATTCGTCGAACTGTAAAGAAAAGTATGTACATTCCATGATATCATGTTTTAGTTTATCTGCCATGTCCTGACTCATGACTTTAACACGCCTTGTGACAGTCGGACGAGATAACTGAAGTTCTCTAATAGCAGACATAATCTCTGTTTTATTTTTAAAATCTCCAAATAAAGTCTCACCCGCTTCAATAAATGCTTCCTTCGTAACCAATCCATCATCAAATGGTTTCTTGTGTTTCGCCAATATATGAGATATTTTAAATGACGCGATCGTTTCAGCTTTTGATTGTTTGGCTGGTCTTGTGAACATGGTTTGTTCTTTTTTCAAACACGTTATCAAATCACGTACTTTTCGTTTTCTTAATTCACTCAGTGACGGAAAATCCTTTTCATAGTTTTTATGAACCGTTTTATGATGCCTCTTTAAGTTCCCATGCTTAGATATTGCAACTGACGCACGACAAATGAGACAAATGCACTTATCCTTTACCATACAAAAGAAAAATTCTTCCTCCCAATCGTTATTAAAATGATAAGTTTTACTTTTCTTCGCCGCACTCATTTTGGACTATTTATATTAATAAACTTTGTATCGATGTATCGCCTTCAAGTTACAACTCAGACTGACTCCTATTCCTGCAGGCGCAACATTTATATCGGCGCGAACGAAGTCTCGAATGTTCCCGTCATACACGCCGCCCGAAGTTTCTAGAAAAATCGGCGGGAATCAAAAACGCGGCGTTTCTTTGAGAAGTACCGCGCGTTCCTTTGATAAAGCCGCCTTTTGCCGCTAGCAGGGGGTTATTACGATAAAAGAAAGTGATGAGGGGGTTATTCTGGCCTAATTGTAGATCGAATAAATTTTAGTAGTTTATTCATTACATTTTGTTTTAATTACCTAAAACAAAATCTGTGAATAGTTCTATATCGGAATTTTTTTCTCGAGATCGACTCAAAAAGCACTCGCGATTGACTTGTCGTTCGCGATCGACCGTTTGAGCACCCCTGTCCTAAAGTATATGCAGCACATATGAACATTAGGGTGATCACAAAAAATCAATGTTCGAATTTTTTTGGGGGAAGCCTCCTAAAAGTTGCCACTTGACTAAGAAATGAGAATGGTAAAGTTTCAGCTCAATTGGATAACGTTAACCCGTGCTTCATCAAGGTTGCAGTTTTGACTTTTTATGAAAATTGATTTTTTATGAAAATGTCTAAAAACATTGCAAGATTCAATTACATCGGCCCGCTAGATTATACTTTATTCATTTTTTCAATATGTACATTAAAAAGGGTAACAACTGTTTTCAAAACTCAATATAGCAATACAGCTTTTGTCTGAGTATTTCCCATACTATTTTAAAGCTGAGGAACTCCTATAGACTGTTCTTCATCCCCACAACTAAAAAAAACTGCTACTCTTTCTAAATTTTTTTTACTCAAAATATCTGCAACCAATTTTCCATCCCAGTGCACAACAGCTCCCTCTAAATCGGAATTTTTGAATCTATGTTTGCTTGCTCAGTTCTTAGTTTTCGGAATCGCTGATTGCGAAGTCGTTTTATACTTCTACTTACAATTAAATTCTGTAGATCAAAATCTAACGCCTCTGCAGTAGCTGATATTATTCGAACTGCATCTCTATCAGAAATACTGCACCTATATAACAATAAAGACAATTTTTCGGTAATAATCTCTTCACTTCCTCTAGTGTACTTCCTATTCATTATTTCTGGTCCTGCATCCTCTGTATCTGGAAAAGTCATCTTCATCTCTTCTTGCTCCTCTTCCTCTGACGTGCTGCTTATTAAAGATTCAAATTGTACAATTATATTTTGATTCTATAAAAACAAAAGGAAAAAAATAAGCGGTAATAAGAAATAAGCAAAATACTCACAAAAAATATCACAAGTCAAATACACTCAACAGAAAAGGAAAAGGGAAAACATTAAAGAGAGGGAAAAAAGCTTTACTAGCTTACTTTATTTCTTAATTTTTCCAATCTTGCCATCTCAGCTGCTTGTCTCTTTTCACTTCCTTGTTCTGCTTTTATGAAATTCATGTCAACGCCTCTCATGCACCCAGAACGTCCTTTTTTTCTCTGGAGTAACAAAAACTGCTTCTCATCTTCAATAGTAATTTTTAATGCATCCTGATGAGCAACATCAAAAGGGTCATCATGGGTTGACTTGAAAGTTTCTACTTTTTTACTTTGAACTGTGCTTTTAGATCTTTTAGCGTTTTTTTTTGCAGTTTTCTCCACTCTTATTACAGTTTTTCTAATTTTGCAGCATAATCTTTCATGTGTCTAATTGGTATCTTAGCTTTCTCCAAAAAAAATTAAAACTTTCTGTATTGTAATTCTTGCAGCTTCTCTGGTGTTTAATTTCACTTGCCGTATATTATAAAATAAACTGCGTAAAACTTGACAATTAGATGGTAATTTACTGCCACTGATTTCACCATTTCTTTCTGCCTTGAACTCAAACTCGAACCCAAACAAGCATGGCTCGTTGATGTTGTAGAAGACATTGTATCGCAGAAAAGCCACTAAACGAACGTTGTTAAAATGTTCACTGCTTGAAAGGCAAACGTGAACTAAAACTCTCTGACTTCTCCCCTGGCATCCCAGACAAGGAACAAGAAAGAAGGAGTGTGGTTTATGATACTCCAGGTAGAATTCTTTGATAAAAGAATCCTTAGCAATAGCTTTTTTGTAACACAAACAAACACTAAAAAAAATAGAAATAAATATCGGATAGCTACCTTGCAATTCTTAAAATTATTTATAAAGTTAAAACAAATGATCAATTTATATCTTATTATATATTGTATAATAATGTATTTGTATGATTGTTCATAATACAAAGGAAACTAAAAATGATCAAAAGTATTTAAGTTAGGTATCTTTGTTGCCATTCTTCATTTTCGTTTTCTAAACAGGTCGAACGTCGAATTTGAGGATTCGAATCATGTCCGGTCTTGGATGATGAATATCTTCAAATATAAAAGTTTTAACAAAAAAGTGATAGTAATAAAACTTTAAGACAATAACATTTCCTATAAAATGAAGCAACAGTCAGGTTTCTAGAATGAATGGTTTTCATTTTATGAGGGAAAAACGACAATTTTTTGCAAAAAATCGAATTTTACAGCTTTAACCTCCACGAGGCACGGATTAACGTTATTTAATTGAGCTAAAACTATGCAAATCTTATTTTTTAGACAAATGGCAAATTTAGGGGGTCTCGCCGGAATTACGATGAAAATATTTTTTTCCCCTATAACTTGTAACCATCTTAATGAACATGCTATATTTTTAATTTTTTTAATCTTATTTTAATAAATACCACCTAAAAAATATTTAAAATATGCTTTAATCATTATAAATAAACCAACACGTTGAAAAATCTTTCTTTCGGATATCTCCGAATATATCTTTTTTTTTTCAAAATATTTAACTCAAAAAAGTTGCTATTGCTATGCTATTTACGCAACTATCTAATCACTACAACACTAATGTTCTTAATGCTAAACATAAAATTAGTAAGGCCTTGTATAGGGCACTCAGGAAAAGAATTATCGAAAATTTTGGTACAGGTACATTTATAGTATATTCCTTCGAACTGGCCAGCAATTTACTGCCGCTTCTATCAAGATTTTTTAGATATTTTCTAAAATCGCTTTCACTTAACACGAGAATGGAGTGTTGGCAGTGTGAAAAAGATAAAGACTTCCGACAATTTCAACTTTTCTGATATCACTAAATTTCAAATAATATGTAATTTGTAAACAACAACATAATAGTTATAGTTTGTATCTTTCATTAAACAGAAATATTTAGAACCGGAATTCAAGTCCAAGTTTATTGTTTTGACCTTATAAAGTTAACAATAAAACATAATCAAGACATTTTTGGAACAACGATGTACATTAAATTGCTTTTGGCCACTGGAAGTGCGTATCTTTTATATTTTCTACAAGTCGAAAATGGGTCAAGGTTAGCTTAAGCTTCTTAATCCCCCAGCGGTTGGCTTTTAGCCATAACATAGAAAAAATATAATAAAAAACCCTTTCGTACAAAGATCCTCTCTCTAATTAGGTTTTTAATGAAAATTTTATAAAACAATGCTAACGCTGGTGGTGAAACTAGTTACTGAGTACTTAGGTGGGGCATTTCGTCCGATATTATTAAATCTACTTTTCTGAGGCTGTGAAGTTTGTCACAAGGTTAACTAAAAGGCTGAAAAGTTTTTGATCTGACACATATATGTCGTCTTTTTCAAAAAAATTCATATGATTTTAAAGAAGTATCAACCTTCAAACGATACGCGTCAAAATTTCATGACATTTCGATAATTAAAATTTGTAGTGTTTTTACTGACGCTACTTTTGATGTTTTCAAAACAATGGAAAAAATCGAATTTCGTGTGTTGATTAAACAGTGTTTTTTGAGGGACAAAATATCGTTCAAGCAAAGCACTGGCTTGATAAGTGTTACGGGGGCTCTGCCCCTAGAAAATCACTTATTATTTACTGGTAAGCTAAATTTAAATGCGGTCGTACAGATACCAATGATGCTGAACGCTCTGGACGCCCAAACGAGGTGGTTACACCGGAAAGCATAAAAAAAATCCACAAAATTGTTTTGGTAGACCTAAAAGATATCAAAAGAACGTGTTGGTCATATTTTGCATGAACATTTGGGCATGAGAAAGCTCTGTTCGAAATGGGTACCGCATTTGTTCATAGTGGACCAAAAACAACAACTTGTTGATGATTCTGATGGATTTTTTCATGCGATATGTCACAATGGATGAAATATGGATCCACCACTACACACCGGAATAAAATCAGCATTCAGCTGAGTAGACAGCAGCCGGTGAAAGCCGCTCGAAGCGACCAAAGACACAACAGTCGGCTGGGAAGGTTTTGGAATCGGTATTTTGGAATGCGCATGGAATAATATTTATCGACTATGCTGGGAAGGGAAAAACCATCAATAGCGAATAGTATATAAAGTTATTGATGCGTTTGAAGGCAGAAATCGCAAAGAAACGGCCCTAAATGGACAAGAAAAAAGTGCTCTTTCAGCAAGACCATGCACAGTGTCACAAGTCAATGGTGACGCATTGCATGAATTGGAGTTCGAATTGCTTCTACATCCACTGTATGCTGCAGATTTGTCCCCCAGCGACTGTTATCTATTCGCAGACCTCTAAAAAATGCTCACGGGAAAGAGATTTGGCTCCAATGAAGAAGCTATCGCCGAAACTGAGGCCTATTTTGAAGGCAAAGACAAATCCTTCTACAAGAAAGGTATAGAAATGTTAGAAAAGCATTGGACTGATTGTATCGCTCTTGAAGAAGACTATATTGATAAATATAGTGTATATATATATATATATATATATATATATATATATATATATATATATATATATATATATATATATATATATATATATATATATATATGTATATATGTATATATGTATGTATATTTTACATTAACCATCTGCTGGAAAAGACCGGGAATCCAATCTACAGTTTTGCAGATGACAGTACGCTTGTCTCTTCATTCACCTTGAACGCTCGGACATCGGCTACTCAGGCGAATATCCGTAGACGGCAGAAGGTCATTCAACTTAACAAAGACCTGGAAGAAATTCTATCTTGGGGTGACAGTAACCAAGTGGAATTTAACTCTACAAAAACCCAGGCGGCAGTTTTTTCTAAAAAAGTTAACGTTACCTGAACCCGACATAGTTATGTCGGGGCACTCCATTCCCCTAGCATCGTCGCTCAGTTTGTTGGGCGTTAGTTTGGGAACAAATATATCCTGGCATGAACATGTTGCAGGCATAGCAAGGAGGGCTTCTCAAAAGTTGGGAATATTATTTAGAACCAGAAAGCTTTACACCCCACAACAACTGTTAATTCTTTACAAAGCCCAAATTCGACCAACTATGGAATACTGCTCCCACGTTTGGGGCACCGCTCCCAAACATACACTGCATTTATTAGATTCTGTTCAGAGAAGAGCGGTCCGTCTGATTGGGGACCCGGAATTGACCGGCGGCCTTGATTCGCTAGAACATAGAAGAACGGTTGGCGACTTGAGTCTGTTCTACAAGTATTTTCATGAAAAGTGTTCGAAGGATGTAGCCCGCTTAATTCCCCCCAAAGCGGTGCATGTTAGAAATAAACGTCGCGCTGGTGCTTCCCTTCCATATGAGGTTCACCTTGTTACTCCGCGTACAACGCTTTTCAAGCAGTTTTTTATATGGAGAATGTCATCCCTTTGGAATAATTTGTCCAGCGCTGTGTTTCCCACCGAGTACAATTTACAGCGGTTCAAGAACAGCGTGAATCGCTTTTTCCGCACACGTGCCGCTCCTGGAGCGCTTTAGGGACTTGCCTGCAGCACGAGTGCTAGACCCATAAAAAAATATATATATATACATATATATATATATATATATATATATATATATATATATATATATATATATATATATATATATACATATATATATATATATATATATATATATATATATATATATATATATATATACATATATTATATATATATATATATATATATATATATATATATATATATATATATATATATAAATATGTATACAAGTCTTCTGTAATTTTAATATAGCCTTGTCAACTCCCCATACACAAAATAAAAAGATACTTAGCAATCTTAACACAATCTGTACTAGAATAAGCCAAGTCATACTTACGAGACTACTTTATGCAGTTTATAGAATCCCTTACCATAAGACCAAGCGCCATCATCTATCGACATCACATAGCTATTTCGACATTATCACAATTGCAAAGAACGAAAACAGTCGAGCACCTTACTTAGATCTGTCACGACATTGCCTGAAGAACGTCTACCTCATAAACAGCAAATACATATACAGATATATAGAAGATGCAGCTATTAAATCATCATTATCACCAGCAGTTGTCAGTTTCTTCAGAGAGAGCAATGGAGACGGCAACTCTGGATCTAAATCTATTGATTCGATACGTCGATGACATATGCGTCCCATGGCCTTCGGTAGAGATCAGCTCCTAAATTTTTAGACCATTTAATCTTCATTCACTGGAGTTCACCTTAGAAATAAAATTAAATAATAAGCCGCCTTTTCTAAACGTGCATGAAACCAAGACTCAAGATGGACATTGAAGACATATAGTATACAAAAAAGCAACACATACCAATATATATCTGAATGTGAAATCCCATCAGCATCCCAGACAATTGCAGACACATCAGTTTTCAGATCAATCTACTTTACAGACAATACTACGAAACAATAGGAGCTAAAAAAATTGAGTTCTAACAAAGAAACATCATACAATAAGTAAGGTCATAAGGCAACAACAAAATCTGGAATAAAATCTAATGTAGACTATAAGAACAGAACAACAGATTTTAATAGTTGCAAACAGCCAACATAAAAAACGATAAGACAAAAATAAACCGAGAGGCCGTCGAAACCGAATATGCGAGACATTCGAATAAGAGAGACGATGTACTAAACTTTCCTAACGCACAAGAAATGATAATTAAAAAAAATATACAATCCACAGGCAGAAAAAAGAGGGCAGAGCCAACTACTACAATTTGATGCCATTATGACATAGATATGAAACACATCAAGTCGCATCTTAAGATTTCAGTTATCCTCTTAACTCGGATGGGTCAAAATTGAAAATGCTATTATAAGTGACACAAAGGTCTGGATAAACATGTTAGCCATATACAAACCATTACAAGCAGTCTTTATATACACCCTGTAATTGAAGATTTCTAGTATTTTCTACATAATTTCCATGTTGTGGTTAAATTTATAAAACAACAAAAATGCGCGCATACCCTAGTATGTATTTAATTATGGAAAATTATTATTTATTATTGTTGAATTGAAGATCCCATCTGCGAGTTCAAATATTAATTATTAATTAATTATTTTGTACCTCTTGTTGATGCAAGTCTAACTTTAAAGAAATGCCCTCTGTCGAGGGCTGTTCGAGGCCACAGACCAATAGAGGAATTATTCAGCGAGTTTCTAACCATTACCGCTTGGCGGCGCCTTTTAGGGTGTACTCCATGTATAAAAATGAATATAAACCACCAAAATTGGACAAAGTCCATTTTTCAGTAGTTCTTGACTGTTCTCTCATCCGTCAACCCATTTCGAGACGTGTTTCGCCTTATCTCAGCTCCTCAGCCACGCTATGATAGCCGAAGAAGAGGAACAAAACAGCAAAAAGTAAGTATAATATAACAATTTGCACTCTGGTTCTGTAAGCCTAAATTTGAAGGCGTATCTACCCTCTGACGAGGGCTCTTTGAGCCCACAGGTCGATGGAGGAATAAATGGTGAATCCCTATAAAGTGCTACTCAGTATACTTTACAACCCAATAAAGCGCTGCCAAGTATGCTTGGCCCTACAAACCACTGCCAAGAGGTAATTGTTAAGATCTCGCTAAACCTAGTGGCCTGTAACCTCAAACAGCGACAGAGGGTAGATACGCCTAGAAAGGCTTGCTTCAGCCGGAGATGCAAATAGTTGTATCTTACTTATTCTTTACTCTAGTACTACGATCAGAACTTTATATTTTGTTCCCTTTTGTAGCTCGGCTGAGAGTTGTGATAAGACGGAAAGCCTCCAGAGATGAATTGACGCATAAGAGAACAGTCAAAAACTGAAAATTTGACTTTGTCCAATTTTAGTGGTTTATATTGGTTTCATAATTTTATTTATTCTTCTGAGGACGTTTTGCCGTTTTCAAAAAGCAAACTATTGAAATTTACTATTGATTAAAAAGTCAACTTGGACCATTGGTTATAAAAGAGTTAAGGTCCACTTCGAATCGTTTTTTTTTTTTCCAGTTTAGTAGGTATTGGTTACTGTCACCCATATATGAGTATAGATAGACGGAATTTGTTTTATTTCACTGGGGATTTTCTGTGTTCGAGAAAAATCTTTAATGTATGTTGTTATTTTACTTTCTAATTTATATTTCTCTAAAAAATTTCAGTATTCGAACCAAAGTTATAACCATTTAGTATAGAGAATATGTTATGCTCTCCTGTCATTGCGTAAGTGTATTGGATGGCTTTTACTACTTAGTCACATAATTGATTGTCAATGAATTACATTTACATATATAAATAGATAACTTACGTCACATGTCTATTTTATAAATAGTAACTTTTCATATTGGCGGAAATAGGTTGAAATTATTTTTTGTTTCATTTAAAAATATCGATCGTCCTCGACGGTATAAAGGTACTAAATATTAAATAGATTTCATCATTTTTAGTAATTCTAAAAATAACACAGAAAAATCGATATTGTATATGTAGGTAAGGGTTAATGTATGTGTTTGGTGATTTTATTAACAAAAAGTAATTTGTGTGTTGATACAGTGTCTTATAAATAGTTATGTATACATATACATATATATATATATATATATATATATATATATATATATATATATATATATATAGGGGGTGTTATGGAATTCACTACATACATTGGAAGTGGCGCCTCCCTGTAACAAAAGCGATTGCAGAAAATTCACCTTAACTAGAGGACTTCAATAACAAAGGAAAAATCAACCCTACAGAAATAATAACATAAACATTCTATTTACGCTGCTACTGGTGTGCCATATAACTCCACAATAACATTTAACCAGAATATAAGGTTACACACAGTTACTACACTGTTGTTCACATTTGAATAGATTTTTTCTAAACAAATTTAATAATAAAAAATATTATAAAAATTGTCACTTTTAAAAATAATTACTTTCTCACACAAAATATTAATTATACAAGTTTTATAATTCAATATTTATTATAAGTAAAAAACTTTAACACATTTAATTCCTTAAATTTTTTTTTGCCTCATTGTAAAAGAGAGAGCATAATAAATAAATTATTGTGATAGGTCGGAAGTCGTCCACTTTGTTCGGCTTTATTTTCTTCTACACAAGAATCCTTTCTTTGTTGTCGGCGGCAAACGTCGGCAACAAAGGATCTTTTTTGAGCGTTGCCTAAGTATCGTTACCTTTTTCGTTCAGGTTAGTAGGGATATTAGAGGGTGGAGTACATTGTATTATTTTTGTTATTGGCGCCTTTTATAATTTTTTTTAAAGCTTTAGCGTAAAATCGCGAAGTGGATGGTTCACCAAGTGGCTGAGCAATTTGCTTGTTTGCATTATTGATAATAATAGAAACATCTTGTAAGATCGATGTTCTTTTATTACTTAATTTTGTTTGAGAAAAAGAGAATCTATGTTTTCAGCTGCTTTTAAAACAAATGTTCGGGAAAGATGTTTTGTCCATGGGCCAAACTCCAGCCGCTTTAAATCCATTCACAATGGTGCTAATTATAGCAGCTCTTTGGTAAACTTCTGCAAATAAACTTGCAACTTCGTACTGTGTTCCTGAATCTAGATTTGTTCTCAACCCTTTTTCTTTTACTTGAATATAATAACTGCTCATAGAATTAAAAAAAAGAGACGTCCAGTGACTGAATCCGGTGAGTAGTAAGGCCTGGCAGTTGTAACATTATTGTCCCATTAGCCTTTGCTATGTTCAACGCTTTCAGGTTCTTCGAATACATTCGTATGAGTGTACATGACAAATAAGTAAGTGGAAATTATCCAAATTCAGAATTTTGTTTCATTCTTTTGAATATAAGCATTGGCGGCGCAAACTGTCCAGCCACACTGGCATAATAGTTCCAATTTGTCGTCTTCCATTTTAATCCTAAAACTTTTTGCGTTTGTTCTGAATGGTAAAAAAATCCACTTTCATCAACGTCAAATATTTTTGTAGACGTTAATCCACTTTCTCCTCAGTTAAATTTTTGGGCGTTGAACCAACGAATTATTTCTTTTTAAGGTCGGCCTTTCACGGACAAGTTGATTTTGTAAATGATTTGGTAAAATAAAGTTTTGCAAATTTTTTAAATTTTTTTAAAATTTTCAAATTTGAGAAAAAAGTATTAAATATGCTTCTACATGACCCCCGAGTTACCCGTTTCAATATATGCAGTAAATTTCATAATAGCCTGTATATATCCAAGGATATTGGATACATTATTTTTAAATACAAAGTGGAAAAATTATAAATGTAGAGGCACGTCGTTACTAATCAAAAAGCCTATTTCTCGTTACTGCAACTCACTTTCCTAGAAGCTAATTTCGCGGGAATTGGTTATCTTATTAAAATGGGTTTTCATTAGAGCTAAGCAAATGTGATTTCAAGAAATCTAGGAGATACAGAAGGAGGCATCAATAACAGGCATTCTCTCATCAGTTACTTACCATAGACGCGTAGATTTAAAATTTAGCACAAAATATAGGTTTTAGGTTATAACATTATACGATATAACAACAACAATTGACAGCTATCAAATTTAAAGGTATATTCTTTAGTTATCGATCGATTTCGTTCAGATTTAATTGCTATATTTAAATTTTTAAAAAAATTATTACACTGACAGCTATTAAAATAAGGAGACTTTTAATACAGTACTTGTTGAGTTACCATATCAAAAGTAATATCATCTTTCGAAACAAAAACGTATAATAAAACCTACTCCTGCAAATTGTATTACTGTATAAACGATTTTTATTTTTTAGTAATTTGCACGTAGATTGAGTCTAATTATCTCTACTTCCTTGACTATCACTTTAATTACTTACTTATATATCTTGTCATTTGTGTTCTGGCTGTAAATTGTTCTATTTTTTTTTTTAATTATCTTTTTTTTACGTGTTGGAAAAGTTTCGTTTTTTGATAACCTCTATGATTGCCTTTGTCTTATTTTCTATATTGACTTTCTACTTGGAGCTATTAAAAACGATCCTGTCTGAAGTTGGTGTTGAAAAAGAGCAGATGTGGTTTGTTTATTTTTGATAGCCAATTTGTGGTTTTTCGTATCTAGTACATATTTATAAATTAGTTTTCCTAACGAATACTTTGCTGTAAGTTTTACGTGATACGCTGTAAACACCGTGGTTCTCCAATTGGAGTTTTTGTTAAGAAGTCTCATTGTCTGTAGTGGTTTGTATACAGATGACATATTTTGCTTAGTAGAAGGGGTTCAGTCCTATCGGTAGCCAATTACATGCTGGAATATAATAACTTAGCGTCGAAACTAGCGACGATGAATGTTTGAGCTTCTGGTAAAGAAGTCTAGAATTTGCATATTCGTGTGAATGACTGGGATTTTTCTACTATATATTCTAATATGCTTGCTAGATTTTTTTAGTTTGCAAAAAGTTTAAAGCGCTGAGTATTGGCAGCAACTACTACTACTTTTTAAATTTTGGGAAGCCTATAAAATTTCAGATATCAGTTTGATTTTTCTTCAGGGTTAAATTTCTTTTGATTTCCTAGGATATGGATGATATCATATATAACTATATATATATATATATATATATATATATATATATATATATATATATATATATATATATATATATATATATATATATATATATATATATATATATATATATATATATATATATATATATATATATATATATATATATATATATATATATAATATAAAAATATATATATATATAGGCATATATTATATATATATATATATATATATATATATATATATATATATATATATATCACGATACTTTAAAATTCCCGGGTTTCAATCTGTTTGTTCGTCTAACAATGAATTTGCACGAAACGTTCCGCCAAAATTGGTTAGTTAGAGGTTAGCCTCGAGTGACAGCAGCAGCATGATCACAGTATCGAGCAGCAGTAACAGCAAAAGCACTTGAAAATGCCATACGAGATTTTGGCGCCAAAACGTCGTGCAAATTCATTGTTAGACGAACGGATTGAAACCCGAAATTTTAATGTATTACATTCCACCACCCGTGAAAACCTCTGGCTGGATTACGCCTGTCCACAAGAAAGGTAGCAGAAAACGATGCGAAAATTACAGATGCATTACAGTTACTAGTTCATTTAGCCGGCTGTATGAAGAAGTCTTAAGGAATGTAGTGGAGGAAGAGTACAGCCCTTTTGAAATTGAATAACAGTCAGGTTGCAGAGCAGGAAGAACATGTATAGACAACAAACATATTTACGATAAACTAAGTGACCAAAAAGAAAGCAGCAACTGGCTGAAATGTTCATCTCCTGTTTGTGGATCTGACAAGGGCGTACGTTACAGTCCCTACGAGGAAACTGTGGCAAATTCTGGAGAAGACAGCTATCAATACAACGACAATCGACGCAATCAAACAACTATACAACGATGCTCGATCACAGGTAAAAATCAACGAGGCATTATCGGAAACATTCACTGTGATAAGAGGTTTGAAGCAGGGTTGCTGTTTCTCTCCAACGCTTTTCAAGATCTACCTAAGCGAGGCTTTGAAAGAGTGGAGACGAAAATGTCAAGGAATGGGCATCCAACTGACAGAAGATATAACTCTATATACTTTACATTTAGCTGACGATCAGGTGGTAATCGCACAAGACAAAAACGACTTAGGGTACATGACTAGGAAATTAATAGAGCAATACGAAAAAAGGGGTCTGACAGTAAACATGGCTAAGACGGAATACCTATGTGTTAAGGGTGAGAAAACAAATCTTATTTTAAACAACAAAATAAAAATAAATGCATGCGAGGAATATACATACTTGGGAACCAAAATAGATCAACGCGGAAGGACAGAAAGAGAAATAGAACATCGAATAACAAAGGGAAAACAAATAATAACGGCATTGAATTCAGTACTGCGATCAAAGAATATATTGAATCAAAGAAACAGAGATATTTACAGCAGCATTTTTAAAAGCATTATTCATATAGTGTGTGAAACACGGCAAATTAGTAAACGTCTAGAGAAAAAAATAAATGCACTAAAAATGGACTTCTGGAGACGATCAGCAAGTGTATCCAGACGGGACAAGATAACTAACTCCCGTATTCGAAAAATAATGAGGACTGAGAGAACTCTAATCGAGGAAATACAGCAAAAACAAATATGCTGGTACGGGCATGTACAAAGAATGGACGACCGAAAAATACCAAAACAAACGATGCTTAGACGTCTGAAGGCATTCGAGATGTGGATGTATCGACGACTGCTAAAGATCAGTTGGATGGACAGAATTAGTAACAACGTTCTCACTCGTATGGACGAGGACTTGGTGGTCACGACCATCAAGCGAAGCAAATTAGAATATTTGAGCCACATTATGAGACATCCAGAAAAATAAGAAATCTTGCATCTGATTATAGAAGAAAAGGTTCCAGGCAGGCGTGGTCCAGGGAGAAGACGGCTGTCAATAATACGATCATCATCAACATGGTAGCCAAGATGGTAACCAACGATCGTTTAAACGGTAATAGTACTCGGACGAAAAGAAGAATAAAATTAAATAAAATAACATTCATCAAAATGAAGTATTTTTAATTTAATCATTTCAATTTTTCTTATAAAAACTTAATAAATATTAAAAAAAAAAACGTTGTACTCAGATTTTTATAATTTATAATCTGGCAATGTCATGTCTAACAACGCATGTAAAAATGGACAAAAGAACGTGTTTACGTTAAAGTCAAATTGAAGCACTTTTTATTTCAGTGAATCGATTTTAAAACAATTTTTTTATTGTCATTAAATACAGATTACCTAAAATATTTTTCAGAGGTCACGAAACCTAAATTCGTTGTAACTAAGCTTGTCTGAGCAGCGAAAGCACACATTTCAAATATGTGCTTAAAAATGCTAACGATATTGTCATACATCTATTAAAAAAAAACAATTTTTTAATCTCAAGCACCTGTTTTAATGTCGTTTTAAAAATAATTCTAGTGCAGACGAATATAATATTATCCTGCCAGAGAAGAGTGTAAAATTTTAAATCTGCATTTACGTCTAAGCTGATGAGTACTATCCAGTTAAATAAGACTATTCTGGTCTAAGAATTTGAAAGATATGTCCCAATTTCCCTTTCTCTGTAAGTATACATTTCAAATTCACACTCGCAAATTTAAGGCATAGAATTTCAATTAGCAGAAATTTCCAACACCCTTTTTAACAAGTTCGACTGACCTTTTATCGTTTTTATCCGATTTTACCTTAGGGTATGTGTATCTGACATGAAAGTTTACTCAAATATACATAAAAAGGGTTGATATCGAATGCCTCAAGCAACAAGTGTAGGCCAAAAGGCAAAAAAAAACTGTAGATCGTTATGAGAATAAAGGTGTTTCAGAATGAAAGAGTAAATAACAATTTCGTAAACATTCAAAAATATTTTTTAAATTAAAATGAACTGGTAACAAGATTTAAAATATGTCTTTTTTATATATTTGAAAAAAATATATATATTATACCATTTAAATATGGTAATTTAAAATAAAGAAAATTGTAATATGTGTCAAGTTTTTGGTAAAAATATTATTTCTACGTTCTAATTTTAGATATTAAAGTCTATATTTATCTTATTTTTCGGAAAAAAAATGTTACTAAATGAAATATAATCTATTTATCGAAAGCATATTAATTAAATATTACATGATAATCCGTAATATGAAACCTATAAATTAATTTTTTGTGTTTACATGCAAACAACAGTTATCTTGTATTATAAAACAGACAGATAAAGAATAATAAAATAATGACAGGATAAAAAAATGCAAGGCAGTTTCATAAAATAAAAACGGTAAAAAAAGACTAATATTAAAAATAAAACATGACATAGGTCATTAGCAATGCTAGAACTTGCAACATATCCATCCATTTCACAAGTAATTTAAAAAAGGATAATAATACGAGAAAGAATAATCCAATAATTCCTAACATATAGATTAAATTGAGATAGTCCTAAAAACAAAGTCTTAGCAGGTACAACAGAAGATCACTCCTGCATATTTAATTTCTAAATCGTTGGCAAGAGAATTTGGAAATTCGCAGTAAGGAGAGTATACATTTTTTCGGTGAAAAATTCGTTAACAAAACGAAAGATGTAGTTCTCAATACTACAAAGTTCGCATATCTCTTGAAGCTTCTTAGCGTGAATGATCCCAAAGAAAAGAATATCCCTGAACAATTAATTTTTGGCAAAACCTTCTAGAAAGCAATATTATTTTCAATATGTTAATTAATTTTTTTATTCAAAAAGGAGGCACAGTTGCAGGTACTTGCTTAACACCCTTCATGACCAAATTATTTATAAGTGCGAGACCAAAGCCATTCAAGAATCTGAATACTCCTTCAGAGTATAAATATATGAATCATGATTTCCGATACAAAAAAATGAAACGTAGATTTTTTTGGGTGTATATTAGTTACTCTGCAAAGTTTCAGTCAATAGTTTAATAAAATTGGTTAGATGGCTGCAGGGAAAACGATTTTTAGCAACCTTGGTGATATATGTTAAAGGTACCGGGAGCAAAGTAACAGTTAAGAAGGAGCTTAAATACTGTAACATAAATAGCGGAATCTACGCATGCGCATGCTATATGTGGTTGTATTTATGTCTATATTCGCATGCCATTCAGTCATGAAGTTTTCTTTAAACTATAAATACAACATCTGGTTAGATTTCCGCTATATTTAATAAAAATGTGATCAGAAGAATATATATATATATATATATATATATATATATATATATATATATATATATATATATATATATATATATCCTTACCTTGTGGATAGCAATGGTTGACTACTACAAGCATTTGTGAGAGAGATTTGAGCAGTCCTTAACACCTTAAGTAATAGCAGATTCGACGAAAGATACATATCTCTTCTTGAACACATATATAAAAATGCCACATAACAAATAATGCTTGAAGAAAAAACAAATAAAATCAAAATTAAAGAAGAATTAGACAAAATGACTCAATATTGCCACGTTGACTCTAGAAGTCATGTTCAAAACGCTAGGACAAAAAACCTAAATATCAAGAACTAATTTAAAGGCCTACTTGGATAAAGAGTCTCGTTAGCTTGGTCTGCGTTCGGATGGTTACAATCCATAGTTAAGTTGGACATCCCAAATACAATAAAAGTCAGAGTGTTCGATCAATACGAGGCTGGTTTGAAAAGTCCGTTCAAAGTCCAAGAGATGGCACCACCGGCGCGTATCGATGTCATGTTTAGTTAGTAGCATCTCTTGAATGAACGTACACCAAGTTTCAGCCATATTGATCTATTTCTTTGTGTTTGGCATTCGTGTGAATCAAGGAAGTCGAGTGATTTTCAAGAAATGGACGAAAAAGAATTTCGTGTGGTGATTAAACATTACTTTATGAAAGGCAAAACGCCTCAGGAGACTAAAGAGAAGCTTGATAAACATTATGGTGACTCTGCACCTTCGATTAGAACAGTTTATAAGTGGTTTCAAAATTTTCGGACTGGCCATATGGGCACAAGTGACGCTGAACGTTCTGGACAGCCTGTGGAGGTTACGATTCCAGAAATCATTGATCAAATTCATGATATGGTGATGGATGACAGAAGAATTAAGGTGCGTGAGATTGCTAGTGCTGTGGGCATCTCGACTGAATGGGTACATAATATTTTGCATAAACATTTGGACATGAGAAAGCTATCCGCAAGATGGGTGCCGCGATTGCTCACGCTTGACCAAAAACGGAATCGTGTGAAGTGTTGCAAGGATGATTTGCAGCTGTTCCAGAAGAATCCGGAGGACTTTAAACGTCGTTTCGTCACTGTGGATGAAACATGGATACATTACTATACTCCTGAGATCAAACAACAATCTAAACAATGGATTACCAAGGGGAAATCTGCACCAAAAAAGGCGAAGACCGTTCCTTCGGCCGGAAAGGTTATGGCGACTGTCTTTTGGGATTCGCAAGGGGTAATCCTCATCGACTATCTGGAAAAGGGTAAAACTATTACAGGTGAATATTATTCATCATTATTGGACCGTTTGAAAACCGAGCTGCAAGAAAAACTCCCGCGATTGGCCCACAAAAAAGTCCTTTTCCATCACGACAACGCACCAGCACACACCTCACCAGTTTTGGTCGCAAAATTAAGGGAAATAGGATTCCAACTCGTTTCACATCCCCCCTATTCTTCAGACTTGGCTCCCTCGGACCACTATTTGTTCCCCAATTTGAAGAAATGGCTGGCGGGACAAAGATTTTATTCAAACGAGGAGGTGATTGCAGACACTAATGGATATTTTGCAGACTTGGACAAATCCTATTATTCGGAAGGGATCAACAAACTAGAACATCGTCGGACGAAGTGTATAAGCCTAAAAGGAGACTATGTCGAAAAATAAAAAAGGTTTACCCCAAACACATAAGTAGTTTTTATTTTTGCACGGACTTTTCAAACCAGCCTCGTATATACTGCCGGTATTAATATACGGCACTGAAACGTGGGCTTTAAATAAAAGTATAATATATAAACTCCAAATATCCCAAAAAGCAAAGGAGAGGAGAACCTTAAATATTAAACTCCAAGATCGTATTCCTAACATCGATCAAAAGTGACAGATGTAATACAATGAGTATGTATATTAAGTTGCAACTGGGCATCGCAAGAATGAATGATAACAGATGGACACGTCGTATGGTTGAATGTAGGCTTAGAAAACATAAAAGATGCAGAGGTAGACCACAGACAAGATGGACGGACGACATAAAAAGATTAGCGGGATCTTACCAATTGCAATATCTACAAAACTTTGTCGGAACCAATCATCAGACAGTACAGACAACTGACAAAACAATAAAATTCTTAATCAATTTTGATAGAGCTGGCGGAACATCACGTATCTCAACTATTCTCATATTTAACAGTTTGATAGCAATTTCAGAAAAGTGCTAATGCAACTCCTATTTAAAAATACTTATTACTATATGGTGAGGTGCAGGGAGGTTAGCTTGAGTTAATAGTCTTTACGTAGACACGTCATGGGATTCCTGTGGCTCATTTTTAGGTAATTCGTGCAGGCTAAGCCACGAATACATGCTAGTACAATATATATAAAATTCATCTGTGGGTGCATCACTATAATATATCTATAAAAATAATTATTGCTATAATACCTGTTTATAATTTTTCGAGAAAAATTTAGCTTGTGTGATACTCAATACGAAAAACTTTCTAAACGTAAGATTTCTCTAGATTTTTTAATATACTTCAAGTCACTTCGGAGTACTGGGCGAGAATCCATTAAGATATGGACAAGAAAATTCATATTGGAACTGATATACCTACGATTCAAAAAAATAAAGTACTTTTTATGCGTTAACTTATGCTTATCCAGTATTATAGTTGGGCTGCAAAGAGGAGCATATGCCCACTATGAGTTTAGCGAAGGAGCCCCTTTATAAGCCTTTTTTCTTTTTATAGCTAATTTTTCTTTTTTTACCCCAAGCAAATACCCAATGAATCCAACAGCCTCGCCTCTAAAAGCTGTCTGTGCCACTGGCTATATTTTTCATTCCGCTACCTACTGTACTAAAATAGATATTAAAACAATAAAAATAAATAAAATAACCGGCCAAGTGCAAGGCGGGCTTGCGCAATTAGTGTTCCGTACGTTGATCGCTTTTAAAATAAAAATTTTGTTACAGAGGCATAAAATGATCAATGATGTCCCAAAACACACCACAAATGTGTTTTTTTTCAGATCCTTACTGAAAACTGATGACTTTGAATTTTTTTTATATATATACCAGATAAATTATAAAGATAATTTTCGTTCAATCTATACCCTGCGGAGAATATTCCAGAATTTTTTTAAAATTTTTTGATTAGTACTTTTCGAATTAAAGGGAGGTCAGTGATTTTTCGCAATTTTTTTTTAAAAATATTACAAGGAAAAGTGTGCGCAAGTATTACATTATATATATATATATATATATATATATATATATATATATATATATATATATATATATATATATATATATATATATATATATATATATATATATATATATATATATATATATATATATATATTTAACACGTTGGCTCAATAGTTTTTGGTCTTACACATATATGTCGCCCTTTTCAAAAAATTCATATGATTTTTAGAAAATACCAACCTTCAAACAATACATACATGTCCAAATTTCATGACAATTCGACGATTAGTTTACAAGTTACAATGGTTTTACTGACGCTTTCGTGTGTTGATTAAACACTGTTTTTGATGGGAAAAAATACCGTTCAAGCAAGGCTTGATGAGTGTTACGGGGACTCTGCCACTGAAAGATCATTCATCGTTTACTGGTATGTTGAATTTAAACGCGGTCGTAGAGATACAAATGATGCTGGACGGTCTGGACGCCCAAAAGAGTCCTTGTCTTCTCTTTTTAAAAATACAAACATTAAAATTGCTAATTACAACATAAAAAGAATGAATTGTTTTTATACCAATTTAAAAGATAAAACCGATACTTTACAAAGATCTAATATAATCTATGGCATTCCCTGTCAATGTGGTTTGGTCTACGTTGGACAAACTTCACAAAAGCTCTCTAAAAGATTAGCGCTACACAAAAGTAATAGTAAACACAAACCTAACGCAACTAGCTTGAGCTTACACGTAAATAATACAGATCACAGAGTACAATATAACAACAGCTTCATTCTGGATGTTGAGACTAATTATTTCAGAAGAAGTTTCTTGGAAATGTGTTACATAAAAACCTGTAAAAATAATCTCAATCACAAAAAAGACATAGAAGGATTGAGCTCCATGTATACTTATTTACTAACAAAACTATACCAAACCAATAAAAAAGAACGATCTTTATGAAAAAATTAGTTTCTAGTAAAGTTGACGTTTCTTTTCTCCTTCTCTCATTTTTGTTATTTATTATCAGTTACTTTTCTATGTCTTCTTGTTAAAATTAAATAATTAAAAAATTAAATATGACAAATAATAAATAATGTCCAGTATTAATTTTCTCTTCAAAAATTTTTAAATTTTTAAATTTTTAAATTAGTCTATGAATCTCTTGATTATAAAATTAAAGAATTAATATAATTAATAATAAATAACTCGCCGACGAGTAACATTCATCAAATTTAAGTCCTCCCTTTTTTATAAAATTAAAACTGAAAAATAGATATCATTAATAATTAATAATTTATCTAAAATTAGCATCCACCTAAAAAATTTACCACATCCCTAACTTCACTGCTTTTTATGGTTTTTTGTCGACCTGATGACGACATAGACTACCAACAATATCCGGTTCGGACTAAAATATCACTAAATAGTTACTAAACTCGACGTCAAAAAATTTTAAAATGGAGTACCATTTCAACATCATGGTGTTTCTTGCAGTTATGTTTCGGTCTTCAAAAAGTGTTTTTAACTAACGTTTATTGACAAAGTTTTATTTTTAATATTTGTGTAACTCTCTAAATGTCTTTTAATCATGTTTGTGTAATCATTCATACTACCTGGCCAACAAAAATGCAAATTTCATTTTCTTCACCAGAGATGAACTAACTGCTGACATTTTTGTAAGTAATTTCACATACAGTCGTACAATTCATTTAATCACATTTTAAAAAACGAACGTT
This sequence comes from Pachyrhynchus sulphureomaculatus, assembly GCA_019049505.1. Lineage (NCBI taxonomy): Eukaryota > Metazoa > Arthropoda > Insecta > Coleoptera > Curculionidae > Pachyrhynchus > Pachyrhynchus sulphureomaculatus. Next base: position 134,904,924 of record CM032454.1, on the reverse strand, counting down.
TTGGTTTATTTTCTGTACCTGGTTTGCATTTTTAGAATCCAGAAGAAGCTACCATTAGGCAGCGAAAGCTCGATAATAAAAATAAAAAGCAGATACTTTTCCTTATAAGGGCGTTTCCCAGTAGTTAAACTTAGGATTGTTATATATATATATATATATATATATATATTATATATATATATATATATATATATATATATATATATATATATATACATATATATATATATATATATATATATATATATATATATATATATATATATATTTGAACTCGTCTTTTAGAAGCATTCATTTGGACACCCCACTCGATGACCTGGTAAATTTTTTTCACTTCCGATTTCACCCGCCCAAGACTGAGCCCTTAAGACAAAATTTAACTTCCAAAACTAAACGGCTCTAATGATGCCATCAATTCCTACATTGGTACCAAATTTCAACATTCTACGTCAAATAGTTTCAGAGAAAATCGGGTGTAACAGGACAGACAGAATGGACACCGAAATGATCTTATAAGTGTTCCGTACGGAACACTAAAAATGAATGCAAAATTTAAAAATAAGTTTTTGTATTATACCTCAAAACAGCAATTTAAATATTTTCACGGACTTTTGAACCTCTAAATTACAAACAGAAGACCTAAACTCGTAAGTAGGTAAACACTTATTCGCTTCAGAATAGTGCATTTCCAATAGTATTACATGTTCCTTATATTTATTTTTCAATTCAATTTAACAGAGCTGTGGCGAAATTGTTGATTTAAATCCAACTTCTAAATCCTATTCTGCAAGGATTTAATTATAAGAATATAATTGAATCCTTTTGCGAAAGGATTTAATTACAAGGATTTAAGTTATTTTTGTTATTTAGTCTTTCTATCTGCCTCTGTATCCATCTCTAACACCCGATTTTGTCCGAAACTATTTGACATAGAAAGTTGAAATTTGGTACTAATGTAGGACCTGATGACCACATTAGAGCCGTGTAGTTTTTACAAAATGTAACAAAAATGAACAAACAATTTCAACAAACTCTTCACATACTTACACACTATAAAAGAAAGCTAGTAAGTACTATATGTGATAAGTATTTATTTTATAATATTTCATTTATTGTTTTAATTTTTGAGAGCTGCTTTTCGGAGCTAGCAATGAAGCCTGAAGATAATTTCTCTTTAAACCGAAAATAACTTTTAGTTCTTGTTATAACAAATAACAGATTCATATTTTTTACCTGGAAAGTTTTAACGACGTTAAGAATTGGAACAACTCTCTGTATATTTCTAGCATTTGGCCAAAAATTTCACTCAAAACATATATTTTTTGAGAATATAATAATATATATAAATATCGATTTGACGGAATAATTACCCGCTGACAACGTTGACCAATGTTAAATTTCGTAACTAACTTGGGCGAAAAGGAGTTGACATTTTCTACTAATACAATAGTCTGATAGAAGTGAGTTCATTTAAAAATTATTAAGGATCGGCGAATAAGAAGACAACAAATTTGACACCTATTTCCAACATTAAACTGGATTTCATTTATTTCATCTCTTTCCTTATCGAGAATTTTCCGGTTTCACATTGACAGTATATATCGTTAGCCAATCATAATTCTTATTCTTATATTTTCAATGCTCTTAACCTCACGTCCCCCCCCCCTCGAACTTTATCAAAACTGTCATGATGAATACGTATTTTGAGTACTCATACCTACCATGTCCATTGCTAAAGGTCATGGATACCGTATCCATGGGAACTGTTGACATGTTAACCATTACCACAGCAACCGCTGACGTAGCAATCTTCTGAAGCATTTCTTCACCGAACAATATTTTCTTTTATAGCGTAAAATGAAAATACTTCGGGCGTTTAAATGTATCAAATCTATTAAAGGATTACTCTACGTGTTACAGCTTATCAGACCTTTTTTAAGACAATGTATCTAAATTACAATGGTTTTGTTTATATACTTCGTCTTCGGCCCGTCGCCGTCCACTCCTGAACGTAGGCCTCTTCCAAACCCTTTCCATGCTCTATGGGGATGCACCCGCATGCCGCCTTATATCTTCCCGCCATCAGAGTTGGAGACGTCCTGTGCTACATGCAGATATTCTTGGACGCCAACACAGAAGTAGCTTTGTCCATTTGTCGTTAGAACCTCGAGCTATGTGTCCCATCCACTGCCATTTTAGTCTTGCTGCTCTCTCGATCACATCGATGACCCCAGTCCTAGCTCTGATGTCCTCATTCCTTACTCAGTCCCTTAGACTAATGCCGAGCATCGTTCTCTCCATCGAGCTCTGCGTTGTTTTCAACTTGTTAGCGCCTTTCTGAGAGAAAGTCACTGTCTTAATACCATAAATCATCACTGGCAGTACGCACATATCAAATACACTCCTCCTCTGGTTGATGGGCAATGTGGTATTCTTCAGAATATGTCTCAACTTTTTAAATGCAGGCTAGGCTCAGCCTACTCTTCGGCCAATCTCCGAAGCCTGGTTCCGCCATCCAAGTGTCTATGTTCCAGATATATATATATATATATATATATATATATATATATATATATATATATATATATATATATATATATATATATATATATATATATATATATATATATATATATATATATATATATATATATATATATATATATATATATATATATATATATATATATATATATATATATATATATATATATATATATATATATATATATATATATATATATATATATATATATATATATATATATATATATATATATATATATATATATATATATATATATATATATATATATATATATATATATATATATATATATATATATATATATATATATATATATATATATATATATATATATATATATATATATATATATATATATATATATATATATATATATATATATATATATATATATATATATATATATATATATATATATATATATATATATATATATATATATATATATATATATATATATATATATATATATATATATATATATATATATATATATATATATATATATATATATGTGTATATATATATATATATATATATATATATATATATATATATATATATATATATATATATATATATATATATATATATATATATATATATATATATATATATATATATATATATATATATATATGCATTGACAATATAAACTTGACCAGGAGCCGGTGGCATTATCTTGGTTTTGTCAAGGTTCATAGACAAACCCACTCTCCTTGATGTATCATTCCATTGGTTGAGCATCGTCGACAGTGCGTCGAAATCGTTACTTATCAGCACTAAATCGTCGGTAAAACAAAGGTGTTTAAGTTCCATAGAGATTCCTTTTGACGTCCCACTCAAGTTCCTTAAACTCATGCTCTAGTGCCGGGGGAAAAAGTTTTGGGGAGATTGGATCTCCCTGCCGGACTCCCCTTTCTACAACTATTGGTTCCGTTTTCCAGCCATCATTTATCGTGACATGTAGGGTGGCATTTTCGTAGACGCTCTGAATCACTGTAGAGTATTTGGAATCAACCCTTGCTTGGTTTCATAGCCTCCATCACAACCCATACTTCAAGAAAATCAAGGACCTTCCGGTAGTCTACATAAACCAAGTACGGCGGTATGTTGTATTCAGTGTACTTTTCGATGAGCGTTTGCATTATACGAATATGGTCTATGGTGCTAAAACCTCTTCTAAATCCCGCCTGTACGTTAGGCTGATAGAAACCAAATTTGAGAGTCAGTCTTTTCGTGATGATCTTGGTGAATACCTTGTAAATCACGCTGAGGAGGAGGCAGTTCTCGACACAAGCTAGGTCGCCCTTTTTGGAGAATAAAATGATCTATGCATTTCGCTATCCACTAAGTATTTAGCCTTCTTCCGAGCACTTGTTAAAGAGAATTCATAACACATCTTCTACCTTCCTTCCGCCATTCTTCCACATTTTGTTGATTTTTTATGTTTTCCGGTGTAACCACCTCATTTGGGCTTCCAGAGCGTTCAGCATAATTTGTATCTGTACGACCGCGTTTAAATTCATCATACCAGTAAATAATAAGTGATTTTCCAGAGGCAGAGCCCCATAACTCTTATCAACCCATTGCTTTGCTTGAACGGTATATTTTCCCACCAAAAACAGTATTTAATCAACACACAAACTTTTCAGCCTACGTGTTATTACTTTCATTTCCGGATCTTGCTTTTAATCAACTTGTCTGTAACTATTACTTTTAGCTTTTATTGTTCTTAGTTCTACATTATAATCGTCATCACTTAGTGGGAGGATTAAAAACCTATGAAACCGTAACATTTTGATTTTCCAACATTGGTTAGAATATGTATGGCAGTATTAGGGGTTATGGGTATTCGATACATATTAAATTTAAAGTAATTTTTGGATTTTTTTATTTAGTAGTCTAAAAGTTTGTTTTATATATTATTTTTCTATTTCCATTGTAAATTTGATGTTTTTGCCTATTGAATTTAAATATGATAAAAACTTGTTTAAATTTCTTTATATACTGGTTCAAAATTTAGAAGTAACAGCTCTCGAGATTGTTAAGAATTATGTGCATCTGGGGCAAAAAATTAATACGACGAGAGACAGTGTCAAAATTTCAAGAAGAATCAGACTTGGATGGTACGCATTTGGGAAATTAAGTTATATATTCAGAGATAAAGCCATCCCAAGTAACTTGAAGGCCAAAGTTTACGACCAGTGCTTCCTTCCTGTATTTACAATTTGGACACTGAATAAAGCCGATATATAAAAACTAGCTCGGACCCAGAGAGCACACGAAAGACAGATGATCGGGATAAAGCTTAAAGAGAGAAAAAGAAACAAGTAGATACGTGAACAAACGAAATTAAAGAATATTATAGAGCACGTAGCATTAAGAAAGTAGCAATAGGCTGGACACGTAGTACGCACGACCAATGATTGATGGTCCGAGCGAACAATGGAATGGAGACCACGAGTACAGAAAAGGAGCGTAGGACATCCCAAAACAAGATGACGCGATGATCTACAGAGGGCCGCGAGCATTGAATGTTTGACAACAGCTGCAAATAGATTAAGCACCCAGCATTGGATAGAACTAGGCTTATAGTGAATGAGTGTGAATGGTCCGAATACAAAAGAGGTCGTCAACATAACGAATCCAATAAACAACTTTTCTTTTGTTTCCAAGCCTCTTTTGGAGAATTACGAAGTACATATAATAAAATTGCAAAGAAGATTGTGTCTGCTCATTAATTACACAGGCCAACAAAATTGAACGAAACTCTAGACCCTGAGACCAGAGTATACTTTCTCAAAGGTTTTTGGTGCGCTTAATCCGAATCCGACCTCAGAATTGCTCCATCATATCCTAACCTAAATATTCAAAAAACACGGTTTTTTGCTATATCCGGGATTATATTAAACCGCATTGCGGCATATGAAAGTACTAATCCTCCACATTAAAATGCATTTGAATTTTTCAGATATCTTATTTCTTCTCGGAAAAATCATTTCTCAAGTAGCAACATTGTTTATTTTTTATCATACGTGGTGTCCCATTTTAATGTACCAAGCTTGTTAATTTTTTTATGTCAACTTCTAGTAAAAAAAATTTTAGACAAATGTTAAAGGAGCCATAAAATGATATAATTGTGACGACCTTGGAAGATCATTTTGAAAGTCATTTTAAGGTCAACTTTGATTTTTCAAATGGAAACCCATATTTTTTATGACTGCATCATGTTTCTCGCAAAAATATACAACTTTTGTTCGAAAAATTTTTCTCGATAATAATAATTTAGACTCTTGAGAATTCTGACCCGTAATATCGCATCCGCAATTTTGATTTTTTTAAGGTTAGAGACAAACCATGACTCGATGCGGTTAAACCGACAACGAATTCGAATTCAGCATCCCAAAAATCATATAATTACACTACTCTCGCCTGTCGGATCAACTATTTTTTTTTTTTGATATGGTTGTAACGAAAACGCCAAACTAATTGATTTCAATGGACGACTTCTCCGAGAAGAAATAAAATATCTGAAAAATCAAAATGCATTTTAGTTGAAGAGTAGAACTTTCTCATGCCGCAGCGAGTTTTGTAGAGAAAAATTAATTCGCAGTATAATATAATCCCGAATATAGCGAAAAACAGTGTTTTTTACATTTTTAGGTTAGGATATTTCGAAAATCTGATGTGATGGAGCAATTATGAAGTTGTATTTAGATTTAGTATACCAAAAATCTTCGAAAAAGTATAATAAGTAAATTTAGAAAGTATGTAGAAATTACAATAGCAGACCCTTGTTCTTACTAAACGGATTTGAAAAAATGTTCTTATTTACACACTTACATCAGTAATATTGGACAAAACAGATTGTACCATTTTGCAATAATAGTCACTAATATAAAACTGATTCGGTGTAGGCAAAATTCATCGACCTCGAAATAAATTTGTAAAAAGTAATTTTTTCACTAGACAAAAATTTTGTAACTGTTATAGGAAAAATGTTTCAAATACTCTCATATCATAATATGACATAGGTGGAGTCTATATCGCTTCCTTTATGCTGATAGATCACAACTCATACGTTATTTACATAGAAATAATATTCCGGCAAAAAGAGAGCGTTATGAGGCCGAACTTTCAGGAAAAATACGAGTATTATGCGGGTGAAATTACATGTACATGTTATTGATTATAAAAAAACACTCCTCTCACTCTTTTATTTGAAGAGTTAAGCAAAAATGTGAAATACAGAAGGTGTAGCCCCTTTAAAGGAATTTTTTTATAGAGTTAAAACAGATCGCGTTTTGGACATACGGGGTCTGTCCCAAAAGTAATGAGAAAGTTTTTTTGTTGCCAACCAGAAGGGCTGAAGTGACGCGGTTTTCGGTGGGATAGTTGGTGGAAGGTCTCAGGTAAAGAATACGACCCGAGTCAATCGCCTGTAAGAGTGAGAATCGCTATCGGAGTAAAGTCCTGTTCGGTCGTCTCGTCAGAAAAAATAACCGGTCAAGTGCAAGTTGAACTTGCGCAATTAGTTTTCAACAAAGTTTGTTTCCGATCTTTACTAAAAACTGACGAACTTGAAATTTTTTGTTTTTTTTTTATATACCAGATAAATTATTAAAAGTAATGCACTCATGATAACTTTCGTTCAATTTCCAATATTCCAAAATTTTTGGATCTACTTTTTGAGATAGAGGGGGAGACAGCGATTTTTCGCGATTTTTTTCAAATAATATAAAGAAAAGTGTGCGCATGTAAGACATTATATATATGTTTGAACTCGTATTTTTACAAGCTTTCATTTGACTCCCCAGTCGATGACCTTGTATTTTTTTTACTAACAAAATTTAACTTTCAAAACTACACGGCTCTGATGAGACGATCAATTTCTATATTAGTACCATATTTCAACTTTTTATGTTAAATAGTTTCGAAGAAAATCAGGTGTGACAGACGGATAGACAGACAGACAGATGGACAGACACCGAAGTGATCTTATAAGTGTTCCGTACAGAACACTAAAATGGCAACTTTGTAGCAACATTTCGCAAATAAATTTTGCGTGAGTGGCGAGACCATAACGCTGATTAAGGAAGCTTTCAAAGAGGAAGCCATGTCCCAAGCAATGGTTTACACGTGGCACAAGATGTTTCGGGAAAACTACACCTGGATCCTGCACCACGATAACGCGTCATGCCACAACTAGCTTCTCATAAAAAAGTTCCTCTCCGAGTATAAAGTGGCAACTCTGCTTCAGCAGCCGTACAGCCCTGGCTTGGCACCGCCGGACTTTTTTTTGTTTTCACGAATCAAGAGAAGCTTGAAAGGGTACCATTTTGGGACGCTGGAGGGGATCAAAGAAACCTCGGCGCAGTGCTTAAAGAAAGTTTTCTTCGCCGACTTCCAGAGGGCGTACCAGGAGTGGCAGACACACTGGAAACGGTGTATCGACGTACTAGGGTGCTATTTTGAAAAATTTTTGTTTTGTACTTTTATCTGTAAAAAATCTTCCTTTATGAATTTTTTCTCATTACTTTTGGGATATACCCTGTATGTTACAAACTGTATATTATTTTTCAACTTCTAATTCTAGAAACGTATCTAGGTATTTTTATGATGTTATTATGAAAAAAAGTGAAAGGAGGAAATTTTTATAGTAGTAGGTAATATCTAAGCGTATGAAACTGTTTTTCAGGTAGGATTTTCGTTATCTCAAAAATGAACAATAATTGTGTATCTTGTTTTATACGTTGACTTATCTATTGCTAAACTTCTAAAAGTAATTCTTCTAGTCGATAAACACATTTTTGTAAAGTATTTTGAATGCTGAACATATTTTGCCAAGCTCTTGAAGAATATCTATTACAGAATTCTTTAAATTGTCTAAAATCAAAAAATAGTATACTAAGGTCTCCGGAGAAATAGCTTCACTTTAATAATTGCCACCTAGCCTTTACGCGATATTTAATTTCCAGTGGAACCAATCGTTTGTTGTACATCCCAAATAACTAAATTTATTTATCTTTTCAATAGGCTGATCTTTAGCAAAGAGTATTCTATTTTGGACATCGTCCTTAGAAATGACCACATATTTAGTCTTATTTGCTACACTCTGGTGAAAACCTCCTGCAGTCCTTTATGGATATTGCATATTGTTTAAAAACTATCTGTAAGGATCCCTGAACCGACGGTATTTGAAGATCTTTTCAGAATAAAAGTTAAAACGGAGTGGTGACAGAATGCATCTTTTTCTCATCCCTTTTCTGATTTAAACTGTCTCCGAGTTTTGATAATCTATCCTCACAAACGCCCTATAAATGTAGATTGGCTATAATCCTGACATGTCTTTCACCAAGATTTATATAAATGTATAAGTTTTAACTCATTCTTATCAAAGTGCTCAACATGAACAAATCCCATTCTCAATTTGCGTTTTCTTTTTTTTTTATTGTTCACTTCCCTGCCTGAATAGAGATTTGCATGCAGTTTAAAATAAGTAGCAAATTACACTTTCTCAAGTCAAGGGAAAGTAAATTCCCAAAATACAACCATACAACATATCGACACCCACCCCTTTCATCAGCTTCCCCCAACAACGATATCGCTCAAAAACTATAAGTTTTATTTCTATTTCAAGTATTATAATATCATCTTTTTAAGAATTATGGTACCAAGAGAACGACAGGCCGACAGTCCGATGGACACACTACCAGAAATGGAAAGATATATTTTTTATAATCTAAGAACCCTGTAACTCTGTAACCAGAATTTAATCCCTTTTATATATTATTTCTTCTAAAAATGGAAAAGCACACTGAAATAGAAGTATATATTGATATATACGTCACCACCCTTCTAACCTCCTAACCCAATCCTTTCACCTCATATATCTTTAACTATATATAATTAACTAAAATTTTATCAAATATGCCGACCAAAAACGAAGAAAAATTCTCATAATAATATTGAAACTTTACAATATTTAAATAACTCCCACCCCTTTCACCTTCTTTCTCTTTTAGCATTAAAAATAACGAAAAAATAATGTAATTTTTCAACTGCTTAACTCAAAGAACCCTAAAAAAGACCCATAACAGAATAAATACAAAATCACCCTTCTAACTTCCTTTCCCACCACTTATACGTGGTATAAAAAAGTGAAGGAATAACTATGCTTAAAATCTGTTCATTATTGCACCAAAATCCTAGAAAAATTCCCATAATATTATTACAACTATACCATATTTGACCACTTCACTTCTTTCACACCTTTCCCCTATTAAAATTGATAGTAATGTAAAAATAATATAATTTCCAGATTCTTCGACTCCAAAAACCCTGAAATAGACCTACCCCACTCCTTTAATCCTTTATATATTTTATTTTACATAATATGTTTAAAATTTGTTCAAAAAACCGGGAGATATTTCAAAATTCTGTTTAAATTATACAATAATCAACAACTCCTGCCTCATTCACCTCTTCCTGGGTTAAAATTAAAAGCAATAAAAAACAACTTAATTTTTCGATTTCTCCCACCCCTTTCATCAATTTAACAAGAAATTAAAAAAATTTATAATATTACTATTCAAACATGTAAAATTTATCGGCCCCTACCCCTTTTATCCCCTTGGCTTCAAACGATATAAGGGTGACTAATTTTAGGCGTTTGGGTAAATGCTGAACAATTGGCAGATAGTAATGCTGAAGGTGTACGGTACCTCTACTCTGATTTCAGAACCTAGGTATTTCATTATTCGCATGGGAAATATCATACAAGCTGGATTTACGAAAGTGCGTTGCTTCCTTGTTTGGACAAGTGTCGACGAAGCAACTTCGCACCACCATATTTCGTGTTTTGAGTGATTGCCGTGAAGGCACAGAACCAGAAAATAAAAAAAAAATCCGGTCGTCTACCTACTCTTAGCAGAAGGACAACGAAAAATCTTGTATCAAGCGCAAGACAAAGATGGACAATCGCAATTGTCGAAAAAATACGGTGTTTCGCGAACAACCGGTCATCGAATTTTGAAGACAAATAATCTGCAAGTTCGACACATAAAAAGGCACCGAAATACACCACAAGACAGCTCGAAAAAATACCAAAATGTTACCGTGGACTTTGTGTTAAACATTTCACGCATGGGAAATTCATCAGTATGGATGATGAAAAATACTTTATATTTTCGAACAGTTCCCTCAGTGGAAATGACTCTTTCTACACTGACGATTATAAAGCAGCACCAGACGACATCAAATACGCTGGCAAAATGAAATTTGAACTAAAAGTGTTGATGTAGATTGCATTTTCATCGAACAGTATTTCAGCTTCATATTTCCAACCAAGCAGTGCTATTGCAGTCAATTCTGATGTGTATATCAATAAATGCTTGTCTAAGTTGAAGCAGTTTATCAAAGAAAATCATGCGCGCGACAAAATAATCTTCTGGCCAGGCCTTGCGCGTTATCATTATGCAAAAAAAAAACACGAGAATGGCTCAAAACTCAAAAAATCGAATTTGTACCGCAAAATGACAATCCACCAAATGTTCCACAGGCAAGACCAATTGAAAGATTTTGGGGAATACTTTCACGTAAAGTTTATGAAAATGGTTGGGAAGCAAAGAGCCACCGGCACTTGACTAGCACAATAAAGAAGAAAGAAATCGACATTTCGGTCGTCCAACACGTCATCCAACACCTGATGGTACCAAGCAAGCTGCGTAAAATCGCAGATAATGATCCATTCTCTGCATTGAAATATTTTTCCTGGTTTCACGCGCCTGAAATTAGTCTCAAGACTAATGAATCACTTCTATATATATATATATATATATATATATATATATATATATATATATATATATATATATATATATATATATATATATATGAGGCTGGTTTGAAAAGTCCGTACAAAAATAAAAACTACTTATGTGTTTGGGGTAAACCTTTTTTTATTTTTCGACATAGTCTCCTTTTAGGCTTATACACTTCGTCCAACGATGCTCTAGTTTGTTGATCCCTTCTGAATAATAGGATTTGTCCAAGTCTGCAAAATATCCATTAGTGTCAATCAGCAATCACCTCCTCGTTTGGATAAAATCTTTGTCCCGCCAGCCATTTCTTCAAATTGGGGAACAAATAGTAGTCCGAGGGAGCCAAGTCTGGAGAATAGGGGAGATGTGAAACGAGTTGGAATCCTATTTCCATTAATTTTGCGACCACAACTGCTGAGGTGTGTGCTGGTGCGTTGTCGTGATGGAAAAGGACTTTCTTGTGGGCCAATCGCGGGCGTTTTTCTTGCAGCTCGGTTTTCAAACGGTCCAATAACGATGAATAATATTCACCTGTAATAGTTTTACCCTTTTCCAGATAGTCGATGAGGATTATCCCTTGCGAATCCCAAAAGACAGTCGCCATAAACTTTCTGGCCGAGGGAACGGTCTTCGCCTTTTTTGGTGCAGATTCCCCCTTGGTTTCCCATTGTTTAGATTGTTGTTTGGTCTCAGGAGTATAGTAATGTATCCATGTTTCATCCACAGTGACGAAACGACGCTTAAAGTCCTCCGGATTCTTCTGGAACAGGTGCAAACCATCCTTGCAACACTTCACACGATTCCGTTTTTGGTTAAGCGTGAGCAATCGCGGCACCCATCTTGCGGATAGCTTTCTCATGTCCAAATGTTTATGCAAAATATTATGTACCCGTTCAGTCGAGATGCCCACAGCACTAGCAATCTCACGCACCTTAACTCTTCTGTCATCCATCACCATATCATGGATTTGATCAATGATTTCTGGAATCGTAACCTCCACAGGCCGTCCAGAACGTTCAGCGTTACTTGTGCCCATATGGCCAGTCCGAAAATTTTGAAACCACTTATAAACTGTTCTAATCGAAGGTGCAAAGTCACCATAATGTTTATCAAGCTTCTCTTTAGTCTCCTGAGGCGTTTTGCCTTTCATAAAGAAATAGACCAATATGGCTGAAACTTGGTGTGCGTTCATTCAAGAGATGCTACTAACTAAACATGACCTCGATACGCGCCGGTGGTGCCATCTCTCGGACTTTGCACGGACTTTTCAAACCAGCCTCGAATATATATATATATATATATATATATATATATATATATATATATATATATATATATATATATAAAGGGTGATTCATTTAGAGGTACTTTTTTTAAATAAAAAAAAAATGAATAAAAACAATTTTATTTTATAATCTTTATTATCATATAAAAGAACCATTCTTTACAATTATTTCTTAAAGATAATTTCTTTCAAATGTTGTCCGCGACTACGGTTAACAACGTCCATTCTGAAGTTCCAATTTTCAATGACGCGTGTGAGTATTTCGAGTGGTATTTGGCCAATGACTCGAGTAATATTAGCCTCCAATGCCTCAATTGTAGCTGGCTTATCCATGTAGACTTTGGACTTTACATAGCCCCAAAGGAAAAAGTCAAGAGGTGTGATGTCACATGATCTAGCCGGCCAATTCACTGGTCCAAAGCGTGAAATGATCTGTTCGCCGAATTGCACTCGCAGTAAAGCCATGGTTTCATGGGCTGTATGGCAAGTGGTGCCATCTTGTTGGAACCAAATTTCGTCGAGACCACGGGCTTCAATTTCTGGCATCAAATAGTCTGTTATCATGGCGCGATAACGGTCACCATTCACAGTAACATTCCGGCCGGCCTCTGTTTTGAAGAAATATGGACCGATTATTCCACCGGCCCATAAACCACACCAAACAGTTTTTTTTTTTCTGGATTTAATGGCAGCTCTTGAACCTCTTCAGGTTGTTCATCACCCCCCCAAATACGGGCATTTTGTTTATTCACGAACCCATTAAGCCAAAAATGGGCCTCATCGGTGAACAAAATTTTTCTCGAAAACAGTGGATCTTCTGCAAGCTTGTCAAGAGCCCAACGACTAAAACGGAAACGATTCGGAAGGTCGGTCGGCTTCAGTTGTTGCACTAGTTGAATTTTATATGCTTTTAAAGAAAGATCCTTACGTAAAATACGCCAAGTTGTTGAATATGACAGGCCAAGCTGTTGAGAACGGCGACGAATCGACACTTCACGGTCTTCGCGTACACTCTCCGCTACCGCCCCTATATTTTCTTCACTACGTGCTGGATGTGGTCTATTCGGTCGAGCATTATCCAATAATGAAAACTGGGTCTCAAACTTATTGATGGTAGAGCGAATTGTGCGTTCGGTAGGCCGATTATGTGGACCATAAGTTGCTCTAAGCGCCCGATACACATTCCTCGTAGAACGCCCATTTTCGTAATAAAGTTGAACAATTTGTAGACGCTGTGCCGGGCTAAGTCTTTCCATTATGAATTGTCAAACACTACTGAACAGGAATGCCACTTCAGTTGACACGACGCATGCGCAATCTGCAATTAAATCCCCATCACAAAAAGTACCTCTAAATGAATCACCCTTTATATATATATATATATATA
>CM032454.1:134882937-134890779 GCA_019049505.1 Pachyrhynchus sulphureomaculatus | reverse complement strand
TGCAAACCTCTTCTAAATCCCGCCTGTACGTTTAGGGGTCTGATAGAAACCAAATTTGAGAGTCAGTCTTTTCGTGATGATCTTGGGTGAATACCTTGTAAATCACGCTGAGGAGGAGGCAGTTCTCCGACACAATAACTAGGTCGCCCTTTTTGGAGAATAAAATGAATCTATGCATTTCGCTATCCACTAAGTATTTAGGACCTTCTTCCGAGCACTTGTTAAAGAGAATTCATAACACATCTTCTACCTTCCTTCCGCCATTCTTCCACATTTTGTGTTGATTTTTTAATTTTTTCCGGTGTAACCACCTCATTTGGGCTTCCAGAGCGTTCAGCATAATTTGTATCTGTACGACGCGTTTAAATTCATCATACCAGTAAATAATAAGTGATTTTCCAGAGGCAGAGCCCCATAACTCTTATCAACCCATTGCTTTGCTTGAACGTATATTTTCCCACCAAAAACAGTATTTAATCAACACACAAACTTTTCAGCCTACGTGTTATTAACTTTCATTTCGGATCTTGCTTTTAATCAACTTGTCTGTAAAACTATTACTACTTTAGCTTTTATTGTTCTTAGTTCTACATTATAATCGTCATCACTTAGTGGGAGGATTAAAAACCTATGAAACCGTAACATTTTGATTTTCCAACATTATGGGTTAGAATAAGGTATGGCCAGTATTAGGGGTTATGGGTATTCGATACATATTAAATTTAAAAGTAATTTTTTTTTTTTTTTTTTGGATGTTTTCTTCATTTAGTAGTCTAAAAGTTTGTTTTATATATTATTTTTCTATTTCCATTGTAAATTGAATTTAAAATAGATAAAAACTTGTTTAAATTTCTTTTATATACTGGTTCAAAATTTAGAAGTAACAGCTCTCGAGATTGTTAAGAATTATGTGCATCTGGGGCAAAAAAATTAATACGACGAGAGACAGTGTCAAAATTTCAAGAAGAATCAGACTTGGATGGTACGCATTTGGGAAATTAAGTTATATATTCAGAGATAAAGCCATCCCAAGTAACTTGAAGGCCAAAGTTTACGACCAGTGCTTCTTCCTGTATTTTACAATTTGGACACTGAATAAAGCCGATATATAAAAACTAGCTCGGACCCAGAGAGCACACGAAAGACAGATGAAACGGGATAAAGCTTAAAGAGAGAAAAAGAAACAAGTAATACGTGAACAAACGAAATTAAAGAATATTATAGAGCACGTAGCATTAAGAAAGTAGCAATAGGCTGGACACGTAGTACGCACGACCAATGATTGATGGTCCGAGCGAACAATGGGAATGGAGACCACGAGTACAGAAAAGGAGCGTAGGACATCCCAAAACAAGATGACGCGATGATCTACAGAGGGCCCGCGAGCATTGAATGTTTGACAACAGCTGCAAATAGATTAAGCACCCAGCATTGGATAGAAACTAGGCTTATAGTGAATGAGTGTGAATGGTCCGAATACAAAAAGAGGTCGTCAACATAACGAATCCAATAAACAACTTTTTTTTTTGTTTCCAAGCTCTTTTTGGAGAATTACGAAGTACATATAATAAAATTGCAAAGAAGATTGTGTCTGCTCATTAATTACACAGGCAACAAAATTGAACGAAACTCTAGACCCTGAGACCAGAGTATACTTTCTCAAAGGTTTTTGGTGCGCTTAATCCGAATCCGACCTCAGAATTGCTCCATCATATCCTAACCTAAATATTCAAAAAACACGGTTTTTTGCTATATCCGGGATTATATTAAAACCGCATTGCGGGGGGGGGGGGGGGGGGGGGGGGGGGGGGGGGGGGGGGGGGGGGGGGGGGGGGGGGGGGCATATGAAAGTACTAATCCTCCACATTAAAATGCATTTGAATTTTTCAGATATCTTATTTCTTCTCGGAAAAATCATTTCTCAAGTAGCAAACATTGTTTATTTTTTATCATACGTGGTGTCCCATTTTAATGTACCAAGCTTGTTAATTTTTTTATGTCAACTTCTAGTAAAAAAAAAATTTTAGACAAATGTTAAAGGAGCCATAAAATGATATAATTGTGACGACCTTGGAAGATCATTTTGAAAGTCATTTTAAGGTCAACTTTGATTTTTTTCAAATGGAAACCCATATTTTTTATGACTGCATCATGTTTCTCGCAAAAATATACAACTTTTGTTCGAAAAATTTTTCTCGATAATAATAATTTAGACTCTTGAGAATTCTGACCCGTAATATCGCATCCGCAATTTTGATTTTTTTAAGGTTAGAGACAAACCATGACTCGATGCGGTTAAACCCGACAACGAAATTCGAATTCAGCATCCCAAAAATCATATAATTACACTACTCTCGCCTGTCGGATCAACTATTTTTTTTTTTGATATGGTTTGTAACGAAAACGCCAAACTAATTGATTTCAATGGACGACTTCTCCGAGAAGAAATAAAATATCTGAAAAATCAAAATGCATTTTAGTTGAAGAGTAGAACTTTCTCATGCCGCAGCGAGTTTTGTAGAGAAAAATTAATTCGCAGTATAATATAATCCCGAATATAGCGAAAAAACAGTGTTTTTTTTTTTACATTTTTAGGTTAGGATATTTCGAAAATCTGATGTGATGGAGCAATTATGAAGTTGTATTTAGATTTAGTATACCAAAAATCTTCGAAAAAGTATAATAAGTAAATTTAGAAAGTATGTAGAAAATTACAATAGCAGACCCTTGTTCTTACTAAACGGATTTGAAAAAATGTTCTTATTTACACACTTACATCAGTAATATTGGACAAAACAGATTGTACTATTTTGCAATAATAGTCACTAATATAAAACTGATTCGGTGTAGGCAAAATTCATCGACCTCGAAATAAATTTGTAAAAAGTAATTTTTTCACTAGACAAAAATTTTGTAACTGTTATAGGAAAAATGTTTCAAATACTCTCAATATCATAATATGACATAGGTGGAGTCTATATCGCTTCCTTTATGCTGATAGATCACAACTCATACGTTATTTACATAGAAATAATATTCCGGCAAAAAGAGAGCGTTATGAGGCCGAACTTTCAGGAAAAAATACGAGTATTATGCGGGTGAAATTACATGTACATGTTATTGATTATAAAAAAACACTCCTCTCACTCTTTTATTTGAAGAGTTAAGCAAAAATGTGAAATACAGAAGGTGTAGCCCCTTTAAAGGAATTTTTTTATAGAGTTAAAACAGATCGCGTTTTGGACATACGGGGTCTGTCCCAAAAGTAATGAGAAAGTTTTTTTGTTGCCAACCAGAAGGGCTGAAGTGACGCGGTTTTCGGTGGGATAGTTGGTGGAAGGTCTCAGGTAAAGAATACGACCCGAGTCAATCGCCTGTAAGCCATTGCAGAGTGAGAATCGCTATCGGAGTAAAGTCCTGTTCGGTCGTCTCGTCAGAAAAAATAACCGGTCAAGTGCAAGTTGAACTTGCGCAATTAGTTTTCAACAAAGTTTGTTTCCGATCTTTACTAAAAACTGACGAACTTGAAATTTTTGTTTTTTTTTATATACCAGATAAATTATTAAAAGTAATGCACTCATGATAACTTTCGTTCAATTTCCAATATTCCAAAATTTTTGGATCTACTTTTTGAGATAGAGGGGGAGACAGCGATTTTTCGCGATTTTTTCAAAATAATATAAAGAAAAGTGTGCGCATGTAAGACATTATATATATGTTTGAACTCGTATTTTTACAAGCTTTCATTTGACTCCCCAGTCGATGACCTTGTATTTTTTTTACTAACAAAATTTAACTTTCAAAACTACACGGCTCTGATGAGACGATCAATTTCTATATTAGTACCATATTTCAACTTTTTATGTTAAATAGTTTCGAAGAAAATCAGGTGTGACAGACGGATAGACAGACAGACAGATGGACAGACACCGAAGTGATCTTATAAGTGTTCCGTACAGAACACTAAAATGGCAACTTTGTAGCAACATTTCGCAAATAAATTTTGCGTGAGTGGCGAGACCATAACGCTGATTAAGGAAGCTTTCAAAGAGGAAGCCATGTCCCAAGCAATGGTTTACACGTGGCACAAGATGTTTCGGGAAAACTACACCTGGATCCTGCACCACGATAACGCGTCATGCCACAACTAGCTTCTCATAAAAAAGTTCCTCTCCGAGTATAAAGTGGCAACTCTGCTTCAGCAGCCGTACAGCCCTGGCTTGGCACCGCCGGACTTTTTTTTGTTTTCACGAATCAAGAGAAGCTTGAAAGGGTACCATTTTTGGGACGCTGGAGGGGATCAAAGAAACCTCGGCGCAGTGCTTAAAGAAAGTTTTCTTCGCCGACTTCCAGAGGGCGTACCAGGAGTGGCAGACACACTGGAAACGGTGTATCGACGTACTAGGGTGCTATTTTGAAAAATTTTTGTTTTGTACTTTTATCTGTAAAAAATCTTCCTTTATGAATTTTTTCTCATTACTTTTGGGATATACCCTGTATGTTACAAACTGTATATTATTTTTCAACTTCTAATTCTAGAAACGTATCTAGGTATTTTTATGATGTTTATTATGAAAAAAAGTGAAAGGAGGAAATTTTTATAGTAGTAGGTAATATCTAAGCGTATGAAAACTGTTTTTCAGGTAGGATTTTCGTTATCTCAAAAATGAACAATAATTGTGTATCTTGTTTTATACGTTGACTTATCTATTGCTAAACTTCTAAAAGTAATTCTTCTAGTCGATAAACACATTTTTGTAAAGTATTTTG
This sequence comes from Pachyrhynchus sulphureomaculatus, assembly GCA_019049505.1. Lineage (NCBI taxonomy): Eukaryota > Metazoa > Arthropoda > Insecta > Coleoptera > Curculionidae > Pachyrhynchus > Pachyrhynchus sulphureomaculatus. The sequence continues at coordinate 134,886,009 of CM032454.1, read as the reverse complement.
AATGCTGAACATATTTTGCCAAGCTCTTGAAGAATATCTATTACAGAATTCTTTAAATTGTCTAAAATCAAAAAATAGTATACTAAAGTCTCCGGAGAAATAGCTTCACTTTAATAATTGCCACCTAGCCTTTACGCGATATTTAATTTCCAGTGGAACCAATCGTTTGTTGTACATCCCAAATAACTAAATTTATTTATCTTTTCAATAGGCTGATCTTTAGCAAAGAGTATTCTATTTTGGACATCGTCCTTAGAAAAATGACCACATATTTAGTCTTATTTGCTACACTCTGGTGAAAACCTCCTGCAGTCCTTTATGGATATTGCATATTGTTTAAAAACTATCTGTAAGGATCCCTGAACCGACGGTATTTGAAGATCTTTTCAGAATAAAAGTTAAAACGGAGTGGTGACAGAATGCATCTTTTTTCTCATCCCTTTTTGATTTCAACTGTCTCCGAGTTTTGATAATCTATCCTCACAAACGCCCTATAAATGTAGATTGGCTATAATCCTGACATGTCTTTCACCAAGATTTATATAAATGTATAAGTTTTAACTCATTCTTATCAAAGTGCTCAACATGAACAAATCCCATTCTCAATTTGCGTTTTCTTTTTTTTTTATTGTTCACTTCCCTGCCTGAATAGAGATTTGCATGCAGTTTAAAATAAGTAGCAAATTACACTTTCTCAAGTCAAGGGGAAAGTAAATTCCCAAAATGCAACCATACAACATATCGACACCCACCCCTTTCATCAGCTTCCCCCAACAACGATATCGCTCAAAAACTATAAGTTTTATTTCTATTTCAAGTATTATAATATCATCTTTTTAAGAATTATGGTACCAAGAGAACGACAGGCCGACAGTCCGATGGACACACTACCAGAAATGGAAAGATATATTTTTTATAATCTAAGAACCCTGTAACTCTGTAACCAGAATTTAATCCCTTTTATATATTATTTCTTCTAAAAAATGGAAAAGCACACTGAAATAGAAGTATATATTGATATATACGTCACCACCCTTCTAACCTCCTAACCCAATCCTTTCACCTCATATATCTTTAACTATATATAATTAACTAAAATTTTATCAAATATGCCGACCAAAAACGAAGAAAAATTCTCATAATAATATTGAAACTTTACAATATTTAAATAACTCCCCCCCCTTTCACCTTCTTTCTCTTTTAGCATTAAAAATAACGAAAAAATAATGTAATTTTTCAACTGCTTAACTCAAAGAACCTTAAAAAAGACCCATAACAGAATAAATACAAAATCACCCTTCTAACTTCCTTTCCCACCACTTATACGTGGTATAAAAAAGTGAAGGAATAACTATGCTTAAAATCTGTTCATTATTGCACCAAAATCCTAGAAAAATTCCCATAATATTATTACAACTATACCATATTTGACCACTTCACTTCTTTCACACCCTTTCCCCTATTAAAATTGATAGTAATGTAAAAATAATATAATTTCCAGATTCTTCGACTCCAAAAAACCCTGAAATAGACCTACCCCACTCCTTTAATCCTTTATATATTTTATTTTACATAATATGTTTTAAAATTTGTTCAAAAAACCGGGAGATATTTCAAAATTCTGTTTAAATTATACAATAATCAACAACTCCTGCCTCATTCACCTCTTCCTGGGTTAAAATTAAAAGCAATAAAAAACAACTTAATTTTTCGATTTCTCCCACCCCTTTCATCAATTTAACAAGAAATTAAAAAAATTTATAATATACTATTCAAACATGTAAAATTTATCGGCCCCCTACCCCTTTTATCCCCTTGGCTTCAAACGATATAAGGGTGACATAATTTTAGGCGTTTGGGTAAATGCTGAACAATTGGCAGATAGTAATGCTGAAGGTGTACGGTACCTCTGCTCTGATTTCAGAACCTAGGTATTTCATTATTCGCATGGGAAATATCATACAAGCTGGATTTACGAAAGTGCGTTGCTTCCTTGTTTGGACAAGTGTCGACGAAGCAACTTCGCACCACCATATTTCGTGTTTTGAGTGATTGCCGTGAAGGCACAGAACCAGAAAATAAAAAAAAAATCCGGTCGTCTACCTACTCTTAGCAGAAGGACAACGAAAAATCTTGTATCAAGCGCAAGACAAAGATGGACAATCGCAATTGTCGAAAAAATACGGTGTTTTCGCGAACAACCGTCATCGAATTTTGAAGACAAAATAATCTGCAAGTTCGATACATAAAAAAGGCACCGAAATACACCACAAGACAGCTCGAAAAAATACCAAAATGTTACCGTGGACTTTGTGTTAAACATTTCACGCATGGGAAATTCATCAGTATGGATGATGAAAAATACTTTATATTTTCGAACAGTTCCCTCAGTGGAAATGACTCTTTCTACATTGACGATTATAAAGCAGCACCAGACGACATCAAATACGCTGGCAAAATGAAATTTGAACTAAAAGTGTTGATGTAGATTGCATTTTCATCGAACAGTATTTCAGCTTCATATTTCCAACCAAGCAGTGCTATTGCAGTCAATTCTGATGTGTATATCAATAAATGCTTGTCTAAGTTGAAGCAGTTTATCAAAGAAAATCATGCGCGCGACAAAATAATCTTCTGGCCAGGCCTTGCGCGTTATCATTATGCAAAAAAAAACACGAGAATGGCTCAAAACTCAAAAAATCGAATTTGTACCGCAAAATGACAATCCACCAAATGTTCCACAGGCAAGACCAATTGAAAGATTTTGGGGAATACTTTCACGTAAAGTTTATGAAAATGGTTGGGAAGCAAAGAGCCACCGGCACTTGACTAGCACAATAAAGAAGAAAGAAATCGACATTTCGGTCGTCCAACACGTCATCCAACACCTGATGGTACCAAGCAAGCTGCGTAAAATCGCAGATAATGATCCATTCTCTGCATTGAAATATTTTTCCTGGTTTTCATCACGCGCCTGAAATTAGTCTCAAGACTAATGAATCACTTCTATATATATATATAATATATATATATATATATATATAGCGAGCGTATATATATATATATATATAT
>CM032454.1:134860437-134875437 GCA_019049505.1 Pachyrhynchus sulphureomaculatus | reverse complement strand
ATCATCTTCGTTCAACAATGCTTGCAATTCCACAACTTCGTATTTTTTTGGCGGTTTTCCACTTCCTTGTCTGCAACATTAAAGTCACCACTTTTGAAACGCCGAAACTATCGCTCACACATATCTGGTGTTGAAGCATGTTCACCATAAGCTTCTAGAAGTAATCGGTATGATTCAACAGCAGTTTTCTTCAAATGAAAACAAAAAATTAATGCTGTCCGCGAATGCTCTTTGTTCGGTATAAATTTCGACATATTGAACACAACAACACAACACTATGCACATACTTTTCCAATTTATCTCTCGTGCGCGTCTGACACTTGATGGCACAACAAAATGGCGCAGTATCAAATCTTTATAGCACAAACAGCATTGGTACACCATCTGTTGTCTGAAATCCGCATTTCATACTTGTACACCTGGTATTTTATTGATGTTTTTCTTCGTCATTGTGAGGGTATCGGCTCTGTACGTAAGAACGTGTGGAGCCGTTCTTACGTTCTCTGATATTTAGTTACAATTAATTAAATAGTTTGGACAGCAAATACGGAAATAGACAAAGATAGTTAGTTTTTAAAAGAAAAAGTCACGGCTAAACGCTTGCTCTTGGGAACTTACCCCATAGGCGCCTTGCCTCAAGCGATGCGGGCGAGTTTTCTAGATCGACAACATCAAAACATAACATTTATACCGATATGCCCGACCTAGAAGAAATGCGCAATGTAAGCGATTTATGAAGCGTCTACCACTGTGGTTTACGTGGGCGGCTTGCCACGAGTGAAGCAAGCGACTAAACTAAAACAATACGTTTATATCGAGAATTTTTTGATAATATCGTATTAGTTACATTTGGCAAAAATCAGAACACGTCATACAAGATTAGAGTGTAATTATACAGAAACAATAAATACTCTACTCAGTATATATCACCACTACACCAAACAATTTATTTTTTTTTTTTTTTGCACTCGACGGCGTTTCGCTAACCATGTTAGGTTCATCAGGAGCGATGATTGACTGGTTTTTTGTTTTTTTTAGCTTCATCAGGAGCGATGATTGACTAAAGCTAAACTATAAATCTACCCTATTTATACTTAGCCTAATCCTTGAATTACTCAAGCGGAACTAATGGCATAGGCCATCAGTTCCGGTCAAGTAAACAGTAGAGGGGACTATAAGGAATAGGCCCTCTGTCTTTATTTAAACTACTTTTACATTTTATAATTTCCATACTTTCGTGTGCGTTCAACAATCTCCTAATCAGATACATTTTTAATTAATCTTAGATGATCTAATGTTACAATATGAGCAGCTTCAAGGGCATGTTCGGCAATGCTAGACTTTTCTGTTCTACTGTATTTTAAGTGTGCTAAATGTTCTTTAAATAGTGTTTTAATTGAACTTTTAGTTTGCCCAACATACTTTTTGTCACAATCAATACAACTAATGTCATAAATTCCACTTTTCTCACAATTAGGAACCTTATCTTTGGGATTTCCTAAGATATGCCTCAGATTGTCTGATGACTTATAGATTAAGGTGAAGCCTACCTTATTAAATACCTTATTGAGTCCCCTGCTATATTTCGGATTATATGGTATCAACAAGATTTCAGATTATTAAAAAAATGAACTTTACAGTTTCTTTGGCTCATGCAAGTCTCTATTCATAACACACTCTCAACCACATTATTCATAATCAACATATATTTCTTCGCATCTGTACATATTTAAAATCTTCCTAATACTTCTGTATTGTTTGTAAATATTTTTTAAAGGATATAGCCAATAACATTAAAGAAAACATAAATTTATTAGGATTTCTGTAGAAACATTTGCAGTCCGTATCCGAAAAATGAAGTAATTTTATTTATTTCTTATTTTCATAGAATCCTTAATCTTTCCTTGTTTATGTTCGCGATGGTTGGACATCAAGCTGTTTTTAGAGAACTGAAATGATAGAATCTTGAATTTTCATATATTGGAATGAGCCAAGATATCCTAAATTTACTAAAAATTTGTTAATAAAATTCACTATATATTATTATCTTTTTGGATTCTACCTTCTTCTTCTTTTTCTTCTTTATATTAGGCATTCTTGCCTATTTTTCTTTAGTGTATCGTCGCTACAGGTGGTCGTTCCATCTTTTTCGTAAGCATCCTATATTCCTTCGGCTTACAGGTCATTTATCTCGATCTATTTTCACTAATCATCGTTCGGACATTCTATTAATGTGTTGGTTCCATTCTTGTTTTCTGTTTCTTATCCACGTGTTAATATCCTCTACTTCACATATGTGCCTTATGTTGCATTTGGTTCTCTCTCCCAAAGTGTTCTTCCTGCGATTATTCTTAATGTTTTCGTTTCACTTGTTTGTAAGTATCTCTCAGTTTAGGGTGTTTTTAGTTTTGCCTCTGCTGTGTAGGTCATAATTAGTCGAACTACAGATTTATATATACGAGATTTTCCTTCTGTTCTCAACTATTTATTTTTCCAAATATTATCATTCAAGCATCCTGCTATTCTATTGGCTTTTACTATTTGTTCTTTTATTTCTTCTTCTATGTTGTTGTTATATGATAATTTAATTCCTAAATATTTAATTGTCATCACATGCTCTATAATCTGATTATTGACTTCCAGCTTGCACCTAATTGGTTCTTTGGAGATAACTACTGATTTGGTTTTTTCAGCCGATATATGAAAATATGAAAATATTAGATTTCTTTCAGATTCCACCTAAAATTTTAATTCTAAAATTTCTGGTATATCATCGATCAATTTTGAATGATTTCCGAGATATCGATACCTAAGAAATAAAAAGTTTTACTTTTAGATTATCCACACTATCTTAAGGGCTCATTTTAGAGTATTTTTTCTAGAAGAAAATTTACCACCCTCTTATTCAGAGCACTACTTTTTTTTCAGACATGTAAATTTTGAACAAAAATACACTTTAATGCTGGTTACAATCTAACATGGAACAGAAGTTTTCACGATTTTGGTTAAACTCGCCGTAGAATATTATATAGTCATTATATTCTATCGATAACAGAGCTAACTGATGCTCAAAACTTTGTCTTGCCCAAATACCAGAAATTTGCCATTTCGTTTAACAACCTTCCAGTCGTGGAAGTAATCTGCAGTGTTGAGGCGTAAGTTTTGTTTTGTCTTTGTAGTCCATTGTAATCCACGAATGCCTGTTCCTGGTCTTCTAAGTAATTTTTTCTAGTAGATGGCATACTAAATACTGCTAATACTGTTTTGATTTGGTTTATGAACATCGGAAACATATCCTCATTTGAACTAATTTTGCATATCTTCCCAATTCTCATTGTATCAATATAATCGTTAGATTATTAAGTTTGATATAAACACTCGTTTTTTTTTTTGTACTATTTTTAATAGAAAATTTTATCATGATCACATATAAAAATATACTATCTTATTGTCCTATTTCACACCGTTTTAAATATAATACTGTGACATAAAATATTCGCTTCTAGTTAATAGTCCATAAAATTACCTATTCTATTTAAACCGTATGCTAAAACAGCTTTTAAAACCCATTTTGAAATTTTATAAGCAATTTAAAGTGACGATTAACATTAAGTATAAACTTTTAAAACGCAAAGTTAAGTCAAATTCAACAGCCATGAAATTACCACTTCATAAAACTATTATGGTTTTCCATGATTTTTATTTTATTTAAATTTCAAATAAAATAAAAAGAACTAATATTAGGGCAAATTTAGAAGCTGTGCTAAACTTAACCCTAACCCATGACGAACTAGGTTACCTATATCTTTACTTAAGTTATATGAATACTCTATTATTACCTAATTGATTTACCGATCAGACAGCGATTGATTAGTTTTATTGACTAATAGCTAGTTTCTACGCTGTAACTATTATACAATGATTTGGTTAGAACATGATTTACAATTTATATCTTAAAATATATACATGACAGGAAACTAACTAACTTAACCTAGGTAAGAAATTTATATAAATGTATTGAGAGAACTTAAGATATTTCATAAGCAGAAAACTTAAAACTAAACTTAATATTAATTAATTAACTTAAGCTAGTCCGGTGGCAGGGGATCGCAGGCGCATAGTGGGTAGAAAAAAAACATTACCTTTCAAAAATCCCTCAAATTTTATCGAATCACCATATATTTTTTTTTAAATCATCATAAGAAAATTTAGAAAAGAACTGTCGAGCCATATTTTGAAAATATATATATTTTAAATAGTCATTTTACGCAAATACTGTGATAAAAAATTGACCAGTCCGAGAAAAAAAACACTATTGACTTTACTATTGATTTACTATTGAGCAGACATATGTATTCCTACGTATTTTTGGTCACTGAATCCAAATATGATAGCCTATTTGTTAATAAACCTATTGAATTCGAAAAAAATGGTCCAAAAACAGCCTCAAAGTGGTCAAAAGTCAAGTTAACAATAATAAAGAGAATACATATTCTAATGTATTTTTAGTCGTTGAATCCAAATATGATATATGATACTAATAGTCTTTATTTTTTGTTAATTTATATTTTGTAAAATTTAAAACGAAATTTTTGTTCGCATGATTTTTAACGGACATACAGTTAATTACAAATACTTAATTAAATATAGTATTGAAAAAAAAAATCCTTGTGCATATATTATTATTATACCTTAAGTTTCAATATAACAATAAGAAAAAATGCCCACACTGTTATTTAAAAATTTAGTTTTAAGATATGAAAATTTGCCTGCTGTCGTGCGCAGCCGGAAATTTTACGTACAAAGCAGGACGAAATGGTCAAAAAAAGTCCGACAATTTTTTCTTGCGTTACAATTATAACTATACTTGATATTACAAAATCATTAAAAACTTTAAAGAAACTTTCTCTTTCATCGTAATTTTGCTCTCAAAAAAGTGTTCATTATAAACATATTTTTTGCTTATTATTAATCTTGGAACATAAACTTAAAATAAAAAAAATATTGAAAGGTAGGAAATGAAAGGTTAAAGTCTAAGCTTTAAGTATAAAGTATTTATATTTCATTTAAACAAGCAGGTACAAAGAAACAGTTATTGAAAATACAAAAATTCAAATTTACTCGATGAAATTAAATGATTTACTTACTCTCTGGCCGTCATATAGAATCTGCCATTTTGAATTTTTCAAAACTGTTATCGGATTCTTAATCAGCACCCCGAGAAACCCCTTAGGAGCCAATTTCAAAATATTTAGCGGTATAGAGAAACTTTAATTTAGTCACAAATGGGAATGGAAGCATGACTCCCACTACAACTGAAGGGGTTCAACCAGCCATTTTATTTTAAATATTTTTTTTAAATTACGATAAAACTAAAAAAGAATATATATATATATATATATATATATATATATATATATATATATATATATATATATATATCAATTAAATTGAAGATGTGAGCCACCGAAGAAAACGTTCGACTATAAAGTAGGACCTAAAAATAATAACTTTAAAATTATACACAATGTCATTTTTCAGGGCGGTAACAAGGTCAATTAAATTATAAAAGGTTGACTGGAAAACCGCTGCTTTGGATTTCTGAACACGTAACTAAATTTATTAATGTCATTCTAAATCAAATAATCTGTCCAAAATTTTCCCATGTTTATCGGCAAAATTAAATATGATGTGAGGTAATGTTACGCTTTTTTTTTTATTAAATTATGTGTATAAAATATATACCAATATAATTGTTCCTGTGTGTATGAAAACATCTTATTATTTAATAATATATACAGGGTGAGTTCATTATCTCATTTGTTTCGGGAATGACGAAAAAATATTAAATACAATAGTTTTAGGAAATGTTAAGGTGCACAGTTGAAAATTATTTTTAAGTATACAGTGTACTACAAAAAAGTGTGGCCGATATAACATATGTTTTTTTAAATGGAACTTCCTATTTTCTAATTTATTTTTAAATTCTGCGTAAAATTTTATAACCTTTTTATTAATAATGTTATATACCTAAACCTAGTAGTTTTTCCGATATTTCAATTTAAAAAAAAAAATACTAGTTTTCAGTTTTGTAAAAAATTGCCAAATTGTTTCTGAAGGTGGAATATTCATAATTGGTACAAGCTTTCTATAGAGATGAAAAAAAGATATATGTAAAGAAATTTGCGCTACGTGCTACAGTGTGTTAAAAATAAATTTATGCATCTCGACTATTTTCAATTGAAACATCTCAGATTTTTTAAATGGCACACCCTGTATATTATTATTTTTTTTGATAGATTTTACAAAACCCTCCAACTTTTTTTAAGTATGTCCTATACCTATTTCTAATAGTTTTATTTTGAATTTTTCAATTTTTATCGTTGTTTTTAATACACTTAACGCTATAACATCATGGTTGCCAAGACAAAACAAAAATATAGGCATATTTTAACATGTCTATTAAGCAAGTAAAAATAGTTTAATTGGTTGTAGCAAGTGACGTATAAAGGTAATAGTTATGGATTTTCCTAAATTGTAATTGACATGGTTTATATACTGGGCGAGGCGGGAAAAAACTGTTTTTTGGCAGTAAGGCTTTACGGAGCGAAGTACCCTAATAGACGTATACTATCTAGAAAATGTTTTTAGTGCTTAATGGAACGGTTTGATGGTAGTGGTAGCGTTGAGTATACGAAACGGAAAGTAGTAAACCAGAACGCTACCGATGAGGAAAAAGAGATGGAGATTTTACTTCATGTTGAAAATAATCCCCAGGTCAGCAGCCGTCAACTAGCTAACTTATCTGACATATCCCAATCTACGGTTAATCGCACCACGAGAAAATACAAGTATCATCCCTTTCATATGGAACTACACCGAGGACTTCAAGATCGTGATTTTGAACGACGAGTAAATTTTTGTACCGCCATGAATGGAGCAATAGAGGCCGATCCAAATTTTTTTTCCAGAATAATGTTTTCTGATGAAGCTACTTTTCGCAGTAATGGAGTAGATAACAGCCATAACATGCATTATTATTCAACAGTTAATCCATTTTGTGTCCGGGCAGTTCAAAACCAAAACCCCTGGTGTGGAATATTAAATTTTCGAATTATCGGTCCATATTTTTTTCTGTGAACCGTTTACCGGGCCTAGATATTTAAATTTTTGCAAAACGAATTACCCCAGCTTCTAGAAGAAGTTGATAAATTTAAAAGGAAACAAATGTGGATTCAACAAGGTGGAGCTCCTGCTCATTACCTCCAGGAATTTTTAAACGATCGTTACCCACAAACATGGATCAGTAGGGATGGATTCATTCAGTGAACCTCGATCATGTGTCTTAACACCTTTAGACTTCTTTTTGTGAGGTTACATTAAAGATCGTGTTTATGTAAATCCCCCTACAACACCAGTAGATATGAAAAATAGGATACAGGATGCATGCAGAACAATAACGCCCTTTATGCTAAGGAAAGTGAAGGAAAATATAGTAAAACGACTAAACATGTCAATTCAAGTAGACGGGCATATTTTTGAACATTTATTACGTCATAATAATTAATTATTAGATAAGTTAAACTATATTAAAATTATTATTAACTATTTGTTTATATTTTCACAATAGCGTAAGTGTATTAAAAACAAGTGTAAAAATTGAAAAATTCAAAATAAATCGAAAACTATTAGAAATAGGTATATGACATACCTAGTAAAAGCTGGAGGGTTTTGTAAAATCTATCAGAAAAAATAATAATATATAGGGTGTGCCATTTAAAAAATTTGAGATTTTTCAGTTTAAAATAGTCGAAATGTATAAATTTATTTTGAACACTCTGTAGCATTTAATTAAAATTTCTTTAGAAGTATCTTTTTTTCTTCTCTATAGAACACTCGTACACTCGTACCAATTATGAGTATTCCTCCTTCAGAAACAATGGCGCTACTGGCAATTTTTTACAAAACTGAAAACTAGTATTTTTAAAAAAAAAATTGAAATATTAGAAAAACTACTAGGTTTAGGTATATAACATTAATAATAAAAAAGTTATAAAATTTTAGGCAGAATTTAAAAATAAATTAGAAAATAGGATTATCAATTTAAAAAAAAAAAAACATATGTTATGTCTGCCACACTTTTTTGAAGTACCCTGTATACTCAAAAATAATTTTAAACTGTGCACTTTAACATTCCCTAAAACTATTTATTTTAACATTTTTTCTGTCACTCCCGAAACAAAAGAGATAATAAACTCTAACGTTGACTCACCCTGTATATATATATATATATATATATATATATATATATATATATATTATATATATATATATATATATATATATATATATATATATATGTATATATATATATATATATATATATATATATATATATATATATATATATATATATATATATATATATATATATATATATATATATATATATATATATATATATATATATATATATATATATATATATATATATATATATATATATATATATATATATATATATATATATATATATATATATATATATATATATATATAAGCAGTGAAGGTAATAGTGAATCAAGTCGGAAAAAGTGTGCCGCTAGCTCTTGCTCTTGCAATAGGCTGCCTAACCGTTAAATATGAAACAATATTATGTAGCAAAGAACATAATAAATATAAAATGCAACGTCTCTCTCTCTCTCTCTGTCTGTTAGTGCGCTTATCACTCGAGAACCACTTATCCAATTTTCGTCATTTTTTTTTAATTCATACATATGTTCTCTGGCCAGGTTATAGGATATATTTTTATTACGTTAGGTAACATAAGGAATAAGTAATGATGATAATAGCGAATCAACTCCACGCGAGCAGAGCCGCGGGCACGGCTAGTATATAATTAGAGGACTTTTCTGTTATTACAATAATTCTAAATCGAATTCGTTCTTTTTTGTAACATAACTGAAAACGGGCAATTTTTCATCAGTTTACTCACTGTTCTCTTATTCGTCAAATCTATCCGGAGACGCGTTTCGCCGTATTACGGCTCATCAATCGGGCTAGGAGTGACAAACAAGAGAACATAATTTACGGGTACTTATCCAAGAAGTTACGGGACACGAAGGTGGGATACAGTGAATTGTACTAAGTACGCATACCTGTACTGTACTGTGTCAGCTTTCGATGGAGTATTAGATATGCGTATTTAGTACAATTCGTTTTATCCTATGAATTTGCTAAAATATCAGAAAACATAACATCCTATAGTAATTTTCATCATTTCGATTTCAGCTGTTCAAAATATATAATTACGTAATTACTTAATATGCTGCAGAAGAAACTACTTTTGAGTGATTGCCTATGTTTACTGAGTAAGACAGAGACAGACAGACAATTTTATAATAAATATCGGTTATCCAGTACATTTTAAATAAAGCTACTAGTTATGTCAGGATATTATTTACTGTGTGTATTATCGTATTTCCTCAGTTATAAAAAATTATTTTTTACTTTACCTATAGTTAAATATCTTTAGACCATTAATGCAATTCTGCATGTTTCTTAATTATAACCATATTTCTTCACGTTTGAATCAATTTTTTTACCAGTTGATGAATTGTTAAGTAAAAGGAGATATAAAATAAATTCATTACTAAAAGAAAGAAGTCTAAAAAGCTTCGTTAGCTAATGGCTAAAGGGTTTCGACAAAGCTAGTGTGCGGTTCTCAAATAATAATAATTTATCTAGAGCAGACGCGGGCTTAAACTAGTTTAGGTTAGACGTTTTTTCATGTACGATTAATTTTTTTAAGGGTTTCTTAAAAGCTCTATAAAAACTAGACGCTCCTCTTTACATAATGCTATCACGATTGTTTGCGACCTTGGTAGAGAAACAAAGTTCTATTCTATTTTTATCTTTCGTTCTCCGTTACTTGTTTTATACAATTCTAAAAACAAAATTTTTCATTTTTCGAGATAAGCGAGGAGCATTTACGTCTTAAGCATATAATTTAAATATTCAGTACCGTTTATCACAGGAAAATTACGACTCTTTTCAAACTTTCATAATACCGAAAGCGACAATATAAAAGCCCTAAAATTTTAAAGTTGTATAGTCGACGTCATCTTTTTGTTTGTGTGAACTTTAAAAGGTTTTTAGAGCTTGTAAGTTTTTTCATAAAAAAGGCCGTGCAGTTAAGTGCAAGGAGAGAATATTGCGCTGCTGAAAAATTTCATAAACATCTAGTAAACTAAAGAAAGTTAAAAAAAAAATACTTTGTAAACAGGGTTATAAAAACACTTTAACAATGTAAACATATTTATCTTTGGTGCCAAAAATTGTTTTAAATATAGTAATAACATTTCAGTTAGGGTTCTAATTTCACAATCATTTCATGTATGATTCAGACTGGTTAATATTGTAAATAACTCTTAGGAGTATGATTTTAAGTAGCGTTTCGGGTATCGTTTTATACATTTTTTGTTCATAGTCTGCTCCAGTTATGCTTTATAAACATCAAGATCCAATAATATGTGTTCATTATTTTAAAAACTTAAATTGAGAAATATTTCTTCAATTTATGGTTTGTTATTTGTAACTACCCGAACGTAATTTTGGTAGAGATATAATATATATATATATATATATATATATATATATATATATATATATATATATATATATATATATAGTCAGTCCAAAAAGTCTCCATACACCATCTGCTTTCTATACTATTTTTCTGTTATGTTTAACTAATTTATTTTAACTATGAGTTTATGAGTTTAAATTAATATTTGAAACTTAACCAACGAATATTATTATTAAAAACAACTACGGGACATTTTATTACATCATTATTATAAAAATGTAAACAAAATTAATATCAAAAAAGTCTCCATACACCCAAGAACTGCATTGAAAAAACACGTTATAATCAGCCGCATTTTGTCAAGCTATCTATTGCTCGCTAAACTAAAAACAAATTAATAATGTTCGGTGATATTTTATTATCTCTCACTTGTTGCTAGTAATTTTTGCAGTGGATTTTCAAAGTAGTATTAAAAATGAGCCAGAGAAATTGTGAAATTCCATTTCAAGCTCGAAAGATTATAACTGATTTGTAGAAAGATGGAAAATCGTACAAAAATATAGGAAAAATTGTTAAAAAGTCGCATGCTACTATTCAGTACATTGTAAACCAGTATAAATGAACGGGTTCCTATAAAATTTGAACACGCTCCAGTAGTTACAAGAAATTGGCTGGATTTGAGAATCTGTAATCTTCGGTGATGAAACTAAAATTAACCATAATTATTGTAAAGCAACTGAGCACGATCGTGCTCCGTAACTTCTGGGATAAGTACCACTTGATACCACACTTGTTTGTCAATCCTAGCCTGACTGACGAACCGTGATACGACGAAACGCGTCTCAGGATGGATTTGACAGACAAGAGAACAGCTAGTAAGCTGCTGGAATATGGACTTCTGTCTATTTTCAGTTGCTTTACAATAATTATATATACTTGAGGAAGGATTCCTCGAAGAAGCGCTACCTGCTTTTAAAGCGTTGACTGTGTCAACCACTCTGTCGGTTCGAAAGCTGCTGTGTCAGCTTTCGATGGAGTAATAGGTATGCGTACTTTATACAATTCGTTGTATCCTACCATCGTGCTCCGTAAAATTAACCATTTTGGATCTGATTGCAGAGCTAAAGTTTGGAGAAAGAAGAATACCGCATTCGATATTAAAAACACTTGTTCCACGGTGATATAAGGGGGTGGCAGTGTTCTGCTGGATGCGTGTCCGCTGCTGGGGCTGGAAATTTACATTTTATGGTACCAAATGTTTATCTAAACATTTTGAGAGACAATTTAAGAGAAAGGGCCAAAAATTGTGTAACTTCTAAATAAAATGTTCCGTTGCAGTTTTTAATACTAATCCTCGTTGGTTAAGTTTCAAATATTTCAACTAATTACTTAAACAAAAAAATGTAAAAAGACAGATAATCATTATTTAAAGATAGATTCTTGATTTCACAACTTTGGACTTTTTTTACTAATAACTGTAACTAGTAATGGACGAATTCTTAAAGTACGAACGTTGGAATTTAAACTAAATTAAACTAAAAAAAAGGGAAAACTGTTAAACATTCCTTCAATCTGTCTTGGAAAGCATGCCACACTATATTTCCTACACATAATGTTTCTTTACTTCTCGTAAAGTTAACAGTAAATCTTTCAATAATTCCAACGCAACCAATTACAAAAATTTGTAAAATAGATTATCCACCTGCAAATAATTTATAGATTTTTACATTCTTTACGTGTCTTGTGAAGGCAACATCTAACATTCTCATGCATGCATCTTTTAAAATGAATATATGCCCAGTTAAGTAAAGGTTTGTCACATTATCAGAATTCTTCGACACATTTTTTTTATTACATTATTTTCTACTTCCCTTCTCCTGTTTTTTTTTTTAAATTTTATTTTTCTTCCGACAATCTCTGAATCTTCTTAGAAAAAGATGGATGTACTTTACTTACTTATTAATAAAAATTTTAGCTGTCAGATGAAGTTATTTTCATTTTAAATGATATTTGCTCTTTAGCTTAACTGAAATATAGATTGAAATCCCAACATCATTAAAACATTTGAAATAATCCCTTATTGATACAAATACTTAAGTCAATAACCCGATTTTTTAACCTAAATTTTTTTCTAGTTTACTAACCGACTTCAATTCGACACGTATGTATTTTTTTAATGTGTATTTCCGCTTAACTCAATTTTTTTATCGCTCATCTCCCCGCCTCAATAGGGGTTTTACCCTTTTTTTCCATATCCCAAGGATATCGGCGAGAATGTCGTAATACCCGTCAATGTTGTCCAAGTGCCGAAACATACATTTTTGTATTTCACGATACCGCGGTAGTGCTGCCACGGTCGTTATTTGCATTTCTGCAAACAACTACTACCTATGTACGTGGCCAGACCAAATATACTTAAATAAATTAATAAATAAATTAAATAAATAAATACCGACCTGCGGGATTGAACCCTCCACCTTCTGCACAGTAGCAAAGTACTACGCCACCGAGCCACGGCCAGCCACAGTACTGCAGTACCGATTTCGATGATTCTTTTTTGATTCGGGAGAGTACACATTCGAGATGGTTTTATACAAATTTTATTGAAATTGATTATGTAATTTTTGAAAAAATCCTGAAAAACTTAAATTTTGGTAATAAAACACTGGCGAATATGTACTGATTTGAATGATTCTTTTCTTTATTCGAGAGCTTACACATTGGAGATGGTCCCATATAAATTTTTTATTAAAATTGATTATGTAGTTTATGAAGAAAGCCTGAAAAACTTAAATTTTTGTAATAAAACACCGATAACTCTGGCAAATATGTACCGATTGGATGATTCTTTTTTTATTCAAGAGAGTATGTATTTATGATGTTCCCATGTAAATTTTATTGAAATTGGTTATATAGTTTCTGAATAAAAACTTTTTAACAAAAACAAATACTTCAAAAAACAACAAACAAAATTTTGCAACTATGAAGTAAAAATATAATGTTTTTGAAACACTGGTAAAGAAACTCTAAAATAAGATATTGCTTTAATTCAGTTATTAATTCCGTATAAACAAATTATACGAATGTTAAAAACAACCAATATTTATTATGATTTCTTTATAACAAAATAACTTTTGAAGTCGTCCTCAATTTTTGTGTCATTGTAACCAGTAAAACTTTACCAAGAATAAAATTGGAGCTGACTAAAAAATTATTTTTTTATAAAGAAATCACAATAATAAATAATAACTGTCTTTAACATTTGTAGGATTTGAACTTTATTGTGGCAAAATTTTGATTTTGTTGTTTCTTGATGTCAGTTTTTTTGTTTAAAAGCTTTTTTTAATGTATTAGATTGTATTTTTAACTAGATTTGCCTGTTGAACTAATTATAAAGTAAAAAATAACGAAATAAATATCTCCTATTAAAGACCTTCTAAAAAAAGATTCAGTTAATTCTAAAGTCACAAAACTGTTTGACAAATATAGCTACTCTAATATAAAAATAAAATTTTATCGTGATAAAAATAAACTCATCAGTTTCTATTTGGCCGAGCATTTAAATACGTCGCAAGCTACGTCAGAAAAGCGACACTCAGCTTCCGTTCTGAATGAAGATGTAAACGATCAGAGTGTGGCTGTTATTGTAAGATGCGCATTGATGTTGTATTGATCGACCGTGGGTATACCTCTCGGGCGCCACTGATGACGTAATAGCTATCTTTCATTCCTGCCTGCCTGCTGTAGCTGCTGGGCTTTGACGAATTCGACCAAACGTCAAGTAGTTAAACTATTTTTATATAAATTGGACTAAACAGTTTACTTAAATTTTTAATCAACTTCAAAAAGGAGGAGGTTCTCAATTCGACGAGTACGTATTTTTTTTAATGCTGCATAACTCTAGCAAATATTTACCGATTTAGATGATTCTTTTTTTATTCGAAAGACTACATATTCGAGATGGTCACACATAAATTTCATCGAAATTGGTTACGTAATTTCTGAAAAAATCCTGAAAAACTTAAATTTTTGTAATAAAATATCGGTAACTCTAGCAAATATGTACCGATTTGGATGATTATTTTTTTTTTATTCGGAAGATGCACATACCTTCAAGCGTCTCATTCTTTGTGAAAACTTGTGGATGACCTTGAAGAAGACAGTGTTGCTATTCAGAAATTCTTTGTAAACGTACAATGTCGCCCAAAACATAATAACATGGAAAAGACTCCTTCAGACCTCAACCCTTAGAATATAATACTTAAACATATCTGGGATGAATCAACATTCCCCAGAGGGGAAAAGCAAAAGTTATCTGGCTAAATAAGTAGATGTTACGCCGTTACGGCTAACGGAAGACAAAATATACTGGTTTAATGTAAAACTACTGAAAATAGACGAAAATCACATTT
>CM032454.1:134717937-134855437 GCA_019049505.1 Pachyrhynchus sulphureomaculatus | reverse complement strand
TTTTTCTGAGTAGATACTTTATTACCTTTATAAAAAACTGCCTGTACCGCCGCTATATTTAAAGTTGCAGATATCATCTTAAATAAAATCAAATTCATTGTTAGATGAACGGATTGAAACCTGGAATTTTAATGTATTACATTCCACTATCCGTAAAAACCTCTATTTTAACATATGTATGTATATATATATATATATATATATATATATATATATATATATATATATATATATATATATATATATATATATATATATATATATATATATATATATATATATATATATATATATATATATATATATATATATATATATGTATGTATGTATTATTTACCTTATTATGGACTTTTCTGTTGTTAGTTATACTCAGAAATGGTACCCTATTGTTTTACATTTAGTGACCCACTGGGTTCAACAAGTATAATGGAAAGAATCATCTCAGTAAGCTTAAAAATATCGCACCAAAGGATGAAGAAGTAAAATCTATCGATGGAGATCTGAGAGAACGTATGACTAGGGATAAGACAACGTACACGTTCGTTAGAGGGGATTTTAACGTAAAAGTGGGAAAGAAACAGGAAGTGTATGTTGGCAACTTTAGTTTTGGTGACAGAAATGATAGAAGCACAATGATGCTGGACTTTATAACAGAACTCCGGTTATACAATATTTATTATTCTTGAACGAGGAAAAAAAAAAGAAAATGGCCATAATTAAGCCCAGACTGCCGCACAAAAAACAAGCCATAAAAATATAGTGACAGATGTGACTGCAGTGCAATATAGGCAGGAACCATCAAATGCTAAAGACAAAAATAGAGATCAGTACCAAATTAGAAAGATCAAAACGATTCAAAAAGAAAAATAGCCACCTCAAAGACCCGAACTGTTAAAGACCAGCGCTCGAAGCTAACTCGAACGAAGCGGCAGCAGCAGCAAGATCACAGTATCGAGTAGCAGCAACAGCAAGAACACTTGAAAATACCAAATGAGATTTTGGCGAAACGTCGTGCAAATTCATTGTTAGATGAACGGATTGAAACCCGGAATTTTAATGTATTACATTCCACCATCCGTGAAAACCTCTATTGTAACATATGTATGTATAATATATTATATATATATATATATATATATATATATATATATATATATATATATATATATAATATATATATATATATATGTATATATATATATATATATATATATATATATATATATATATATATATATATATATATATATATATATTGTTTGACACAAATTAAGAAAACGCTTGAAGACCAAATTACTATGCTAAGAAAAATACAAAAAAAAATTCAAATAAGTAAAAACCAAAACAAAACCTGATTGATTAAACGTAAAATATTATACTAAAAATAAAATATGGGTCTGTCACTTCCCAATCCATAACGAATTTGAATACCTACAATTACTCCTATAACATACACTGTTAACATAATTAATTTTTTGGAGATCTATTGACAGCACTTAGAGTCATAATCCAGACGACAAACAAAAACAAAGTTATAGTAAATGGTAAAATAGGATTTCACACATTTTTTTCAACTTCAAATTGAAAGATAGAGACGAAATTTATTTTAGCTCATCGTCGGTTACATGGGCTAAAAACAGCATTACGGATACAGGACAGGATTTATGGTGTGTGCTAACCTTGGTTAAAGCAACTAACTTATTACTCTCTTCTTTGACCTGGTCCTCCACCCTGATTTCTTGTATGGTCTAACCTCTGGTTTAGACTTCGGTCTGATTTAGGCTGCTGGACGAACTACCTCACTAGAGGCGAGGATTCGCGGTTTTATGTCCCTAATGTCTGGTAAAACGAATCGATGATGGGAGGTTTTCAAAGATGGAGCGAAAGACCACAGTGTACACTGTTAGTTTGAGAAAAACTTATTTTATTATAAAAAAATCTTTAGCACACGAATGATACAGATTTTTGGGCTGCATATATTAAAAAATATGTTCCTTACAAAAAGTTGTGATAAAACCAATTTCTGTTTTTTGAACGGAACACCCAGTACGATTTTAAATATTTAGATTCTACTATTGATACTGTATATTCTATAAACGAAGTGAGTAATCGATACGGCCTCGAACTTAATATCAGCAAAACATGGTAATCAACAAGTCTCCTGTTCCTGCTACCTTGTTAATGGTTAACAATCAACAAATACAAAGAACTCCAGAACCAGAACATTCATATCTAGGTATTAATAAGCGAACAGGGGGATCACTCGCAGAAAATTCGATGCCGTATCAAATAACCGGTCAAGTGCAAGTTGAACTTGCGCAATTAGGGTTCCGTACGTTGATTGCTTCTAAAATAAAAAAAATTGTAACGGAAGTATAAATTGATCAGTGACTTCACAAAACACACCCCAAATGAGTTTTCAACAAAGTTTGTTTCCGATCTTTAATGAAATTTTTGTTTTTTTATATACCAGATAAATTATTAAAGGAAATGCACTCGGGATAACTTTCGTTCAATCTACAGTCCGTGGAGAATATTCCAGAATTTTTTCAAAATTTTTTGATCAGTACTTTTCGAGATAAAGCAATTTTTTACGATTTTTTAAAAATAATACGAAGAAAAGAGCGCGCAAGTATTACATTATATATCTGTTTGAACTCGTGTTTTTACAAGTTTTCATTTGACACCCCACTTGACCTAGTAAAAAAAAAAAATTTTCACTTCCGATTTCACCCCCCAAAACTAACTCCATAAGTCAAAATTTAACTTCCAAAACTACACGGCTCTGATAAGGGCGTCAATTCCTATATTAGTACTAAATTTCAACTTTCTATGTCAAATAGTTTCGGAGAAAATCGGGTGTGACAGACAGACAGACGGACAGATGGACAGACACTGAAGTGATCTTATAAATGTTCCGTACGGAACACTAAAAAGCTAGAGTAGTGTTCTTTAAAATGGCATTACGTTTCAAAAGTTCAGCAACAAAATTAACCACAAAAATAAGACTTCTAAGATGTTATGTCTTCAGTGTCCTTCTTTACGGTGTGGAATCTTAGACGCTGACTGAAGCCACTTCTAAGAAACTTGAAGTATTTGAATTATGGCTATATCGCCGAATTTTAAAAATTTCTTATACTTACCATATTACCGACGAGTATGTCTTAAGGTGCATGAACAAGAAACTGGAAATTACGGAAACTATAAAAGTAGGAAAATTGGAGTATTTAGAACACATAATGAGAAACTCCCACACATATGGATTACTACAGCAAATACTCCAGGTTTTTGGAAAAAGGGGATCAAGGCGCAGACGTATCTGGCTAAGCAATCTGCGAAACTGGTTCTCAACAAATACTACCAGGCTTTTCAGAACTGCAGTTAATAAAGTAATAATAGCCAGAATGATTGCCAACATTCGAACCGAATAGGCACTTTAAGAAGAAGAATCCTATATTTATACCGTCTTGATAATTTTATCTGAAAAGTGATTTTTTACTTGATAAACCTATATAGAATCTAAATATCAAGAAAAGCCTGTTGCTGTTCGAATAAAGAATCATTTTAATTCAATTTATCAAACAAGCTTTTATTTTAACCTTCATAACGTTCAATCATATTAGGGAACGCAACAGTCTGGTTCGTGATTTCTACATACTTCTAAATTTAGAATTGGTATATTAATGGAAATTGGAATATGCGGTTATATTTTAGGAGCGTTAGCCCTTCAGCAAATTATAGTGAAGGTTTGTGTCTAATGGAAAACCTTTCAGAATTAAATATTAGTATTAACCCCAATAGTCCATTAAAAAGTAATTAATTGTGTCTAGGCTTAATAACCATAATCAACAAAACTAGCAGTTATTATATACCTACATTTACAAAATTGTGGAATAAGTATGTAAGAAGTAGGTTAAATATAATACCTAATATTTATATTTTTTATGTTATTTATATTTTTCTTTAAGTGCCTATCCTCTGTGGATATTGGCCATCATATTGGTCCATATTATTTTATTCACCGTTAATCTAAATAAGCCTTCATGTCATTCCCGTCCATATTCGTAAGTTTCGCACCCTTAACGTTCGTCGGCGCCCTACTGATCTTCGCCCTTCTATTTTCTCTTATAAGATGAGTTGGAGGAGGCGATATTTTTCATTTCACATGATTTGCCCAAAATACTCCTTTTTCTTGCTTTTTACAGTTGTTGAGGATTCTAGTTCTCTGTATACGCGTTGCAATACCGTTTCGTTTATCACACGATGAACTTATGAGATCCTAAGCATGCGACGGTTACACCACATCTAAAAATATCAATGCGTTTACAGGGGCATCGGTGAAGGTCCACGCCTCCACACCACATAGGAGGAATAAAACGACGTAGTACGGCAACACTCGGGTATGAATGCTGAGGGTTAGATTGCGAGTAGATTTCGCATTCTTTTTAAGTGCGCCCCTTGACTTTTCGATTCGGCATCTTATTTCCCGAGGGTGATCCTAATATTTATTGAGGGTACACGTCAAGTATGTTATGTAATGGTCGCGGCCATTGCGAGAGCTATATTGTTAACGGTGAAGTGTGGATTGTTGATGCTGTTTGTACCCATTATTAGAGTATACGTTTTCTTGCAGTTAAGCTTCGTTCACAATTGCCACCCTGTCTATAAGTCTCTGAAGTCCCTCAAAAATGTCGAATATAAGAATAGTGTCGTCGGCATATCTCAGTTCATTTATTATTTCGCCGTTTTCTACTAAGCCTTCTTAAGCACTAAACAATAGAGATAACAATACACAGCCCTGGCGAAATCCTCTCCTTAAGCTAAACTCCTCCTTCGATACGAACCGTGGCCTTTGGTTGTAGATACAGTTTTGATATCAGATGGGATTGAAGTGAGCTTACGTGATGGACTTTATGGAATGCTTTTTCGAGGTCTATAAAGCATGAAAAGACATCTAGCTTGATGCCACATGCTCGTTGTATCAGAACTTGGCGAGAAGAGCTTCTCTAGTGCCAAATCCCTTCCTGAAGCCGAACTGACCTTCAGTAATGTTCTCGTTAAGTCTTCTATATAAGCGTGACTTTATGATGTTAATAAATATTTTTGACATATGTCTAATGACTAATTATTCTGTATATGTATGTGTGTGTGTGTATATTATTTATGACTTGAATATTTTAAAGTTTGAGACGTTATTCTAAGAGGTGTCGAAAAAGACCTTTTAAGTTAAAATTCAAACTTTTTTTTATATTTAAAGTAAAGTATATTAAAAATTAGATAGTAGTAGCTTTATCTAAAAAGGATTCTTAAAATACAAATATAAGTTTCGGAACTTGGACAACGTTGACGGGTAATGCTAAATCCTCGCAAATATCCATCCAAAAAGCATAATCTCAATTCAGGCGGCAAATATATGCCGTTTTGTTCAATAACGTTTTGCTATTTTTCGGTAAGAATCACTAATTCCTCAGAACTTTTGAGATTTCTGAGTAAAGAATTTTGTTAAGTAATTTTCACTGTCCTCTTTTTGTGACCTTTACACCATTAAAAGAGTTCTGCATAGATCCATACAAACGGTAGTCTGACAGTATAAAGGCTGGTCTGTATGGTAATTGTATCAAAAGTTTGCAGGTTGGAGGGGGAGAAATTACGATATTCCCCTGAATTAGAGTTTCGCGTTCAAAACTGGTTCCTCGGGAGTTTCTGGGGTCGCTGAATCTATTTTTCAACCTCCATTTTCACCAATCAAAAGGATGCATATGATCAAAATGACCCCGAAAATAGATTCAGCGACCCCAGAAACCCCCGAGGTATCAGCTTTGAACACGAAACTCTAATTCAGGTGAATATCGTAATTTATCCTCCTCCAACCCCTATTTTCACACCTCAAAAGGGTGCATATGATCAAAATAACCCCGAAAATATACTCAGCGACCCCAAAAACCCCCGATGAACTAGTTTTGTTAGTTATAAGCTTGAAATCACGTGAATTTCGAAATTTCACGTCCCTGTTCCGTGCAGCTTTTTGCAATTTAAAAAAAAATTTCAGGTTATATTTTGAAAATCGGCTTCCTTACCTTTGTCCGAAATTCTCTTACAACTATTTAAAAAAAAAAATTGTCTGATTTTGCTAGGTCCACAGTGCGCCGCAAGGCTGTGGAAGGGAATGCTGTAAAGCATTCTGTGTCCACAAAACTGTCTGTAGAATCTGTAATAATTTATCATTAATAATAAAGAGATTTTTGAAATTGAAATTGAAATTGATACGCATTTCTTCTTCACGATCCTACAGAGCATTTTTTTTCTATATCGTAATAAATTGCCGTTGACGTTGTAACTTTGAAGTGAATTAATAAATATTAGAACTTCTTATTTTATTTATTCTCTAAAATCTCACCTTACAAATGCCTGTTGGTATAATCAAGTTCGACTCCTATTAACAGAGATAGACGACCTTAAAGCCATCTACAAAAATATGGCGCGAAACTTTTTGAACTACTTACTATATTTAATACAGGTCGGTTATAAAGTTATATAAATGCCACCATAATTAGATAATTTTAGGTAGCGAAATGTAATTTGACATAATGATATAGTCAATGTAGATATCCATTTTACAGAGAAACACAACTGACATTCACTTCTAGTTGCGCTATAAACATGAAATTACTTCTTATTTTGCATAAAACGCCCAGTATGTTTTTAGTTTATTGAATCCTACGGACAATTCTACCGACTTTCGTGTACCATTCCCTATTTAAATTTAGAAATTTAAATTGCTTAAATTCCAAACATTGAATAACTAATTTAGAAAATCTATAATATTATTATTCATGAACATTGTTTTATAATTTTGAAGAAGTCAACCTTTAAAAAAAAGTTAAAGTTTGCTATCTTTATTATTTTTTACATATTTTGCCAATTCTATTAGCTCATGGGTAATCTAAGTCAGATAGGTCTTAGAATTTAACATGGCAACCGAACTATATAATCTACAAATTTTTTTATGAGCATAGCACACGAGCTGCAGTGAGTTACCTAGAGCGCTACAGGAGCGACACGTGTGCGGAAAAAGCGATTCACGCTGGTCTTGAAACGCTGTAAATTGTACTCGGTGGGAAACGCAATCCTGGGCAAATCATTTCAAAGGGATGAGTTTCTCCATATACAAGACTGCATGGAAAGGATTGTACGAGGAGTGACAAGCTCAACTTCATACAGATGTGAAGTATTAACGGTAGGTGTATTTTTAGCATGCATCGCTTTGAGAGAAATTAAGAGGGCTTCATCCATCGGACACTTTCCATGAAATGACTAGTGGAATAGACTCAAGTCGAAAACCGTTCTTCGATGTTCCAAGAAATCAAGGTTGCTAGTCAGTTCTGGGTCTCCAATCAGGCGAATGGTTCTCTTCTGGATAGAATCCCACAAATGTTTGGGAGCAGAGTCTCAAACGTGTGAGCAGTATTTCATCGTTGATTGCATTTGAACTTCGTACAGAATTTACAGTTGTGGAGTGTAAAGCTTTCTTGTTCAAAATAATATTCCCAGCTTTTGAGAAGCTCTCGTTGTTATGCTTGAAACATTTTCATGGACATGTTTGCTCCCAAATTAACGTCCAGTAAATTAAATGACAATGCTACAAGCGATAACTAAGTCGGGTCTAGCAACGTTAACTTTTTTAGAAAAAAGTTCCGCCTGTATTTTCTACCTGATTACTGTCACCCAAGAATTTCTACCAGCTCTGTTGAACGACTTCCTGCTGTCTGTGGATATTTGCATGAAGAGCCGATGTTCGAGTAATAAAGTGAATGAAGAAATAAGGGTACTCTTATCTGTAAAGCTGTAAATTGAATTCTTGGTCCTTTTCAGATCACTAATGTAAACAAGAAAGATAATAGGAGACAGTGTGGGACACACCGGCGTTGATAGTGAAAGTGTTAAAAAGAAGCCCGTCCACTACCACTCGCAAAGAATGCTCTCTGAGAAAATACGAAAGCCATAGACAAAACTTTTCAGACAAACCATAAGGGCGTAGCTTAGCTAACAATCAATCGTGCCAAACACGATCAAACGCCTTAAATATATTAAGTGCAACCTCTCGAGATTCTTTGAAGTGTTCAATTGCATTATTCCAAACATGTGTTACACAAATTAGAAGATCTTCTGTTGATCTTTGCTTACGAAAGCTATATTGATGGTCGCTTATAATATTCAATCCTTCAATATATTTTAGAAGATGCTGATTGATAACCTTTTTCATGACTTTCGATATTATAAAAAACAATGAGACTGGTCGGTAATTGTTTGGCATTAGATACTTTCAAGCCCCCTATTTCATGGTTTTGGTTTGCACGTCTCATTTGCCACGAACCGCGACGTGGGCCAACCTTTACTTCCTCCACCACCGTATGAACGCCTTTGTAGCAGTGCGACGAAGTGTTTTATTGGCGACGACCCTTAATTCTACCAGTCTGACTTCAGACATGTATCCCGAGAACAATAAAGACATGGTCTCTCTCATAAATATTTCAGTCCAATTGACCCATAGTCCTATTTTCTGTCGGAGTTCAGCTTTGATACATTGCAAAATCAGCTTGAGATATACCCCACACTCTAATGCAGGAAAGCTCTATCTTCTTTGCCCGTTTCGTCCAGACCGAGCGGAATTCACCAACAGTACCGTTACAATTTTGGTTTTGAGAGTTTTCCGATGTCCGTTACATGGTAACATGACGCTGTATGTAGCCTACGAAAATATGCTTATAATAAATTACGTATACTGGCTGGAATTGGTTCAAGAACAGAAAACTCCGTGACTGTGGTGACATTGTCGGCTCTCTAAATTTTCCCGTTTTAATGAGATACTAAAACTAAGTTTTGAATTCAAGTAATTTAAGTTTCTGAACTTTGAAAATAGCTATTAAAATTATTTTGATTACTTCAATAGAACGCATATTAGAACTGAAACAAGAAATAGTATTACTCCTAACGCTATCACAAAACATTGTTTTAAACAACTGCTTAAAGTCAAGAAGCTCTCAGAAATTCTTGATATTTGACATAAGAAATACATACAAAACTAATATAGAATTTCTTAGGAAATTCGAAAATATGAGAAATATAATTAAAATGATTCGTAACCCTTTTATAATATATTAAGTCGTAAACTAGCAGGAGTTTTAGGAGGATGGATTGAAAAGTTCGCGGTCTAGTCAAGAAAACAAAATAAAATACGTACAAAAATATTTTTATTTTTCGACGTAATCTCCACCTAGCTTTATGCACTTCTTCCACCTGTTTTACAAGGCTTCCACACCTGTTTGAAAAAAAGATTCCTCAAGGTCTAAATACTGGTTAACTGCAGCTTCGACTTCTTCATCTGATGAAAATTTCTGGCCACCGAGGTATTTTTTAGGTTTGGAAACAGATGAAAATCCGGAGATGCCAAAACAGGAGAATAAGCCGGGTAGGGCAGCAATTCGAAACCACAATCACGAATTTGAGCCATAGACTCAGCAGACGTGTGAACGCGAGTGTTGTCCTGATGAAACAAAACTTTCTTTCTCAGTAACCCTGCGCATTTTTCTTTAATTTCTTGACGTAAACGACCCAAAAGGGTGCAATAGTAAGTCGAGTTTATTGTATAATAATACCTTTACGCTATCACTTTTCCAGCCAACAGAATTGCCTTCGTTTTCTTTGGGGTGGGTTCACCAAACCTTTTCCACTGCTTGTATTGTTGTTTTGACTCTGGAGTATAGTGGTCAACCCAGGTTTCGTCCATTGTCACAAATCTGATAAAAAAATCTTGCGGATCAGCCTCATACATCTCCAAACAGTCGCGAGAAATCGTGAGTAGAATTCGTTTTTGTTCAACTGAAAGCAATCTGGGGACCCACCTAGCGGAAACCTTAGAAAATCCGACTTCGTCGACAATGATGTTTGTGTTCGTTCATACGAGATGCTTATAGTGTCTACAATCTACCTGAAAATTAATCTAAGGTCTTTCAATATGAGATTACACACTTTGCCGATGTTTTTTTCAGTCGTAGACGAGCGAGAGTCATCTTCGATGCCCTCTGGTCCACGTTTAAATTCTGCAACCCATATTTGCACAGTACACTAGTGTTGTTTTCATATCATCGTGAATCTTTTTTTAAACAGGTACTTGATGAACTTATTGAGGGTACTATAATAAAAATACTATAATTATTTTTTGGTGGTATTACAGAAATACTAGTTTCCTTATGCTAACGTTTTAACTATTTATGTTGTTATCCTGAGGGAGTTACAAGCAAAATGGTATTTCGGTATAATTGATATAATTATTCATAGTGGTATTTTATATACATTGAATCGTGGGCCTTATCAATTTGGTCATTTGAGTAAATAATGAAAAAAATGCTAAACGATCATGAGTCAGGAAAATAAAATATCTAAAAAAAAAAAAGTTATTGATCCAGTGCTCCAATTTAGCCGATACCTAAAAATATTGAAGGTTTGGTAATGGCAACATGTTCTCAAATATGTGAAAGGTGTAATATTAATAGTATGGCTTTCGCAGACAAACGTCAAGAGGAGATCTCCTCACCTAGGCGATGTTTTTGAGATACCACGATTGGGTTCTATTCCGTAAATATAAAAAGTATAGTCCGTTTGTCTTATCCCGGAGCCATGTATATAAGAGAAATATATACTAATCCCATGTCGCTTAAAATTCTCGCTATAGTAAGTTCTGTAGGTTCTATGTACAGTTGTGGCCATATAAACCGTATACCCCGATCATATTCTATTGCAAGACATATACAGTTCGGCGGTATTGTAACGTTTTAATGGTAACGTCTTAGTATTAAATCTGTTCGGACGACAAAAGGTTTTTTTTGTGGAAAGTAAAACGTATTTTAATGAAGCTGGACACCAAAAAAGCTTCTGGCGCTGACGGAATACCTGCCATAGTTTTCAAAAACTATGAGGTGGAAATAACATCAGTTTTCTGTAGACTTGTCAACCTATCCTACAGAAAGGGAATATTTCCTTTCTGCTGGAAAAGTGTCACAGTTCAGCCGATACCTAAAAAAGGAAGGCAAGAAGACCTTGCCAAATAACTACCGACCAGTCGCAGTGCTTTCAATAATATCGAAAGTCATGGAAAAGGCTACCAATCAGCATCTTCTAAAATATCTTGGAGGATTCAACATTATTAGCGACCACTAATATGGCTTTCGTAAACGTAGATCAGCAGGAGATCTCCTGACTTATGTAACACATGTTTGGAACAACGCAACTGGACACTTTGGAAAATCTCGAGCGGTTGCTCTTGATATATCCAAGGACTCTCGTGTTTCCTCAGAGAGCGTTCTTTACGAGCGGCAGTCGACGGATTTCTTTCTTACACCTTCACTATCAACGCCGGCGTGCTCCCAGGCTCCATACTGTCTCCTACTCTCTTTCTCATTTACATTAACGATCTGCTGGAAAAGATCGGGAGTCCAATCTACAGCTTTGCAGATAACAGCACGCTTATCTCTTCATTCACTTTGAACGCTAGGACATCGGCTACTCAGGCGAATATCCGCAGACAGCAGGGAGTCATTCAACTTAACAATGACCTGGAAGAAATTCTATCTTGGGGTGACAGTAACCAAGTGGAATTTAACGCTACAAAAACCCAGGCGGCAGTTTTTTCTAAAAAAGTTAACGACCTAGTTATGTCGGGGCACTCCATTCCTCTAACATCGTCACTCAATTTGTTGGGCGTTAATTTGGGAGCAAATATGTCCTGACATGAACATATTGCAGGCATAGCAAGGAGAACTTCTCAAAAGTTGGGAATATTATTTCGAACCACTCCACAACTGTTAATTCTTTACAAAGCTCGAATTCGACCAACTATGGAATACTGCTCCCATGTTTGGGGCTCCGCTCCTAAACATACACTGCATTTGTTGGATTCTATTCAGAGAAGAGCTGTTCGTCTGATTGTAGACCCGAAACTGACCAGCGGCCTTGATTCGTTGGAGCATCGAAGAACGGTTGGCGACTTGAGTCTATTCTACAAGTATTTTCATGGAAAGTGTTCGAAGGATGTAGCCCGCTTAATTCCTCCCAGAGCGGTGCATGTTAGAAATATACGTCGCGCTGATACTTCACATCCGTATGAGGTTCAGCTTGTTATTACTCGTACAACACTTTTCAAGCAATCTTTTATATGGAGAACATCATCCTCTTGGAATAATTTGCCCAGGACTGTGTCTCCCGCCGAGTAAAATTTACAGCGATTCAAGAGCAACCGCACACATGTCGCTGCTATAGTGCTTTAGGTATTTCCCTGCAGTATATATGCTAGACCTATAAAAAAAATTCAAAGTTTTTATTGTATTATAAATAAGCGAATACAGATTATTTAAAAGTTATTAAAAGCAGCATTCTTTGTGATAAAACACAACAATCGATATTTAACTGATTTTACTTTCAGAAAATTAAATAAAAATGTTGGGACTGGAAATTGGAAAATTTATAAATAAAAGACTTTTTTTTAACGAAAGATTTTTAGGTTTAGTTCCAAGAAAACAAATATATAGTCGTGTTATTAAGTGTAAAAACATTGTTCATTATTTCCGGCAGCCTGTCTGCCTGTTGGTTGCTCTTCAACGAGACGAAATATAAAATTCAAATCCATTATATAATGGACTAGCATAATTTATGTATGTATTTAAAAAGATTACAAAATTTGTGGCACAAGGAACACAAAAAAAATAATTAACGTATTCCTGGAAAAAAAAGAAGACGTAATAAAATAAAATGAGAACCAAAAAAAACAACAATGAGATCTCCTTCTTTTCCCTCACTTAATGAATTAAATAATAAGAGGATAACTTATCAAGAATGTTGTTTTTTCTTGTGCAAGAGGTTTTTTAATTTTCTTTAACAGCCGTCCGGTTACGAAAATTGCAATTTGCTGCGACAAGAAAGAACATTTAACTGAACAATTAAATCAGTTTATAGATATAGGTTTAATTTTTGAAATAAGTTAAAATATGCAATTTTGGTGGAATCGAAATGTCACTCTACTCCACTTTTTTTTAATTTTTTTATGGGTCTAGCACACGTGCTACAGGGAAGTCCCTAAAGCGCTCCAGGAGCAACATGTGTGCGGAAAAAGCGATTCACGTTGTTCTTGAATCGCTGTAAATTGTATTCGGTGGGAAACACAGCCCTGGGCAAATTATTCCAAAGGGATAATGTTCTCCATATAAAAGACTGCTTGAAAAGCGTTGTACGCGGAGTAATAAGCTGAACCTCATACGGATGTAAAGCATTAGTGCAACGTGTATGTCTAACAAGCACCGCTCTGGGAGCCACAAACAGAACTGTTCAGACATATCATAAGAGCGTAGCTTAGCCAACAGTCCATCGCGCCAAACACGATCGAATGCCTTGGATATGTGAAGAGCAATCGCTCAAGATTCTCCAAAGTGTTCAATTGCATTGTTCCAAACATGTGTTGCATAAGTCAAAAGATCTCCTGTTGATCTATGTTTACGAAAGCCATAGTGGTGATCGCTAATAATGTTGAATCCTTCAAGATATTTTAGAAGATGCTGATTGATACCCTTTTTCATGGCTTTCGATATTATTGAAAGCAGTGCGACTAGTCGGTAGTTATTTGGTTTATAAAGGTTTTTGTTTCATAAAGAACTATGCGTTAGTTTGACACTGTCAACACGAACGCGTCTAAAATATTGAGTGTTAAACCTCCGCAGAACGAAATGAATCGATTTGTGCTTGAACAATGCTGGAAAATATTAAATAATTATTTCCAAAGTGTAGAACAGAAACTGTGCGAAAATTTAAAAGAAATTTTAATTGTAATCAAGCTCTTGCAGTGGCTGATATAAGAAAATTCGTAAAGAAAGTTCATGAAACTGGAACGCTTATTGATAACTTAATCTATCATCGTACCCGTTCAGTCCGTACATACAAAATATAGCTGCTGTTACCCAAAGTGTAAGTAAAAACCCAAGAACCTCAACTTGTCGCAGATCTCAATAAGTAAACATCAGTCGCACCTTTCTGAGGAGAATTTTGCATAAAGATCGCGGACTATTTGCTTACAAGGTCCAAATCATTCAAGAATGAAAGCAGAATGAACATCCGCTTCGTTATTACTTCTCTGTGTGGGCTTCCAATGAGTTGAGAAATGACGTCGATTTTGCGTGCAAAATCGTCTTTTCGCACGAAACTCCTTTTTATCTCGGAGAATATGTAAACAAACAAAACTGTAGAATTTGGAATTCTGAAAATCTACACATAGTCGTACAAAAGCCATTGCATCCTCAAATAGTGACTATTTCGTGTTTTGGATTGGTGGCATTACTGGTCCTTTCTTCTTTGAAGATGATGCTGTCAACAACAACCTTTCGGTGAATGAAGTGCATTATAGAGACATCAAAACTGATTTTTGTGGCCGCAACTAGATGATATGGAGTTGGAGAAGCTTTGGTTCTAGCAGGATTAACCTAAAGCGTCGAAAAAGAAATAAATTTTTAATAATTTGGCACAATTGCCATGTAGCTAATATTGTACTATTATTCTTTCTAAAATTATTAAAACTACAGTTACTAAAATCAATAAGGCTGTGATACGGCAAAACGCACCCTGGTATGGACTGACAGATGAGAGAACAGTGATTATTGCTGAAATATGGATTTTGTTCATTTTTAGAAATTAATACAGTTTTTTATAACTGGGTTAGAACCCTAACGATGGAGCTGTCTAGCTGTAATTATTAGTAACAGTTCCTGTGTTGGTCTGTTGTTTTAGAAGTTCTTTTAAATCTTAAGTTTTCACAAGCCAGATATGCAATTTGTTGTATCTTATTGTTTATGTACATTCGAAATTTATAAACATGAACAAATTATATATTGACAGTTTTTGTACAGAAATTATCAAATAAGTACTCACCCAAAAAAATAGACAGAGTGTTTCTAAATTATTTTTTGTTTTAATTTCAAGATATAATAAGTCCAAGCAATTTAAATCTCCAAATATTTAGATTTATCTTTTAGGTAAAACATTTTGATTAGTCCTGGTATCAGAGGTGAAAGCATCAAATTTTTTGTAACAACCTCGCTTTTTTGGAAACTTAGATAAGCGATAAAACTAGCCTCATCACCTGCACTATCAAATTTGATTTATTTTATTTTAAGCTAATGCTTAAAACCCGTTAAAGTAAACTTTTTGTCGAAGAGAAGCTACACTTTTTTCTCCTAACAGCCTTTTACACTTACATCATAGTGGCAATTTACGTTGGTCTGAGAGAAGCACAAGGAAAGGCAGGTCTATTTATTTATCTGGATGACATTCAGGTAGCGGCGAATGCTCTGAATGGTTCTCTCATCCTATTTAAATCACGCCCTGAAGCCATGGAAAACTCTAGATCTCTGTGAAATGTAAATGGCTCTCAGAAAAGGCATTAGTACTTTTTCTTTCGTTTCGGTTCAATATTGGAATAAATTTTTACATTTTATAAATGTATAGTATTAAAGAAAGGAAATATTATTTCGAACCAGAAAGCTTTACACTCCACAACAACTGTTAATTCTTTACAAAGCTCAAATTTGACCAACTATGGAATACTGCTCCCATGTTTGGGGCTCTGCTCCCAAACATACACTGCACTTGTTGGATTCTATTCAGAGAATTCGTTTGATTGGAGACCCGAAACTGACCGGCGGCCCTGATTCGTTGGAACATCAAAGAACGGTTGGCGACTTGAGTCTATTCTACAAGTATTTTCATGGAAAGTGCTCAAAGGATATGGCCCGCTTAATTCCCCCCAGAGCGGTGCATGTTAGAAATACACGTCACGCTAATACTTCACATCCGTATAAGGTTCAGCTTGTTACTCCTCGTACAATACTTTTCAAGCAGTCTTTTATATGGAAAACATCATCCCTTTGGAATAATTTGCCCAGGACTGTGTTTCCCACCAAGTACTAACGTGAATACCTTTTCCGCGCACATGTCGCTCCTGTGGCGGTTTAGAAATTTCCTTGCAGCATGTGTACTAGACCCATAAAAAAAAAGTTATTTCTACCTATGTATTAATATCCACTAATTTTTCATAGATTTTTTCTACATCAGCTGCTTATTTTTTTTTTAAACGTATACATATATTCTGATAAAACCGTTAGCAAACGATTTCTTTTTGACGGCAATTTTTTATTCAGTTAGTTAATTTCACAAATAGATAATTTAAAAGGTAAATAAAAACTCTTGTTTATATTGGAAGAATTTCATTCTGTTACAGTACAAGATACAGTCAGAAGTATATTAACAATTAAACTAAATTTTTTACAATAATGCAACAATAAATTATTAATATTCTTTACTTGAATCGCCATTTTGTTCATTTGTCATGCTCATAATCAGCTGGGTTTTTTCGTTGCAGATATTGATGCCTTTGATCCACCAAATAGTATATCAATATTCCAAGACCAAGTGCTAAAATGATTATATATATATATATATATATATATATATATATATATATATATATATAATATATATATATATATATATATATATATATATATATATATATATATATATATATATATATAATATATACGATTTTATTCATCTAATAAAAATTAAAATAATAATCTTATCTATTATTTCAAGACATTTTTTGACAGCTCATGACAAAATGTGAGTTTCCACGTATTCCAGGTTAAATTGCACCTTAACAGCTGACGTTGACGTTACCTTACACGTTTGGGCAAAATGAAACCACAATTTGAGAAAAGTTATTCTAAGTACAATTCCAACAGTAATATCGAAATAGTAAACAATTTTCTTATGAAAAATCCAAGGTTTTTAAATAAGGTAGAAAACGTGACATATATCCCAAATTAAATTAACTCGAGGTGTGGAGATAATTTATTACTAGTTACTTACTTTCTTGTGTACTCGAACTAATAATTCGATGATCGGATATTATTAACTTAAACAGCTTACAAGCCTTGTTTTCTTTTTGGTTATTTAAAAATGTTATTTCGTATAAAATAACACAACATTTAATAAATTGAATTATTATTCGTTGGTATGTACGCACAATTGATTATTTTTTGTATTTTAAGTAGTTTTTCGTTATTTGTATACTGTCACTAAATGCAAATTCAACTATTTTTTTTTTACCTACACGTTTCCAAGACTGTGCAAATATGAAGGGAGCAACAAAGTCCCAACGAGTTTCCATTTTATAGAGGCTACGCCTAATAAGTTCACTGTGTGATATTTAATAACTATTTGATTAAAACTTTACACGCAGAAGGGTTTTGATTGGGGGAATTTCGTTAAGAATTTTCATTGACCCTTGATAAGGGCGTAAATTACTTATAAAGCCAAGGTTAAATATGAAATAAAAATATACACAAAGAGATTTATCCAAAATTAAGCTTGATACATTTTATACTAGTTATACAACTTAGCGTCTTATATCCTTGGTAAGGGTGTCAACCTCCCTGAATCTAAAATCAATAAAAAAAAAACACACAGACAATTTGTGTCCCATTAAGTTACAGTAAGTGTGTAAGCTATATCTTAACTAGTGATTATACAGTTTCACGTCTTGAATCCTTTGTAAGTTTGTAAGCTACTCTCATTTAAAGATTTTTAAAAAATTATGTCAAACTCAAGGTGGAACAAATTCTCTGAATATGTTTTCAATTTTATTAACGGTTTTCCAATAAGGGTAACTGACACCCTTACCAAGGCCACTAGTTCAAATATCTTAAGGAGTATAGGTTATATTAAACTCAAGATGGAACTACTTCTCTACATTCATTCTCTCACATCTCTTCATTCACTTTGAACGCTTTGACAGTAGGAGGTCGTTCAACTTAACAAAGACCTGGAAGAAAGTCTATCTTGGGGTGACAGTAACCAAATGGAATTTAGCGCTACAAAAACTCAGGCCGCAGTTTTTTCTAAAAAAGTTAACGTTGCTGAACCCGACGTAATCATGTCGGGGCACTCCATTCTCTAGCATCGTCACTCAATTTGTTGGGCGTTAATTTGGGAGCAAATAAGTCCCGGCATGAACATGTTGCAGGCATAGCAAGGAGAGCTTCTCAAAAGTTAGGAATATTATTTCGAACCAGAAAGCTTTACACTCCACAACAACTGTTAATTCTTTACAAAGTTCAAATTCGACCAACCTTGGAATACTACTCCCATGTTTGGGGCTACGCTCCCAAACACACACTGGATTTGTTGCATTCTGTTCAGAGAAGAGCTATTCGTCTGATCGAAGACTCAGAATTGATCGGCGGCCTGGATTCGTTGGAGCATAGAAGAATGGTTGGCGACATGATTCTATTCTACAAGTATTTTCATGAAAAGTGTTCGAAGGATGTAGCCCGCTTAATTCCTCCCTGAGCGGTGCATGTTAGAAATACACGTCGCGCTAATGCTTCACATCCGTATGAGGTTCAGCTTGTTACTCCTCGTACAACGCTTTTCAAGCAGTCTTTTATATGGAGAACATCATCCCTTTGGAATAATTTGCCCAGGACTGTGTTTCCCGCCGAGTACAATTTACAAGAGTACAATTTACAACGATTCAAGAACAACGTGAATGGCTTTTTCGGCACACATGTCGCTCCTGCAGCACTTTAGGGATTTCCCGTAACAAACAACCTATTTTTCGATTTTTTAATATGTTTAGAATAGAGGTGGCTGACATCCTTATCAAAGGTTCAAGACGCTGATCTCCACTTTCTCTTGGTGCAAAATATCACCAAAATTCATTGAATTGTTGTTATATGATGCTAGAGTGGACTAATGTTTCTGCCTCTACATACCAGTCCACTCCATTCCACTGGCATCCTCACTCAATTTACTGGGCGTTAATTTGGGAGCAAAAATGTCTTGGTATGAACACGTTACAAGCATACACAAATAGCTTCTCAAAAGCTGGGAATATTATTTCGAACTACAAAGCTTAAACACTTCACAAGAATAGTTAAGTCTGTACAAAGCTAAAATTCTACCAAGGGTTGAATACTGCTCCCTTGTTTGGGGTTCTGCTCCCAAACATAGACTGCATTTGTTGGATTCTATTCAGAAGAGAGCTGTTTGCCTGATTGGAGACCCAGAACTGACCAGCATTCTTGATTCCTTGGAACATCAAAGAACAGTTGGCGACCTCAGCCTTTTGGAATGATTACCCACCAAATACAATTTACAGCGATTCTAGAACAACGTGAATCGGTTTTTCCACATACGCGTAACCAGATCAGCAAAAATCTTTAAAACCAACGCAACTTATGGCCTTAAAAATAGCCGTGAACAACAGAGGTCGGCGAAATTTTCGTACGATTATCTAGAAAATTTGAATATACATATTTATTAAAGTTAAAGAAATTTCAATACTCCTTACGGCACTAAATTTGTAAATATTGGCTGTTAAAATTTGCATTTTTAAGATAAGAACCCTACCTCGACCTTTGTTGAAACAGATGTTTTATTATATAACAGTGATAATTTTCTTACGATTGCTTTGAAAAACAAATATTTTTCTGTAAAGAAAATTATAGCAAGCGGCATTCGTTTTTTTTTTATAAAAAATGTTGAAAGTGAGCTATTTTTGATCGTTTTTCAGTTTTCCTCGCACAACTTGATAAATAAAAGTTCGCGACTTGGCAGTGTCGCACTGCGCGGAAAGTTTGAAAAAGCGTCATGCACAGCTAATATAATTAATACAGAATATTAATATAAATAATATTTATTTATTTAACTAACCTGAACTCCCAATAGAATAAACTGAATTATTAATTATATTGTTTATTTAATTTGCTTCCACGTTAATCTGAATATAATTTTAACGACTTACCTAGAATCACGAATAAGTTAATATCAAAGACTTAGTTTCTGATCACTCCAGTATTTACTAAATTACATTTAATACAGTTGTCACATACTATTATCATCGGGAATTTTAATTTGAACTATTTGATTGATTATTGTTTGACTTTCCTGTTTTTTTGCACCAGACATACTTGCGAATATCTTATTTATTTTTTCAGCAGTTTTTTTTTAACAAATCTGCCATTCTTTAATCGCGAAGTCCTTATTTATGCACTATTAAGAATCTCCAATATAAACGTAACCTCGAAAAATACTCCAAAACGTTACAACTCAACATAAACAACGTGTCTCGATCGGAGTAAGAATGTAACGTTGCCAAATCCGAAAAACGACGCAGTGGGATTATTTTTGTATTTCAGCACATATGCATATCAAAAAATACAACTACACTAACAAACAACACGTTTTCTTTAGACCAGATATTTAGTAAACAACCTAATTTTAAATCAAGCCAAATTCTGTATAGGAAATAAGTTTTTTAAGATCGAAAATAGCGATTTTTTTTATATGTAAAGCCTTTTTTGACTAACTGAGATCCGGATATTATAAATGCATTTCTTAAAAAAAAAACAATAAGAGGTAGACAGTCTAACAAAATGATATATTTAAATATACTCACGTAAACCCACATAAACTGTCTCTTCTCTCATGCGTCTAATCATATTCAATGTACCATGAACACTGACAATTTTTGATTTTAAATGAAAAGGGGATACCACAAAGAAAACAATATTTTTCAAAAAATAGTGTCTTTTCTCATGACCCATTTTAATAAAAGATTAATATAAGTTCGTGTAAAGGTAAAATGAAATTACGTCTTGTTTATTAGCGCGTTATTTGTGTTGCTCATGAAAACGTCATATCTTTTGTTTTCTTTATAGTCTTGATTAATAAAAACTGGCTCCCTTAACAATGAATGAAATTATAAACAAAAGTTACTACGGTAACGACGTTTATTATGGTGACCTCAATTGGTTTTCCACACCGCTAAGAAAAACTTGTCGCCGAAATGGTTTCTATAGTAAATAAGTCAGCAGTAAAAAAAAAGGCGTACTTTTTAGTTAGACAGCTAAATGTAGATAATTTTTTAGGGTTGAAAATTTCAGCTCCGGTATTTTAGTATCTCAGGTCTCTAAGAAATCACTTATGTGGTTACATACACTTGGACGCTGCAAAAAGTATGTATATTTAAAAAAAAAATTAAAGGTTATTAAGTGAATTATACAAAAGAATGGCGATTATATATTTGTATTATTGTACTTTAAATTATAAAAAAAATAATTTTAAACATGTTTTAAATGTTAACATTATTTTTTATCGGGTTAAATGGACCACTAATGAAAACTATGGCGCCTCCTTGTTTGCAGGATAACTCCACAAAAAATAATCTAGTATGCAAACATAAAAATTAATCTTGTAAAATAATGTAGTAGTTAAGAATTGTCGAAGGTTCTTTTTTTAAAATAAAGAATTACGGTATGTTATTTTCGACTAAAAAATTTATGTTATTTATTAAAAATTGTCTATTAGAAAAATTTAAAAAAAACCTCTCGACATTTTATAGAAAAAGTAATTATAAAGATTTAAAAAAAAGTTACAAAATATTAAAAATTGACTGAGTAATATTGCAGACAGTGTTTGAAAACAGGTAGCAGTCCCAATCCGATGCGAAGTCACATTTAATGCTATAACTTTGTAATAGAATGGAATTTTCTTAAAAAAATTTTGAATAATTCTTAGAAGTATAGAGAATAAAATCTGTAAAAAAAGAGAATTTTTGAA
The DNA here is from genome assembly GCA_019049505.1 of Pachyrhynchus sulphureomaculatus. Lineage (NCBI taxonomy): Eukaryota > Metazoa > Arthropoda > Insecta > Coleoptera > Curculionidae > Pachyrhynchus > Pachyrhynchus sulphureomaculatus. The sequence goes on along the minus strand of CM032454.1, from coordinate 134,833,717 downwards.
AATTCGAGATGTATGTAACCCCCTAAATTATCACACCCATTGTGTCGGAATTTGGACTATAAACCTAAGTTGATTGTAAATAAATATTTTCAATAATACAGGTATACAAAAAAATCACTGTCTTTTAAGTGGGACACGTGTTTCCTTAAGTATTTTTTTTTATGCTGGATCGTAAAAAAATCATAAAAAAAACATACTCCGTAAGGTTTTTTCAGAAAACACACTTAAAGTTGCCAGAAAACTATTAAACTGAAAAAATTCATTTTATTACATAATGTAAAACTGTAGAATCATTAAAATTATGGAATAAAACTATTTTGGACATCTTTAAATGTTCTAAATCTACATTTATCATAAAAACTTAAAAATATTAGGTTTTAGCGTTCATGTTTAACAAAAAACACGCATACACCACCTTTAATTAAGCCACGTAGCAAAATGCTGTTTAAACTAAATATATGCAATCGCTAAATTAAAAAATTCTTTTTAATTTTTATTAATATTGAACAAAACTATCATTTCATTGCATTTATTTACTTAAAAAAGCATTTTACCAACCACATAGCACCCTTATAAGTGTATAAGTCAGTTTTTTGTTGAAACTGAACATAAAATTTTATTTTTTGATGTCAAGTTAGGATTAAAAACTTCAAAAAACACTGGAAATAATAGTTTTGTTCAATACTAATAAAAATTAAAAACATTTTTCTAATTTAGCCGTTGCACATATTTATTTTAAACAGCGTTTTGCTACGTAGCTTAGTTAAAGGTGGTGTATGCGCGTTTTTTGTTAAATATGAACACTAAAACCTAATAGTTTTAAGTTTTAATGATAAATGCAGATTTAGAACATTTAAAGATGCCCAAATAGTAGTTTTATTCCATAATTTTAATGATTATACAGTTTTACATTATTTATTATATTACATGTATTTTTTTCAATGTAATAGTTTTCTGGCAACTTTATGTGTGTTTTCTGAAAAAATCTCAAGGTGGATGTCTTTTTTTATGTTTTGTTTTGGACTCAGCATAAAAAAATACTTAAGAAAACACGTGTCTCACTTAAAAGACAGAATTTTTTTTTGTATACCTGTATAAATTTTTACATTCCATCTTCATCCCTAATTTTAATTCTTCTAAAATTAAAATAAAAAAAGGCTCGTGATTTTCATCCTACTTTTCAAAAACAACTAGCATTTCCCAGTTTAGCTTTTACGTGTGTTAGGGTGCTAACTCCAAACGCCACAACCCTCCTCCTTTATCCGGGCTTGGGATCGGCAACAGTGTTGATGAACTACTCAATCCATCCATCAACACTGCAGGCAAAGTTAAAAAAAGGCTCGTAATCCGCCTTATATAAATTTATTTATAGCTTTTCTAGACCTTCATATCATATAAATTATATCTCGGTTTTCAAAATCATGCAGTATTTTCCCTTTGACAATAGTAAATCGGCATTATAATAATATTTAAAATAATTCTATAATCCTAAAAAGCACACATACTTTAGCACAACTATAGTAATATATACAACATAAAATTGTACCTATTTTATTAACAACCTTGAGTTCAAACGCTTCCATAGAAATCATTACGTGAATGTGTTCGTAAAATGGTCATTTTAATCATTTTTATCCTTGAAGAAGAGTGACACTTTATATCCGTCTTTTTTCTTTTTGTATTACGGTTAATATATGGGTGTGTGAATTAATTTTCAGGGATTTTTCGGTAAAGATATCGCTTTATTGTAAAAAATGGTTACAAATTGATTATTCAAAGTATTGTCCATTGCTAGCCACTACTTTCTCCCATCTTTATGGCAGCATATGCATACCACGTTGAAAGAAGGACTTATCTTTTGAGGATATCCACGAATTGACCCATTTTTTGGTACCCTCATAAGAATGGAAGCCCTATTCAGATAGGCCGAGCGTCATCGATCCTAACAAGTAATAATCAAAAGGAGCAAAGTCTGGTGAGTATGGCGGCTGAGGTAAGACATGCCGTCCAAGCGCTTTTTCCTTGACAGGTTTTGCAACATTTGGCCGAGCGTTATCATGTTGAAAATCACTTTGTCGTGTCTTCCGACATATTGCGATCGTTTTCTCTTCAACACTCGACTCAATTGCATCAATGGTTGTCGGTAACGTTCCCCAGTAATAATTTCGTTGGGTTGGAGCAGCTCATAATACACTACACTCAACTGATCCCACCAGATACACAGCGTAAGCTTGGAGCTATAAATATTCGGGCTTGGCAAGGATATTAATGGTTCACCGGGCTTCACCCATGATTTTTTGCTCTTCAGATTATCGTAGCGTGTCCATTTTTCATCACCAGTTACGATACGATGCTAAAAACCCTTGCGATTGGGCCGTTGAAGCAGTTGTTCACAGGTGAAAAATCGCCTTTCAACGTCTCTCGGTTTTAATTCGTACGGCACCCAATTTCCTTGCTTTTGAATCATTCAGAGCATGTTAGCGCTTGCAAATGACTATGCTCTCAACTACTAATAATTTTGCTTTTTTTTCCCATTTGGCATGGGTCTTCATCGAGTAATGCCTCCAATTCTTCATCTTTAAACTTTGTCGGCTGACCTAGCCATCCTTTGTCTTCCGTGCCAAAATCACTACTTTTAAAGCATCTAAACCAGTACTTAGATATTTTTATCGTTGTTTCCGACATATGTTTTCGACAGCAATTGATGACTTTCAGCATCGCTTTTCTTCGAATTAGACAAGAAAAGTAACGCTTCCCGCAAATGATGTTTTGTTGGCACGCAATTCAATACTCAAAAAAATATGTTGTTTGCACTTCAGCAAAATACCATATACTAAAAGTTAAATTCTAATGATGGTGCTTCACCATAAATATAGCAACAGTATGCCCCGATGCGATACAATACAAGTTACTCCCTCTCTTAAATATCTCTCAAAATTAATTTACACTCCTTATAATAAAACAATATGTGACGAGATACATACTTGTGCCGAAATATCAGCCCCTATCTATTGGTCGTCTCAATAACCTTTAAATTTCTTTGGCTGGGTCTTGAATTCGATCAATATTAGGCTATAGAAATATTATTCTCTATCTTTAAAGAACCAATTTTGAAATTTCTAACAACTTCAACAGAGTGACCACAATAAGTTATTATTCAATTACCGCAAAATTTTAAATCACTTACAGTTACTTTTCATTAGGCCATAGTGACAATTTATATTAACGCCAAAATGTTGCTTAATTTTGTGTGTTTACATATTTTAAATTGTGTATTAAGTGTAAATTCAATATTGCTTACATTTCTTAGGATTTTTGCTTATAGTGGCAACAGCAAGGATTTATTTTGCTAATTATATTATATTCTATAAGCAAGTAAGTACTATCGTTTTATGTCGGTTTAATTTTTTTTAGTTCTGGTTTTTTATTATTATTTTTCAGCTAGCACGCAGACAATTTTGGAGAAGTTTTATAATTTTTATTTAGTCCAATTTTTAAGAAATCATATTATGGAAGAAGCTGTAGGATTGGTATTGTGGAATATTATTTATAACTTTTACTAAAGAATCAGGATTTTATACTAGCAAACTACATAGTATCAAATTCTTACTAGCCCTTACTATCCATAATTTCATTAGCTGTGATGATAATGTAAGTGCAGTAAAATTTTAAAAGCTTAAACTCATTTCAAAATTAAGGCCGAGAGGGGGCATTTTTTTAAAAAAAAAAAACGACCATTTTTCTAGTAAACCTTAGAAGTTCAAACTCAATTCCCAAATGATTTAGCGGGATTGAGATTTTTACATTCCTCCAATAAAAAAGACTCATTTCTAAGAGGGCACTAATTTCTATTTCCAAGGTAGCAGGAGGGGCGTATGGACCCTCGACGCTTCCTGGGTATACTATATATCATAGTCGAATAAAATCAAGACCTTCACTGTAAGTAGGAAAGAGAAGGCATCTCGCCTGCACTAAGAATTGATTTCTTGTCGAGCAAAAATAACCAATGACATTTTCCATAACTCATACCATACTAAAAGTTTTCCAGGTATGATTTACTCGAAACAAACAAATTTGTTTCTTTTATCTATGCCTAGGCTGTTTGTTCTTGTTCAGGTTGTTATCAGGCCACAGAGATGACACATAGATCCGCACGTTGCTTTGTAACGTGTGTAGAGCCTACCACCAAAAAGATCTTATACTGGATGATCGAACCACGATAAAACACTACGGCGACTACAAATATCTGAGTATAAAAATTTCGGAGGATGGAACACTCAACAGGACAATAAGAGAGAGACGTACGGCAGGAAGAAAGACCATTAAACTGCCAAACAGCATTATGTGGGATAAATCTATAAATAAAACCAACAAAAAGAGGATATATGAAACCATAGTGAAAGGTATCACATTATATACCTGTGAAGTATGGCCTCTGATGGAAAGAGTATTAACTACGCTGAGAGCAACGGAAATAAACTTCTAGAGAAGAGTAGCAGGATTATCCAGAAGAGAAAAAGTCACCAGCGAACGTATTAAAGAAATCATGGGAATCAAACACAATATTACAAACGACATTCTGACCAAACAACTTATATGGTTTGGGCACATCGAAAGAATGGACGAAGATTGAATTCCAAAATAAATACTAAAATGCCAACCGGACAAGCTCTCATTTTACATCCCACTCGATGATCTGTTAAATTTTTTTTTTTCACTTTCGATTATACCCCTCAAAAATTAACTTTCAAAACTACATGACCCCTACTGGACCATCAATTCCTACGTTTGTGCCAGATTTTAACTTTCTACGTCAAATAGTTTCGGAGAAAATCGGATGTGACAGACAGGCGGACACCGAGGTGATCCCATAAGTGTTCCGTACAGAATACTAAAAACAGCTGATAGTACTAATGAAGGTTGCCGCTTTCGATAACCGAAAGGTACCAAAGGTAATTTATCAATAGTATAATTTCCTTTTGGATAGAAGCTCTATAAACCATGAGTATAAGCACAAAACTTTACTTTTAAAATCACTTAAAAATAAAGTGAGAAAGTTTTAATTAAAATAAAAACTGTATTATTATTCCCTAAAAGAGGCTAACTTTTATATTAGCAAATAAAATGACGACTCAGGTATCCACCTTTTCTGTAAAATAATATTAAAAGTTCAAAGGTTAATAATTGTTTAGGGATTTTAAATATACTCTGCTCCTGATTTCGAAAAAAGTTTGAAAGGTTTTGTTGCCGGATTTTCTCCTGCGAGAGATAAAAATCTGAAAGGGTACAACAAGCATTGGATAATAAAATTTAAATGATATTTTAAGCGGATTTTGTTTCTTTGAAGTATTTTTATAATTAAAATATCTTGTTCCAGAACATCAATGGTCGCATTTTACGACTTTTTCGAAGTGGAAAATGACATTAAATAAATGAATTTTTCTTATTTGAATAAAATATATTACAATGTCCTCTAGATTTTATTATTTTATATAGGTAAAGTAAATCTCAAGATATAAGATCCTGCCTATGGCAATAAACGACCCTATTAAGGTTTTGTGCAGAGAATACGATGAACGTATTTATATTTTACCGACTTCGTATACCGCCCTCACTTGCACCTGCAATCATATTGGATCTATTTTTACCTATATATTTATAACTTGGCAACCCGGTTTGAAGCCCTTTAAGTATTTGATAATATAGGCCTAATGACCACAGGTTCCCATTATGATTCGAAAGATACTTTTTATTATTTTTATTTTTAGTTTTACTTACAACTTACAACGTAACGGTTCTATTTAAACTATGTGGCGTCCGTGGGAAAATTCAATAGTGCCTATGGCAATCACTTGACGCTAAACAAATAGTGAAAAATGTTTACGACAGTTTGGTAAAAAGAAATTTGAATAAACGAAGTGCTTTGCAAGAAACCAGTGAACTAACAAAAACCTCAAGGGTATTGTAGGAAAACCATTACTTAGGAACAGGATAAAAGTGAAAAATTTTCAAATGCATCAGGTAGACGATTGTGAAAAAGACGCCATCAGGAGAAAAATATATTCTATGTATGAAGAGCAGTTGGTGCCGACACTAGATAAAATAAAATTACGACTGGTGCAGGACGGGACCAATATACATTGTGGCCGATCAACCCGTCACAGAATTCTCTTACCGATTGGGATTCGTGTTCTGAAAAACAAAAGTGATGGAGTCTCAAAGATTATGAATCTTGCGACATATTTATTTACAAGAAATTAAAAAGTATCGATCAGAGAATTGGCCAATAATTTAACTTGACGAAACATGATTCGATACCCATGACACTATACAAAAAGGGTGGGTCGACAGCAGTACAAAATGTCAGACTAGCACACCTTCAAATAAAGGTAAACGAATAACCATTTTGCATGCTGGATCTGAAAATTGGTTTCAAAATTCCCTTTTGCCAAATGTTCCCGAACAGAGTGTTATAGTTATGGACAATGCAAGTTACCATAGTCGCCTACTAATGCAGCCAACACCAAATCGAAAATACAGGAATATATGTTAGAAAATGACATTTATTTTGACTTCAGTTATAAAAAAAGTGATCTTTTGGAAGTTTTGAAAGACTATAAATCGAAAAAGAAATATGTTTGTGATAGTATGGCTGAGAAAATCGGACACACAGTTTTGCGGGTTCCTCCATATTATTGTATATTTAATCCAGTTGGACATATTTGGCATGAAATTAAATAAAAAATAAAGACACAAAATTTTTCTCCTACTTTGAGCGTGTCAGTGGTTGAATTAGTAAAAAAAAATTATAAACGATATACCTTGTGAAAGCAGGAAGAATTCCATTCAGCACGTTGTTAAAGTTGAAGATTAATATATTTATGTAAATCATATAAAACCACTTATAATTACCTCAGCTGATGACAGTGATAGTGAAACCGAATTAGGCTTAAGTTAAAATATATTTTTATTTATACAATATGTCCCCTCTTGTAAACTCCATTCATTCAAACTGTACAAATGTACTTCTTATATATTTGTTTTTACATGCATCTGTAAATAAACATCTCCAAAAACACTTATAATTTTATTTATTTGCATTAACGAATAAATTTCTCTCCACCTCTGCAACTTATCATAAACAAAAGGTCAGAATTTTTATATTGCCCACTTAAAATTGCAAAAATAAGGATCTTATATTTTGGGATAGGCTATATCTTGTAAATAAATTTTATTTTGGCACTTAAAATTAAGCGACAAATTATATTCAAATGGGAAATTTAAAGGAGCTCATACTCTATAAATCTTACAAATTCCACAGAGCACTTTGTAATTTACATATAAGGTTTTTTTTAACATAAACAAATTATATTCATACTTCAAACGATTAAAATGGCGTTCGCTCAAACTCATGGTTGGAATTATTTTCTAAATTATAACCAGGACGCAGGACTGCAAAATCTATTAGTTCTTTATAAGAAAAAATAAAGATAGTGTGCGGTCTCAAAAGTTCTCGGCTTAACAATGAAAGAATTTTATTTTTAATTGAAATATGTTTTATTTTTCAATATAATCTCCTAAAACTGCAATACATTTATTCCATCGTTTTCCCAATAATTCAATACTATCATTAAAGTGTGATTCCGGAAGGTCTGCAAAGTATCCATCCACGGCTGCAATAACTTCGTCATTTAATGTAAAACGCTTTCCAGCCAAGAATTTTTTTAGGTTTGGAAACAGATAATAATCAGAGGGAGTCAAATCTGGTGAATACGCTGGATGTTCAAGCATTCGTACTTTAATTCGTTGAATTTTGCCATCATTAAAACACTTTACGAACACGTGTATTATCTTGAAGAAAAATGATTCTTTTCTTCTTTAAAGCACATTTTTTCTCACCAATTTTTGCATCCAACTGATCCAAAAGGTTATAATAATATTTTAAGTAATTGTTTTACCTTTCTGAAGATAATCGATCAACAAAACACCTTTGTAATCCCAAAAAACTGTTGCCATAGTCTTCCCTGCTGATGGAACCGTCTTTGCTTTCTTTGGTTCACTTGCACCGGCTTGTTTCGACTCTTCCTTCCGCTCTGGTATCTAGTGGTGGATCCAAGTTTCATCAACAGTTATGAAAGGACGCTTGAAATCCATTTTATCTTGCTTAAAAAGATCCAAACACGCTTGAGATATACGCATTCGAATGCGTTTTTAGTCAATCTTGGCCATCTTGCACAAAGCTTTTTATAATAATATTTCAAATTCGTTCTTTTAAGATGCCTGTGGCCTCAGCTATTTCACGCACTTTCACTCGTCGATCATCTAACACCAAATCATGGACTGTTGAATGATTTGTGGTGTTGTAGCAGTTTTTGGACGACCTTCGCGTGGATCATCTTCGAGGCTTGTACGACCAGATTTAAAAAGAACAGCCCTTTTTTTACAGTGAAAAATGAAGGTGCTGCATCTTTATACAGTTTTAACAATTTCGGATGAATTTCTGTTGGTCTTAAACCATCCGACCTAAAGAATTTAATCACTGCACCATATTCAATTTTTTCCCTTTTAAAAAATCAATGACACCTCAATATTAAACAGCTACTACTACTCGAAGGAAATAACAGATCGAAATAACATTTTACATGTGTTTATATAAAGGATGGAACTTTCCAATACAATTATGGTTTCATAGTTTCTAACGCCATCTATGTGTCAGGCCGAGAACTTTTCAGAGAGCTTAGGCATATATAGGCGATTCAGTCAAAGATAATATTAAGACAAAATGGTAGATTAAATTATTTAAGTTTTATTAGATTACTGTAATGTTATTTATTCAGTGGCACCGCCGGGAGGACCAGAGGGCATAGACCCTGGCTCCAATGAATTTAGAAGATGGTGCACTCTTCAAGAAGCTTGAGAATCTTTGTTTTAATTTTAGGAAGTATTTAACTTTTGGTAGTTCTATTATAAGATTTAAGCATGTAAAGTTCTGTTGTAAGAAATGTGCTGGTCCTAGTAACTTGGTGGGTTAAGAACGTGCCAAGGTCGCTAGTTTGATCTAGCAGCTTGAACTTAGATGTTCCGTACTTTTCCGTGAATTACGCTTTGTGCTCCCCTTTACGATCTCTTTAGAGAACCTTAGGAAAACGATCGTGCCCACGCGGGCCATGTTTTTTTCTCCCACCTCCGATATTTGGGAGAAACCACATCTCACTAATCACACACTATTTTCCCATACAGGTAGAGTGAACGATTTAGAATCTCATACTTACAAGTCAGTCTGCCTTCTGGATTCTGAAGAAGTCAAAAACTCAATAAACCCAAAAAATAATACAAGAAAAGAAGCAGAACAGACCTAAATATTTGAAATAGCTTGAAGGATGAGACTGAGCTAGGCAATATTTGGAAGGCCCGATCATATCTTAAACTCCTCCCAAAGCATCCCTGTCAACCTCAAAAGGAAGGTTTAGAATACTTACACTCTACCAGTGGCAGCCTGTGTGATGGAAATAGTGTCTGTCATGGAGAAGAGTTCGGAGAGACTAAAAACAACTCAGTGAAGAAGATTAGAAGAAGAACAGTAATCGTATATGTCATAAAGACAATAGCTCAATTTTATTGGGGGCGGACAGGTTTTGTCGCAAAACAGAACAAGTCCGAATGGACAAACAGAGAAAACTAAGCTGTTATTACAACCATTAGTCCCGGGAACTTTTTTTTTACTTCCCTTACAAAAGAAAGCCTTGTATTCGTGAAAAAATCACACTACGAAATATTTGCATTTCTTAAAATTAAATAATTTTTGAAATCTTGGACTCTAGGTACCCTTAAAAGTATATGTAATATAATATATTCGGTGTAAGCCCTCTATCCTTTTTCCACACTTTTTAAGCCTTTATATGTTTAGCTGTAAATAATTGCCACCATTGCCCATAAAAACCAAGAAAAGTTATCATATTACTATTGAAATTGTCCAACTTCCACCTCTTTAATCTCCTTGTTCTGAAGCAGTATCACTCAGAAACTGTAGAGTTCTTTCTTACGTATTATATCTATACTAGCTTTGAAATCGATATTTTATGAATTTCGAGAGTTCCCATCCTAAAAAACGGATGGCCCAACAGACTAGCAGAAATGGGAGACTAGGTTGTCGTGATCTAGTAACCCTAAGATGTGAAAAATGCGAAAATCTCGAGGTTATTTTTTCACGAATCACTTTGTCGCCCTCTCTCTCCATCTAACTAAAGAAAGACCAATTCTTTTATCTCATTTATTTAAATATTTCTGTTCAATGTTCGAATTAAATACAAACCACCAGTTATCCAAAAATACATATATAATCCTGTTTTGTAATTTCACTACATTTAAAGTGTTATCATGTAGCTTTTTTTTTTAATTGATACATTTTTTATTGCAGGAATAAAGAGGTTTTTTTATTTTATGATTCCTGATCTTTTATTATCCAATAATAAATTCAGCATCGTCATTCGTAGTAAATTCAACGCAATCAAAGTGATTTTCTCGGTAAAGACGGAATATCGCACACTTGAATGGTTTTTATAATCCACTATAGTAGTTTACGGCATCGTAAAAGTATTTGCTTTTGTGTAATACACTTATTCGGCCAGCCAGACTAATTTCTACGCAAACAAATAATATTTTGACGGTAAAAAAAGTACTTTTTATCCCGACGAAGATATCTTTAGTTTATTACGTTGAGGTATGACTTGCTCGCGCTAAATTCAATAAAAACTGGAGATCCAGACAGTTTATGAATTTTTGGAAGTTAAATAACCTCAGGGTTTTAGTTCTACTCACATTGTAGATAATGGTGAATATAAGAAGTTTAAAAAATGTTTAGCATCAGTGGTGGTTCATAAAAAAAATCATGTGTATTTAATTTCGTATTTAATGTATAAGAACTTATCTTGCTTTTGTAAAGAAAATATGTTAAAGTTGTTTGCTTAGTTCTTTCTTAGCGAAAACGTAATTCTAAAGTCAATACTGAACTTAATTTTCTCACATTAAATAACTCGCAACTGGATATTTTAAATGATAGGTTCTTTATGATATGATGTTAATCGTAAATAACCGGCCAAGTTCAAGTCAGACTTGTGCAATTAGTGTTCCGTATGTTAATTGCTTTTGAAATAAAATTTTTTGTTATGGAGGTAAAAAATGATCAGAGACTTCGCAAAACAATGGGTTTTCAACAAAGTTTGTTTCCGATCTTTACTAAAAACTGATAACATTGAAATTTTTGTTTTTTTTTTATATACCAGATAAAATATTGAAGGTAATACACCCATGATAATTTTCGTTCAATCAAGCTGTGGAGAATTTTCCAGAAAATTTTTTGATAAGTACTTTTTGATGTCAAATAGTTTCGGAGAAAATCAAGTGTGACAGACAGACGAAGTAATCTTAAAAATGTTCCATACGGAACACTAAAAAATGAGTAGAGAAATAGTTTCTATTAAAATCTAAAATAATGAAAAAAAAAAGAATATTATTCAGATTTCTTGAAGCATAGAATCCTAAAAATCGAAATAATATACACGAAGCAAGTCAGTCTTACCTCATCGAGCGTTAACTCATTATATCTTTGACTCTAAATAATTACGCTCATAATGTGAGATAAGGAATATCTCAATTAAAAATTACGAAAAATTCTTACAATATCAAGTTTATCGTCCTCTAACCAAGCGACATTGCTCAAAAACAATAGGTTCCTGTCTTACTACAAGTAATATATATTTACAAAATTTAAAATCGATATATCACTTCGTTTAGGTGTTATCATGCTAACAGATAAACAAACAGACAGGTAAATAGACTTACAGATGTACTGATCTAGTGACGGAAATTGAATATTACAATTTCTGATGATCTGAAATGTGAAGAAATGCAAATTATCTTTTAAGGTGATTTACAGTTCGTATTTCGTAAAAATATTTTACCAATATTAGCGATTTCGAGGTCAGTTAAACATTTAACCTACATATTTAAATTAATGAAATAATAGAATTGGTTTTGTTTAATTCCTTTGTCTTAAATACAACATATTCATTTTAATTACCTTGTTAAAAGAAAGATAAAGACAGAAGTAATTCGTGAAAAAATAACCCCGGAGACTTTTGCATTTCTTTACAGTTTAGGGTCCCTAGGTCACGAAAAAGTAGTCTCCCATTTCCACCAATCTCTCGGTCTGTCGCTCTGTCAGGACAATAATTCTCAAAGTACATGAGATATCGATTTTAAATTAGATACACGTATAATAGTTGGAAGTAAGAAAGAATCCTATAGTTCATCTAAGTGATATCACTTCAGTAAAATGGTGTGGAAGTGTGTAAATTTCAATCGTATTAGAATAACTTTTCTTGGTTTTTGGTTAAGGTAACAAACAAATTTAAGTGTAATTATTTATAGCCAAACCTATAAAGGGCTAAAGAAGTGTCGAGGAAGAATAGAAAGGTTACGTCGCATATATTATATTGTGCATACTTTTCAGGGTTCCTGGATCCCAAGCATCCAAAAATTATCTAATTTAGAGAAATGCAAATATTTCGTAGTGTGATCTTTTCACGACCACAAGACTTTCTTTAGTCAGGGAAGCAAAAAAACTTTCTGGGGCTGACTGTTTTAATCACCTCTTAGTTCCCACGGTTACTCCATTGGCACTTGTCCTGTTTTGATACGAGACCTGCCCGTCTTCATTATAACTGAGCTATTCACTTTATGTCATATGCGATTCCTGTTCTTCTTCTAATCTTTTTGATCCTTGGACGATCTCTTAGCGAAATTTCTGAAATGGTACGCTCCAATGGTTCATTGAGTTATTCTTAGCCTCTTTGCACTTTTCTCCGTGAAAGTCACTCTCTCCATCTCACAGATTGTGACCGGTAGAATGCAAGTATTGTAAACTTTCCTTTTAGGGTTGAGGGGGATGCTTTGGGAGTGCGAGATATGATGAATCTTCCCAAATTTTACCCAGCTCAGTCTCAATCTTCAAGCTTTTTAAATATTTAGATCTGTTTGCTTCTTTTTGTGTAGTAAAATTTTTATTTTCTAAGTTTATCGAGATTTTGACTCCCCCAGAATCCAGGAGGCAAGCTGACTTGTAAATACAAGATTCCGGGTCGTTCACTCTACCCGCTTGGAGTGATAGTGTGTAATTAGTGAGATGGGGTTTATCCCAAATATCGGAGGAGGGAGAGGAAACCTCAGTGTGGGCCGGCGCTCCCTGAAGTTCTCTACCGAGATCATAGAGTGGAGCACAAAGGGCAATTCAGGGAAAAGTAAGGTTCAGCTACTTACAGTAACTGTGATGACGGACTTTTACGATTTGTTTTCTCTATGACAATTACGAAAAATTCTCACAATATTAAGTTTATCAACCTCTATCCAACCGACATTGCTCAAAACCTATAGGTTCATTTCTTACTACAAGTAATAAATATTTACAAAATTTAAAATATGTCTCTCATTTTGTTCTGGTGTTATGCTAACAAACAAATAAACCAACAGATATAGTGACAGAGCGACAGTAATGGAATATTAGAGTTTTTGAGATCTGAAGACCCTGAGAGATGAAAAAATAAAATAATCTCAGAGTGATTTTCCTTTGGGAGGGGTCTTATTTCCCGTAGCGAGGAAACGAAAAAAAAAACACGTTAGCAAATTAACGAATCAAAATACAGTTGTTTAATTCAATAATTTTTAGTAATATTAGAGATTTTATATAATATTGCTCATGTCACATATACGGAGTACTTTCCAAATTGAGACATTTTTACCTCATTTGCTAAATAGAAGTAAGTATATAATATCACTCTCCGAGATTTTTACATTTCTTTATGTTATTAGGTTTTACAATACAGAAAATATAGTGCTATATTTCCGTCGGTCGATAACGATAACACTTGAACAAGACGCAACATAGTTTTCAAATTTGGTATCTATACAATATCTTAATTACAAATAAAACCCATGGTTTTAAATAATATCGCTGTAGGAAAAGAATGCAAAACGAGTGAGGACGGAAAAATTTTATATGTATTTTACATCAGCATGTCAATTATTCCTTGTTTTTGAATGAGATCAAATTTTAAGGGATTATTTATAGTGAACCACATAAGAGTAAAGATGGAGAACAATAAAAAAAAAAGTTGGTTCGTACATGTTGTATTATGTTGCCTGTTTTCCAATTACTTAAGGTAAAATATATAAGACGTTAATTTAATTGTATCGATTCCTGCTTCGAGGAAAAACATCCAAACCTCGATGCCTATGGCAATTTGCGAAAAATAACCCTCATCGTTGTCTAAAGCAGTCAAGTATTCTAAAAAAAAGACTGGTGATTCATGAAGTAAAAAATCTTTTTATTCGTAAATCCTCGTGCACCACCTTTCAGACACTCCAGCTTCTTAACAAAGTACTGGGATCTCCATTCATCGATCTGACAAGAGCAAATTATAAACAAACCTGTTTGTCTCCTCAGTTTTCTGAATTGAGTTTTGGCACTATCGAAAACTGTTTAGACTAAAACTTTACTTGAATATAAGATACCTGGAACATTCTTTTAAAAATAACTTTTAGTCGTTTTGCTTTTTTATTTATAAAGTTTGTCAACGAGCCATGCTCCAAATAACTTACACTTCTTTTTCCGAAGAAAAAAATCGTGAAAACTTCAAAACGCAACGAACTCGTACAAAATTTTATCAAAGCATTAATTTAATAACCAAGCCATTTTTCGAATTGCGTCATGTTTGTAGCTAGGTAGATAACGCCCTCGTATGTATTTGTATATATATATATATATATATATATATATATATATATATATATATATATATATATATCACCATTTACATATATATATATATATATATATATATATATATATATATATATATATATGTATATATATATATATATATATATATATATATATAATATATATATATATATATATATATATATATATATATATATATATATATGTATATATATGTATGTATGTATGTATATATATATATATATATATATATATATATATATATATATATATATATGGTGAAGCAAAAAATTGAAAACGTAAAAACTAGTAGAAAAATTAGATTTGTAATACTAGTGACTGGACAGTCAGGTGATAAACCCGGTGGAGCACTCGAGAAAAAACTTGTAAAAAAGAGAAAATCAATTGTACCATTTGGATATTTGGTCTTTCTGAGCCGTCCAAATTTATTGACTTCATTTGGTTTCAAGGTCAAATTATTTTTCGCTCTGCCAAAATCCAAAAAGGTTTTTTTTATTAAATATTCCAGCCTGAACTAGACAAAGAATGGAAAGAACTTATTAATGATTTTTCCACCCAGGGGGTCGAATAAATCTTCATTTTAGTAGTTTGGGCGATAAGAAAAGGTGACCAAAATCCCTGCAATCGTCAGTGAATGGCAAGTAAACTTCAACTGTTAAATGTTAACGTCAAGAATAATGTGGTTGTGAATATGTTAGTTGAAATTATATTCAGAGGGTACGAGTACGTTTAACAAACATTGTTAAAATTTAAAAAAAAATGAAGGGATAGATAAGACAATTATATAAAGATATAATCTATGAAACACACTATCTAGACACTGTAAATTAATGAAGAAAGGACTAAACAAAAAAATCCATAAATTGCTACGTTTACTAGATGTCAAATCGATGGAACCAGAATATGGCTCTACTGTTGATTTATCGAGCTAATATCATGGACGAAGAGGTCAGATGGAGACACACACACACATACACACACTTGACCACAGTCCTTGGAAATTTAATATCTATGGAGCATTTTACCAAAGTAGAACGTGCCTTTTTTGTGAAAAATATTTTATCAAAATAATTATACTGCAACTGTCGCGTGTCGGAAATTGACGCTTAATATCACTGACGCGAGTGAAAAATATAATAAATATTGGTCTAATTAAAAAATAAGTGAAGTTCAAAAAAATATGTTTAGTGTTAAGTAAACTTCGGCAAGAATACCAAGGACATCAAGAAACCGACGCAGGGATAAATTCCATTCAAGTCCTGACCTCTCAATACACAACAAACATAACGCGTCAATATGCCTAGGAATTCGTTACAACGTATTCTCTATAAGAATTCATGTATACACGTCTAGACAATTCAGCTCATAAAAAAATTAGAGACAATTGAGATTGCTTCTCTTCGTGAATCAGCTATTGTATTTGTATAACATTTACCGACTTGTTAATGTTGGAAACAGTTGCCTTAATATTCCCTTAAGACAGATCCCCAGCAATTAATTCAGATCGATATGTGGAGATGATTGAGAACGTCTTCACACCCACTTTACTAAATTTAAAAAGTTATAATAAAGGAATCTGGCTTCAGTAGGAAGAAGCAATATTACGTACTTCATTCACATCTTTGCCAATTTTATTAGAAATTTTCATAAGCAAATTGATGAATTAAAAATAGGTGACATATATTGGCCGCCCGTTGCCCTGCTTTGACATCGATGCATTTCTTCTTGTAATAACAATGCTCGTTTCCTCCAAAACTCAGGAGAAAATATGCACCGAAAGTTAACAAATAATAATCTGAGAAAATTAATAGATAAATGTTTTTGAAAATTACCGATAATTATAATCAATTTTGTTCCTATTATCCTTTTGTATTTTTTACACATATATCGCCCCAGTTTTATTGTAGATATTTTTAAATGAATGAAAGATAAATTGAAAATATTTGACATATATTGGAAAAAAGAACAATGTAGAAAATTTACTATCGTCATTTACTTTTGCACTTTATAAGAAATTATGAAAGCACCGCTGAATCGTATATAAAACTATGCAGTTGTAGTAATTTAAATTGATAATATACAACTTTGCAGGAAAATGCAGGGAGATGAGATAAAATCTGAAAAAGCTCCTATTTCGAAACATAAATATGCGAGTACAAGAGTTATAGGATAAAAAGAATAAATAATAATATAAAAGAAGTTATTTGTGCTAATAACCTTAATAATTAAACGAATAAACTACATATATATATATATATATATATATATATATATATATATATATATATATATATATATATATACGAGGCTGGTTTGAAAAGTCCGTGCAAAGTCCGAGAGATGGCACCAACGGCGCGTATCGAGGTCATGTTTAGTTAGTAGCATCTCTTGAATGAACGCACACCAAGTTTCAGCCATATTGGTCTATTTCTTTGTTTTGGCATTCGTGTGAATCAAGGAAGTCGAGTGATTTTCAAAAAATGGACGAAAAAGAATTTCGTGTGATGATTAAACATTACTTTATGAAAGGCAAAACGCCTCAGGAGACTAAAGAGAAGCTTGATAAACATTATGGTGACTCTGCACCTTCGATTAGAACAGTTTATAAGGTGGTTTCAAAATTTTCGGACTGGCCATATGGGCACAAGTGACGCTAAACGTTCTGGACGGCCTGTGGAGGTTACGACCCCAGAAATCATTGATCAAATCCATGATAATGGTGATGGATGACAGGAGAGTTAAGGTGCGTGAGATTGCTAGTACTGTGAGCATCTCGACTGAACGGGTACATAATATTTTGCATAAACATTTGGACATGAGAAAGCTATCCGCAAGATGGGTGCCGCGATTGCTCAAGCTTGACCAAAAACGGAATCGTGTGAAGTGTTGCAAGGATGGTTTGCAGCTGTTCCAGAAGAATCCGGAGGACTTTAAGCATCGTTTCGTCACTGCGGATGAAACATGGATACATTACTATACTCCTGAGACCAAACAACAATCTAAACAATAGGTTACCAAGGGGAATCTGCACCAAAAAAGGCGAAGACCGTTCCTTCGGCCGGAAAGGTTATGGTGACTGTCTTTTGGGATTCGCAAGGGATAATCCTCATCGACTATCTGGAAAAGGTTAAAACTATTACAGGTGAATATTATTCATCGTTATTGGACCGTTTGAAAACCGAGCTGCAAGAAAAACGCCCGCGATTGGCCCACAAGAAAGTCATTTTCCATCACGGCAACGCACCAGCACACACCTCAGCAGTTGTGGTCGCAAAATTAATGGAAATAGAATTCCAACTCGTTTCACATCCCCCCTATTCTCCAGACTTGGCTCCCTCGGACTACTATTTGTTCCCCAATTTGAAGAAATGGCTGGCGGGACAAAGATTTTATTCAAACGAGGAGGTGATTGCAGACACTAATGGATATTTTGGAGACTTGTACAAATCCTATTATTCGGAACGGATCAATAAACTAGAACATCGTTGGACGAAGTGTATAAGCCTAAAAGGAGACTATGTCGAAAAATAAAAAAGGTTTACCCCAAACACATAAGTAGTTTTTTTTTTTTGCACGGACTTTTCAAACCAGCCTCGTATATATATATATATATATATATATATATATATATATATATATATATATATATATATATATATATGCACTAAACTTATCCAATACGTGAAAAACTTGTATTTCAGCATATAGGATCTATTTGTGTGTGTATTGGTTTTCTACATACCGTATGTTCCAAATTGTGATTTCAGTTTTGGTTACATGCACGTCTAGGAAAGTCAGCCGGTTGTCTCGTTCCATTTCTAAAGTGAACTGACTTCTTTAATGAATTAAATATAGTCTAGGAGGAGAGGTCTTTACCCAAAGATAATACGACGAATACATCAACGAAACATCGAATCTACAGATTCGATTTCATGATTGCCATCTCTATTGCTTTCCTCGCGAAGACGAGATTAGCCACTGCCAGTGTTAGAGAGATCCCATAGCTGCACTTTTCATTTGTCGGCATATTTCTTGATGACTATTTATACATATACATGTATATATATATATATATATATATATATATATATATATATATATATATATTATATATGTATATATGTGTATATATATATATATACATATATATATATATATATATATATATATATATATATATATATATATATATATATATATATATATATATATATATATATATATATATATATATATATATATATATATATATATATATATATATATATATATATATATATATATATATATATATATATGTGTATATGTATATATATATATATATATATATATATATATATATATATATATATATATATATATATATGTATGTTACCGGAAAAGTGTATAATTTAGACATTCCATAGAATGCCGGGCTCGTTTAGGCAACGTATGAAATATTTTCTTTTTCTTTAACTATTGTATATTTTGCCTAGCAATCTATAGAATGCCTAGGAATTCTATAGAAAGCAGATAAGAAATTAGGTAAAGTATAAAATAAAAGACAAATAACCGTGATACCAAACGTACAGCCGGCAGTGTGTATAATATATATTGGAAACAATAAGCATTGTTGCGGGTGGCTGCGGAGCGCGGTGAAGTCAACACGTTATAACATGACTAACCTGAACTAACTTAAACCAACATGAACTATCCTGAACTAACAGAAGCTTATGTGTTAAGAAGAAGGTTCTGTGTATTTTCAAGTGTCACAACAGTTCATCATGCAATGAATAAGTACAAAATAAAAGACGAATTACTATAATCATATCTTTTGTTTATTTGTTATATTACCAATATTATCAACTGTCTATAGAAAGAATGCATAAGGAAATGAAAATAGAGACTTCGGCAATCGACGAAAAATCAAATGGTTTTATTTGTAAAAGAAATACCTATTGCTTTTTTTAATTTTAGGAAATATTAGTTCAGGTTATATTCAGGCTAATTAATGTCATAGCGTATTGATTCTACCCCCACCGCGCTCCCTCGCCACCCGCAAGACATTGAACAGTTAATACTTATTTTTTTCAAAATTCATTTTACACATTGACGCTGACCTGTACGTTAGGCATTTTATAGAATGCCGGATTACATACTTGTACATATATATATATATATATATATATATATATATATATATATATATATATATATATATATATATATATATATATGTATATTATTATTATTATCATTCATTCTTTCATCCTTTAAGTCTGGTACCTGCATATTTATATTTCGAATTCGAAGTTTTTTTTTCAGATTTTTCTCGTCTTCCAGCATTTTTCAGCAAAGTTGTATATTATCAACTTAAATTACTCAAATTACATGGTTTTAAAGAGTTGATTGATTGATCCGTTACTTTGTGACAGTACATTTTAACAATAAAACTACTTAGTTACTTTGTTAACTGTCACTAAATATATTTGTAAAGATTTTACAATTACGTTATTGTGATTTCGTAGTACAACTACATTGTCAAACGCTTAACTAAGACTAAAACAGATTTTTGATATTTTATGTTTATATGTTGAACAGATGTGGGTCTATTTTGTACTAAAACAGTTTGAACAGAACGGAATTTGCTAAGTCTAATTGACTATTCAGTAAATTTTTATTATGGTCCTTTGAATGCCTGTAAATTTCTATGGATTCTAAGTAATTGAGTTTTGACCCTTTAGGTGCCATATGGAGTATTTGTAAACAATTGATATTGGGAAAAGTATGGCCTGTTTCTAAGAAATGTTTAGCAAAGTGTGATTTTTCATTTTTCAGCCTATAAGAGGCATTGTGTTCTGCGAATCGGGAGTTTATAAACTTAATTGTCAAGAGTGTTACGTAGGCCAAACGGGACGGAATTTCAAAACAAGATTCGCAGAACACAATGCCTCTTATAGGCTAAAAAATGAAAAATCACACTTTACTAAACATTTCTTAGAAACAGGCCATACTTTTCCCAATATCAATTGTTTACAAATACTCCATACGGGACCTAAAGGGTCAAAACTCAATTTCTTGGAATCCATAGAAATTTACAGACATTCAAAGGACTATAATATAAATTTACTGAATAGTCAATTAGACGTAACAAATTCCGTTCTGTTCAAACTGTTTTAGTACATAATAGACCCACATCTGTTCATCATATAAACATAAAATACCAAAAATCTGTTTTAGTCTTAGTTCTTAGTTAAGCGTTTGACAATGTAGTGGTACTTCGAAATCGCGATAACGCAATTGTAAAATCTTTACAAATATATTTAGTGACAGTTAACAAAGTAACTAAGTAGTTTTATTGTTACATGGTTTCATGTATTATTCAGCAATGATTTTATAATGTCTTATAAAGTTCAAAAATAAACGAGACCCGACGACAGTAAATTTTCTATATTGTTTTTTTCCAATAAATAAATCATGTGAAAGCGGAGTATATAACACTATACATCAAGGAAATTAAAAAAGGTTTAGTATTAAATTTCCACGTTGGCGTCAATGACAGAAATTGTTTGTCCTTAATCAAGAAATATTGACAACACGTTTTAAAAATATCTACAGTAAAACTGGGGCGATATATGTGTAAAAAATAAAAAAAAATATGTCGATATATAAGAACAAAATCGATTGTAAATATAGATAGTTTTCAAAAACATTTATCTAATAATTTTCTCAGATTATTATTTGTTAACTTGAATATTTTCTCTTAATTGTTCGAGGTAGCGAGCATTGTTACCACAAGAAAAAATTCATCGGCATCAAGGAAGAGCAACAAGGAAACCAATATATGTCAAGTATTTTTAATTCATCAATTTACATAGGAAAATTTCTCGAAAGACTGGCAAAGATTTGGTTGAACTACGTGCTATTACTCCTTTCTACTAAAATCAAATTCCTTTATTACAGGCTTCAAAATTTTGTAAAGTGTATGTAAAGACGTTCTCGATCATCTCCACATCTCGATCCGAATTACTAGTTGCTGGGCGTCTATTTTAAGGGAATATTACTGCAACTGTTTCCGATTCATCGGTAATTCTGTTTGACGTAGCCGTTAGAGTACACACACAATGTCGGTAAATGTTATTGATAGACATAATATTCAACAGGTATGCTGATAATTCCGTAGTCCTGGCATGCTCGAAAGAAGAACTTCAGAACGTCATGAACAGTCCTAACTTTGTTAATGAGAGATATGGACTTAAGCTAAATAAGACCAGAACGAAGGTAATGATTGTCGATAGAGCTCAAAACAATCAGCACGAATTTAAAAATGTTGCCGTCTACGAAATAGTGAATCACTTCAACTATCTCGGTTCACAAATAACGAATCAGGGCGAATGTGAAGAAGAAATATGGAGGTTTCTTGCTATGGCCAGAAACGCAGTTGTCAAATTAACAAAGATCTGGAAAGATAGAGATATAACTAAAAATATTAAACTGCGGCTAATAAGAACACTAATATTTCCAGTTGCCACGTATGCGACCGACACGTGGACTACTAAAAAATAAGACGCCGTTCATATCAATGCATTTCAAAATGTCGATGTACAATAGAATGCTTTAGATACCATGGACTTCACATCGCACAAGTGCCTCTATCTTAGAAAAGCTAAAGATCACAAGACTCATACCATCTGTTAAAAAGGATATTTTGAGGTATTTCGATCATATAGAGAGAGGAAATGATACTATGAGAAGGCTAATTGTGCAGAGCAATCTCGACGAAAAAAAATCGAGAAAAAGGTCTCCTACGAACTGATCGGACAAAAGTCAAGCGGTGACTGGTCTCACCTTCCCACAAGTAATCTATCAAGCACGGGATAGGGAAGCTTGATCTACAATGGTAGTACAACTGTCATGATGTCACCACACCCTTTCGGAGGACGATACACTGAGGAGGAGGAAATGTCATATAAAGACCAAATAATATTGACTGACTAAGAGAAACCTCTCAGCAATATCAATTATCTTTAATTCTTGCATACGCTGGATATAAATCCTTACAGAGAATACATTATAACGAACTCTCAGACATATTGACGAAACGTGATGTTTGCGTATTGAAAAGTCAGGACTTGCTTGAACGCACTTTAGCCTTGCGTCACTTTTTTGACATCCTTGATGTTCTTGCCAAAGTTTACGTAAAGTCAAACTGATTTTTTCAAACCTTACTTATTTTTTAATTACATAAATATTTTTTATATTTCTTACTCTTGTAAATGATAGTAGATGTTAATTTCCGACACACAATAGTCGCAGTGTAGTTTTTTGATAAAGGCAGAACGCGCCTTCTCTGTGACATTTCACAAAGAAGGCGCATTTTACTTTCGTGAAACGCTCCATAGATATTAAATTTCCAAGTGTGGCAGCTCGTGGCTCCGTGGCGTAGTAATTGCTTGCGGTGCAGAAGATCTCGGGTTTCAATCCTGGCAGGTCGAATATACTTATTTATTTAAGGATAGTTGGCTTGGCCACAGACATAGGTAGTAGTTGTTTACAGATATGCATTAACGTCCGTGGCAGCACTACCGCGTTGTATAAAAGGTGCTGTGAAATACAAAAACGTATGTTTTGGCACTTGGACAACGTTGACGGGTATTACTACATCCTCATCGATATCCTTAGGATATAAAAACAGGGTAAAATGCCTACTCAGGCGGGGAGGTGAGCGATAAAAAAAAGAACTGGAGTTAAGTTCTGCGTCGCCATCTTGCCTTTTCGTCCATTACGTTAGCTCAATAAACCAAACAAATTTGAGTTCATTTATTGCGAAGCGTTTATTTTTTACATATTGTATTTACAGTTTATCTAATTCTACATGGTTTTAACATAAACGGTATTAAAACAAAGCAATTTATCTTTGTCCTAGTTTTTTTTTATAAGGTTTCCAACACAGATTTTTGAAACATGCAACGTCGTTCAATTGTCTTGTGTATATTTCCTGTTTAGCCGTAGCCCATATCTTATAACTTTAAGCTAATTTTTTAGTTTTTCCTTTTGTTTTTGTTTTATTTTTTTAAATAAAATATATCATTTTACGTTTTTGTATTGACGATGTCTGTATGAACTAAGTTTAGTTAAATTATTTTGACAGTTTGATTTTTATTGACTTAGGCACGTTCTACCCTACTACTTAGCAGACCCATATTCTGATTCCATAAATTTAACATGTAGTAAACGTAGCAAAGCATATGATTATCTTACCCATTTTTAACTTTAACCACAGTATTTTTGACAATTAGCGATAGTGCAGTGATTTCGGTCACCTTTTCTTATCTTCCAAACTATCAAAATTAAGATTCGTTTGACCTCCTGGGTGATAAAATCATTGGTAAGTCCAACATTCCCGCTATTTCCATTTTTTGTCTATTTCACGCTGTAATATTCAATTAAAAAAACCTTTCAGGTTTCTGACAGAGTGAAAAATGAAATACTGTCCATAATTTGACCTAGAAACTACATGACGTCAATAAGGACTGCTCCGGGAAAGTAAATATCCATTCAAATGATACAATTGGTTTTCTTTTTTTTACAGGGTTACAATCACCAGTTTTTATTTCTAGTTTTTTTCTCGAGTGTTCCAATGGGTTTATCATCCAATTGTCCAATCACCAATTTTACCAATCCAGTCTTTTCTACTGGTTTACATTTTAAGTTTGATATATATACTAGCCATGCCCGCGGCTTCGCTTGCTTGGACTTGGTTCACTATTATCGTCACTGCTTATTCCTTATATTACCTAACGTAATAACATATATCCTATAACCTGACCAGAGAACATATGTATTTTATAAAAAAAAAACAGGTAAATCGGATAAGTGGTTCTTGAGTGCTAAGTGCACTAACTAAACTAAAAATTAAATGAATTTAACTATGACAACCTCCAATTTAACTATGGCGACATAAAAGAATGCATCAAACAGGCGTCCCTAGAAGATTAGGTAAAGAAGACAACGAGAATAAGAAACAAAAAATTAGAATCTGTTAAAAAACCAAAGAATGTATAAAGGAGAAAAAAAGACTATACAAAAACTGGCTGAATACAAAATCAGAAGACGATCTACAGAGAAAAATGCAGAAATGGGAAGAATGATAAACAAAGAAAAGAACGAGAGATGGGAAAAAGCGTGCGAACATGTAGAACAGTATATAGGAGCAACTAGAAGCACAGAGTCATGGAGAATAATTAAAGCATAAAGGACCAACAATAGAGAGAAGACGTATATAGAGTATATCCCAGAAAGCGAGTGGGAAGAATATTATAAAAAACTGCTGACAGAAGATAGACAAGAATTCGAAGAAGAGAACACTGAAGCAGAACAGAATAAGAAACAAAAAGAGATAGAACTGAACTAAAGATAAGGTAAAGAAGACGATAAAAATACTCAAAAATAATAAATCTGCAGGGCCCAGAGGTGTGGTAAACGAAATAATTAAGTACGGGTCTAATAAATTACATCGAATGCTGAGAAACATGTTTCACAGAGCGATAAATGGAGAAAAAATACTAGAGGAATGGTCAAAAGCCTATATAGTATCTATATTTAAAAGGGAGACCGCAGAAAATGTACAAACTATAGAGGTCTAAGCATTATATCGAGTATGGGGCGTTTGTATGGAAAAATTATTAAAAATATTATAGAGGAAAATATAAAAGGAAAAATTGGAGAAGACCGAGCGGGCTTTACGGCTAGAAAATCATGTATAGACCACATATACACTATAAAACATAGACATAAGAATGGCCTATGACTCAATACCAAGACAAAGATTATGGAACGCAATGAAAGAAATAGGCATTGACAAAGAACTAATATACGCAGTAAAAGCTCTCTACGAGAACATAAAAATAGGACAAAAATAGGGAAGAGGCTCCAAACATCAAAAGGCCTACTACAAGGATGCTTTACATCCCCAACACTATTCAAAATATACCTCGAACAAACGTTAAAAAAATAGAAGCAAAAATGTAGTGGAATGGGAGTCCCAATACGGGAAGATGAGGAAGTTATATGGTAAGAAAACTGAAAGAAAAATACACTAAAGCAGGATTAGAAATAAACTTTGATAAAACCGAATATCTAATAACAAAGGAGGGAAATGAGGAAAATCTAGAAGTCGATAATGGAACAACAATCATAGGAACCAATAAATTTAAATATTTAGGAACCATCATTTCAAAAAACGTAACATCAGAAGAAGCGATCAAAGCTAGATTAGGACAAACGCGGACATGCATAAGATAATTAAATTCAATCCTGTGGAACAAACTCATTACAAAAAGAAACAAAACACACATAATGACATACGGGTCAGAAACATGAACGATCGACAAAAGAAATAAATCTAAAATTAACGCGGTAGAGATGGAGTGTTGGAGAAGATGCTGTAGAGTGACATGTATGGAGAGAATACCAAATGAAGAAATACGAAGCAGAATGAACACCAAAGAGAACGCAATAAACACTATTGAAAAAGAACGATTAAAATGGTATGGACATATAAGACGGAGCAAAGATAATAGATGGATAAAGAAAATAATGGAGTGGAGCCCTATAGGGAGAAGAAAAAGAAGAAGACCCAGACGATCGTGGAGAGACGATGTGGACGAGGCTATGGAGGACAAGGGTCTAACAGATGGAGACAGCGTCAGTTGTAGAAAATCCTTGATATACATATACATATATATATATATATATATATATATATATATATATATATATATATATATATATATATATATATAGATATATATATTATATATATAACCTGGCCATATATATATATATATAGATTATTATTATTATAAAAAAAACATAATATGAATTAAAAAAAAAACGTAAATCGGATAAGTGGTTCTCGAGTGATAAGCGCACTAACGGACAGACAGACAGACAGAGAGACGTTGCATTTTATATATATTGTATTCTTTGTTACATGATATTGTTCCATATTTAACGGTTTGGGCAGCGTATTGCAAGATAGTACGGTAGCGGCAAACTTTTTTCCGACTTGATTCACTATTATCGTCACTGCTTGTTCCTTATGTTACCTAACGTAATAAAATATATCTATAACCTAGCCTGGGAACATATGTATGAACGTTTTAAAAAAAAAGCACGTAAATCGGATCAGTGGTTCTCGAGTGATAAGCGCACTAACGAACAGACAGACAGTCAGAGACGTTGCATTTTATATATATATATATATATATATATATATATATATATATATATATATATATATATATATATATATATATATATATATATATATATATATATATATATATATATATATATATATATATATATATATATATATATATATATATATATATATATATATATATATATATATATATATATATATATATATATATATATATATATATATATATATGAGGCCGTTATCTGTTTAACTACAAAAATGACACAATACAAAAAAAAATTGTTCGATTGGCAAATTAATGTCACTGTTCTAAGTGCTTTCACAACGAATTCTGTACGAATTGGGAGTGCAAATCGACTGAAAGTTATTTATGAAAGAATGTTGCAGGTATATAACAATCACGGCCCATCTTATTTTCAAGTACAGTTTTAATCGAATCAGTTTCAATGGGGCCCAGCCTCAATTCAGGATCAGAAAGACCGACATATATATATATATATATATATATATATATATATATATATATATATATATATATATATATATATATACTGCTCCAACCAAAAATTCTTACCAGATACTTAATACTTCTTAAGTTTAGTTAAGAAACTGTAAACACTAATGGTTTCCTGATTATTTAGTTAACGTGTGTTAGCAATTCCCTAAACTTTACTGTTAAACGTTGCTACAGCTTAGTGCTTAAATCTTTACAAATTTATAAAGTTTCGGTTTTCTCAGCCTACACCTTATTTGTATCATCTCCCAAGTATTAATTCAAATTTTTTAACCTTGGTATTGGCAGTAATAAAAAATTAACTGGATCTTTTTAAAGTGTATATTTAATGAAACTATAGGACATACTCTTAACAAAATGTTTTAAGCAAAATTCCACGTTTGAATAAAAAATTCGTTGTATATATTATTTTCGTGAGTAATTTCTTTTACAAAACTAAAATTCAAATTTAGATAGTTTCTGGACCAGCAGGCTTTTTTAGATTTTTAGTACATGTACATATATATAACACGTAGGCTGAAAAGTTTTTGGTTTAGCTACTTAAAACACATTTAGATAGTTTCTGGACCAGCAGGCTTTTTTAGATTTTTAGTACATGTACATATATATAACACGTAGGCTGAAAAGTTTTTGGTTTAGCTACTTAAAACACATTTTTTTTTGCAAAATTCGACTATATTTATAAATATAAATAATATTCAAGAGCGATACAATCAGTCCAACGCTTTTCTAACATTTCTATACCTTTCTTGTCTTTGCCTTGACAATAGGCCTCAGTTTCGGCGATAACTTCTTCATTGGATCCAAATCTCTTTCCTGCGAGAATAGATAATAGTCGTTGAGGGCCAAATCTGGAGAACACGGTGGATGAGGAAGCAATTCGAACTTCAATTTATGCAATTTTACCATCCTAACCAATGACTTATGTCACGGTGCATTGTCTTGATGAAAGAGCACTTTTTTCTTGTTCATTTGCATTTTCTTTGCAATTTGTGCTTTCAAACGTACCAACTTTATATAAATTTTGCTATTGATGGTTTTTTCCTTCTCAGCATAGTCGATGAAAATTATTCTATGCTCATCCAAAAACACAGAGGCCAAACCCTTCTCAGCCGACTGTTGTGTCTTTGATCGCTTCGAGCGGCTTTCACCGGCTGCCGTGCTCTCAGCTGACTGCTGATTTAATTCCGATGTGTAGTGGTGTATCCATGTTTTATCCATTGTCACATATCGTATGAAAAAATCCTTTTTATTGCGCTTAAACGGGTCCAAACAGCGCTCAGAATCATCAACACGTTATTTTTGGTCTACTCTGAGCAAACGCTGTACTCATTTCAAACAGAGCTTTCTCATGCCCAAATGTTCATGCAAAATATGACCAACACGTTCTTTTGATATCTTTAGGGTGTCAGCTATCTCACGCAATTTCACTTTACGGTCATCCAAAACAATATTGTAGATTTTTTTTTGTTTTCCGGTGTAACCACGTCATTTCTGCGTCAAAAGCGTTCAGCATCATTTATATCTGTACGACCGCATTTAAATTCAGCATACCAGTAAATGATGAGTGATTTTCCAGGGACAAAGTCAACACTTATCAAGCCATTTCTTCGCTTGAGCGGTATATTTTCCCATCAAAAAATCATGTTTAATCAACACACGAAATTGGAATTTTTCCATTGTTTTAAAAATTTCAAAAGCAGCGTTACTCAAACCACTGTAACTTGTAAACTAATTGTCGAAATGTCATGAAATTTTGACACGTATATTTGATGGTTGGAACATCCTAAAAATCACATGAATTTTTTGAAAAGGGCGACATCTATGTGTCAGACCAAAAACTTTTCAGCATACGTGTTATATATATATATATATATATATATATATATATATATATATATATATATATATATATATACTATCAGTACCCGCGGCTCCGCTCGTATATGGACTTGAATCACTATTATCGTACTGTTCATTCCTTATATTACCTCACGTAATAAAATATATATCCTATAACCTGGCCAGAGAAAATATGTATCAATTGAAAAAACACACGTAAATCGGATAAGTGATTCTCGAGTCATAAGCGCACTAACGGAAAGAGAGACAGAGAGATGTTACGTTTTACATATATTATATAGATGTTCTTCCTTCGCACATTTGGTCCATGCTTGGCTGATGGGCCTAAGCCAAGTCAACACAAATGCTATTACCATTGTATATTAAGGAATGACCTGACAATGTTACATGTTTTCAAAATCACGGACTTCTGAATGTTTTTGTGTATGTTTGTGTTGAGCCCCAAGTGAGATGTGAATGTTGTTGGTTTTTATTTTATTATTATTATTTTTTTGTTCTTCTTTCTCACATTTGGTCAATGCGGTTCCATGTTTCCACATTATATAGATTATTATTATATAACCTGGCCAGAGAACATATGTATGGATTAAAAAAAAAACATGTAAATCAGATAAGTGGTTCTCGAGGATAGACAGACAGACAGAGAGAGACGTTTCATTTTATATATGTTATAATCTTTACTACATGATATTTTTCCATATTTAATGGTTCAGGAAGCATATCAATTCACTATTATCGTGACTGCTTATTCCTTATGTTACCTAACGTAATAAAATATATCCTATACCCTGGCCAGAGAACATATGTATGTTTAAAAAAAAAGCACGTAAGTCAGATAAGTGGTTCTCGAGTGATAAGCATACTAACAGACAGACAGACAGACAGAGAGGCGTTGTATTATATATATATATATATATATATATATATATATATATATATATATATATATATATATATATATGTATGAATAAAAAAAAAAAACACGTAAATCGGATAAGTGGTTCTCGAGTAAGTAAGCGCACTAATGGACAGACAGACAGGCAGACAGAAAGATAGAGAGACAGAGAGACGTTGTATTTTATATATATTATAGATTATAGATAACCTGGCCAGAGAACATATTTAATTAAAGAAAATCACGTAAATCGGATGAATGGTTCTCGAGTAATAAGTGCACTAATGGATAGACAGACAGACAGAGAGACGTTGCATTTTATATATATTATATTCTTTGCTACATGATATTGTTTCATATTTAATAGTTTAGGCAGTATATTGCAGGAGAACGCGCTAGCGGCAAACTTTTTTTCGGCTTGATTCACTATTATCGTCTGCTTATTTCTTATCTTACCTAACGTAATAAACTATATCGTATATCCTAGCCAGAGACCATATACATGTTTAAAAAAAAAGCACGTAAATCGGATAAGTGGTCTTCGAGTGATAAGCGCACTAACGGACAGACAGACAGGCAGGCGGACGGACAGAGAAACGTTGTATCTATAATATATATAAAATGTAACGTCTCTCTGTCTGTCTGTCTGTCCGTTAGTGCGCTTATCACTGGAGAACCACTTATCCGATTTACGTACTTTTTTTTAAAAAAACATACATATGTTCTCAGGTTATAGGCTATATTTTATTACGGTAGGTAGTGTAAGGAATGAGCAGTGACGATAATAGGGAATGAAGTCGGAAAAAAGTTTGCCGCTAGCGCGTTCCTTTGCAGTACACAGCCTAAACCATCAAATTTGGAACAATATCATGTAGCAGAGAATATCTATAATCTATAATATATATAAAATGCAATGTCTCTCTGTTTGTCTGTCTGTCCATTAGTGCGTTTATCAGGCGAGAACCACTTATCCGATTTACGTGTCTTTTTTTAAATTCATACATATATTCTTTGGCCAGGTTATATAGTAATAATAATAATCTTTATCTATAATATATGTAAAATGCAACGTCTCTCTGTCTGTCTGTCTATCTGTCCGTTAGTGCGCTTATCCCTCGAGAACCACTTATCCGATTTACGTGATTTTTTAAATTCATACATATGTTCTCTGACCAGGTTATATAATAATAATAATAATCTATATAATATATATATAAAAATGCAACGTCTCTCTGTCTGTCTGTCTGTCCGTTAGTGTGCTTATCATTCGAGAACCACTCATCCGATTTACGTGATTTTTTTTTAAATTCTTAATTTAATATATGTCAAAAAAATCTATAATATATATAAAACGTAACGTCTCTCTGTCTGTCTGTCTCTCCATTACTGCACTTAGCACTCAAGAACCACTTATCCGATTTACGTGTTTTTTTTTTATAAAATACAAAGGGAATAAACAGAGAAAAAATGCTAATATGTAGGAAAAAATATGGGAGTATAGCAGTAAGCTTCGCAGAAAGACTGAATAGATGGGGGAAATACTTTAAAGAAACACTAAATGGAGATGAAAATGAGTTGAATGAGAAATAGGAAGCAAAATTAACTGAAGGGCAGGAAGAGACAAATAAACCCTGCAAAGAAGAAATAAGAGGAATACTCAGAACCCAAAAAAAAATAAGGCCCCGGGTGGAAATTGTAGAACTGATAAAAGCTGGAGGAGTAGATCTGGAAAATGAAATATGCCGGTTGGTGCAAGAAATATGGGAAACAGAAAAGATGCCAGTGAGCTGGAGAGAGTCGCTCATTTGTCCAATATACAAAAAAAGGAGAAAAAACTATATGCGCTAATTATAGTCCATTAGCCTTACTGGATGTCGTGTACAAGATAGTAGTGTTGACTATCAAAAACAGACTATCAGAGAAAGCCGAGTCTATTCTGGGAGAGTACCAGTGTGGATTCAGGAAAAATATATCGGTTACAGACCAGATATTTTCGATTAAGCAAATCCAAGATAATAGCTTAGAACAAAATTTGGCACTACACTTGGTCTTTGTGAATTTCAGAGAAGCATATGACTCTGTAAATAGAGAAGGTCTCTACAAGATAATGGAAGAACTAAAAATTCCAAGTAAATTGATTCGCATGGTGAGAATGACCCTGAATGACACAGAAAATAGAGTGTTGGTTGAGGGCAAAGTATCAGACAAGTTTAAGGTGAAAAGAGGATTAAGACAGGGGGAACCAGTGTCGACATGTCTATTTAATTTGGTACTAGAGAAGATAATCCGGGTGTCAGCAATAAAAACAAATGGAACGATATACCAACAAAAACCTGCCAATGCATGGCCTATGCGGATGATATAGCAGTGATTGCAAGAGCAAAAGAGAACCTCAAAAAAGCCATAAGTAGGATAGAAGAAAGGAGAAGGATGAGAGAACTAAAGATAAATGAGGAAAAAACAAAATACATGGAAATTACAAAGAAGAAGGATAATAAAAACAACAAAAGTTTAGATATAATAAACAACTTAGGGAAAACATATATGTTTGAAAAAGTAGACAAATTTAATTATCTGGGAGTAACAATAACAGAGAGTGGACAAGAAACGACGGAGATACAAGAAAGAATAGCGAAACGACAGAGATATTTGGGGGCAATGAATCCAATATTGAAATCAAAGAATGTATCAAGAAAAGCAAAAGAAAGAATATATACGACAGTTCTCAAACCCACGGTAACATATAGATGCGAAACGTGGAAACTGAATGCAAGAGAAAAGGAGACGTTGGAGGTGTGGGAAAGGAAAACTTTGAGAAGAATATACGGAGGAAGGAAAGAAGAGGGACTGTGGAGAAAAAGAACAAACTACGAATTAAAATGCCTATATACGAAACCCTTTATAAGCCAAATCATAATAAGCCAGCGATTAGGATGGTTGGGACACGTGCCAAGGATGAAGGAAGAAAGACAGGCAAAGCAAGCCCTAATAAGAGGAGTAGTTGGAAGAAGAGGCAAGGGTAGACCTCGATCTACATGGATTCAGGCAGTAAAGCAAGATTCGGAGTTGATGGGAATCCCGCACTGGGAAAAGCTAACAGGAGACAAAAAGAAGTGGAGACAAGTATGGAACCAAGCCATAGGCCTCTAAGTCCCCTTGAGCTATATAATAATATAAACATAACGAATAAGCAGTGACGATAAAGGTGAATCAAGTCCACGCGAGCGGAGCCGCAGGCACGGCTAGTTTTATATATAATACAGATTATAGATAATCTGGCCAGAGAACATATGTATGAATTAACAATAAACACGTAAACCGGTTAAGTGGTTTTCGACTAATAAACGCACTAACGGACGGACAGACAGGTGGACAGACAAACAGACAGACAGACAGAGAGGCATTGTATTTTATACATATATATATATATATATATATATATATATATATATATATATATATATATATATATATATATATATATATATATATATATATATTTTATATATAGAAATATATATATATATATATATATATATATATAACATATATATATATATATATATATATATATATATATATATATATATATATATATATATATATTATATATATATATATATATATATATATATATATATATATATATATATATATATATATATATATATTTATATATTATAGATAACCTGGCCCGAGAACATAAATATGAATTAAGAAAAAACACGTAATTCGGATAGGTGGTTCTCGAGTGACAAGAGCATTAACGGACAGACAGACAGGCAGCGAGACATTGCATTTTACAGATATTATTATTCTTTGCAGTGTATTGCAAGAGAACGCGCTAGCGGCAAACTTTTACGACTTGATTTACTATTATCGCCACTGCTTATTTCTTATGTTACCTAACGTAATAAAATGTATCCTATAACCTGGCCAGAGAACATACGTATGTTTTTTAAAAAAAAAAGTAAACCGCACTAATGGACAGACAAAGAGAGAGACGTTGCATTTTATATAAATAAGATTATAGATATATATATATATATATATATATATATATATATATATATATATATATATATATATATATATATGCATATAAACATATAGATATACATCAGAATTCTAATAACAAACAAAAAATGTGTTAAAAGGCCTTTCGATTTTTTTGATAATATTGAAACTTTGGAGGAGTGTAGCATTTGAACCATTGAGACAGGCGGGATTTGTATTAATTTTTGTATCTACCCTTCCACTTTTAGTGTTTATTTTTATTTTTACACACACACTAATAATTTATCTTCTAATAAACTAACTAGAAACAAAATTAAAAAATGCGTACCGAATGTGTTACATAGTAAACGTTCTCTTATATTGAGGAACTTGTATGCTGTGATTTATTTGCCAATAAAAGAAATATAAAATTTAGATTAAACCACTCCCGAGGGTGCTATAAATACCATTTAAGTATTTGAATCTATTTTAAAACGCCTTTAGCTTAAATACCAGATTATTTTCAGCAATTTTGAGATGATCTCTAAAATATCTAAACTAATTCTGGCCGTCGATCCCGGTCAGCAAATCCGTGTTCTAAAATTAGATGGGCATTCTGGAATTTACCCAATTAAGCTTTAGGGAATTGTGTAGCAAAATAATTTTTAGCATACAAATTTCACCCTTAAATCCTCCTTAAAATAAAAATATGTTTATTGGCAGATTCAGTATACGAGAAATTTAATAAGGTTGGTATCAACTTAACAATAAGATATCTTTTTATTTATACGAAAATAATTCCAGAAAGTGATACTCTATATAGACAATAAAAATTATTAATTATTATAATATTATAAAATCAATCCATCCAAGAATATTAATTTATTTCTACAAATCTAATGTGTATAAGATTTTTACAGTAAAAATCTAATAGTACTAGTACTTTTGAGGAGACTCAGCGCCTTTAAGAGAGAGCAGAAGGATCCTTTTTGCCAACCCCGACAATACATACTTTTTCTAAAAGAATCTAACCATCATGATCATTGCGCAGCCTCCCGAACCTGGCCATAAAAGCAGGGTGTTACTCTACACCAGAGTATTGGCGCCCTCTTCTGTCGCTTCCATCCCATGCCTGAATCTTCCTCTCCTTGCGCAGGTAAAGTGAAGCGGAAATATGGGCTCTGTCGGTATTTTTTAGTATTCCGTACGGAACACTTATAAAATCACTTCGGTGTCTGTCCGTCTGTCTGTCCATCTGTCACCCCCCCGATTTTCTCTGAAACTATTTGATATAGAAAGTTGAAATTTGGCACTAATATAAGAATTGATGGCCTCATCAAAGCCGTGGAGTTTTATGCACATATATATATATATATATATATATATATATATATATATATATATATATATATATATATATATATATATATATATTTATATATATATATATATATATATATATATATATATATATATATATATATAGTTTTGGGGGGTGAAATCGGAAGTGAAAAAAAAAGATTACCAGGTCATCGAGTGGAGTGTCAAACGAAAGCTTGTAAAAACACGAGTTTAAAAAAATATATATAAAAATAAATAATAGTATAATACTTGCGCACACTTTTGTTTTTATTATTTTTAAAAAATTGCGAAAAATCGCTTTCCCTCCCGTATCTCGAAAAGAACTGATCAAGAAATTTTGAAATACTTCTGAAATATTCTCCACAGGGTGTAGATTGAACGAAAATTATCACGAGTGCATTACTTTTAATATATTAAAAAAAAAAAAACGATCATCAGTTTTCACTAAAGATGGGAAAAAACTTTGTTGAAAACTTATTTGGGGTGTCTTTTGTGAAGTTATTGATCATTTTATACCTTCGTAACAAAAATTTTTATTTTAAAAGCAATCAACGTACGGAACACAAATTGCGCAAGTTCAACTTGCACTTGGCTGGTTATTTTAAACTGGATGTCCATTAGAATTAGGTATATATTGGTGCCTGTTATTCTTCTTAGTCAGTAAAGACTAATTTTGACTGAACATATAAATCACATTTCAGTCTTTTATGGCTAAATATTGTCTATGTCGATGGAAAATATATGGTAACCATCTGCTTTGTTAGAATGTTGTATTCAAGAAACGACAGTTAAGAAACAGCATTTTCAATATTTTTTGTGAACTATAATATACTGCTGCCTATTCCTTTTCCTGCAAAGTAGAGAAGTGTTTGATTTACTGATACTAGAACTAAATGTTATTTATATTTTTTCTGATACTGATACATTGTTAGATCGTTATCATACCTGAACAAATTATACCACTGGCGAATCCAAAAATAACTCAAACGATGCTCGTTTACAAGTTAAATAGGATTTGCTGCCATAAGAGCTTACTCTTGAAGGAACCAAACTTGCATATCATACAGGTCAAGGATCTTCGCCTATATTACGACAAAGAGCTAGAGTGAAAGGTCCCGGCTGCAGCTCTATCCACAACTGAATAGCTCCAGCAAGCTAACAATTACATAAAATAATTGTCAAATGTCAAACACGTAGAAATGCCAACCACATGATAGAAAGTAAGGATTTGAGAATGATTGTCAACCTGGAAATAACCAGTTATATCGAAATTTGATCATCCAGACTGTATTGCGTTTCTGCAGTACGTAGCAGCAGCACTTCTTGGAGAAGGGACAGGTCCCTGGGACTAAGTGACCAAATGCTTAGATTAGAGAAGCAGGTAACTGCTTGATGTAGTAACATCCGTACCAAGACAATAACAACAAACAAGGTAAAAGTAGTCAATGAGCAGGACCCTAACTAAAACGACAGAAGATGAGATACAAATAAACAACAGGTTGCTGATAACTTTACTTTATTTCTGTACAAAATCAATTTAAAAAAATCTATCTTATATATAGTTTACATTTCGTTCTGTGTACAATAAATCTATCTCATGTTATTCTGCATTTAGATATCCAGAAGTTTTATGTTTGGTCTACATGATATTGAATAAACGACAAACTTTATGTGACAGCTCCCGACTATTTTAAAATAAACGATATTTTTATCTTTATGTTTATCTTTATCGTTATTGCTTTTCACAAAAATTATTAAGTTTTTATAACTTTCTTTTATTGTGATGTCATATGTAGTTTATTTTGCCGCAGCATAAAAGTTTTTGTCAGTTAATATTGATTTCATTCTTAAATCACAGTGCTTCATTCACTAAACATTAGTAAACAGTCCTTTGGCATTACAGGTTTTTTTATAGTCCTTGTCCCCGCCACTATAGGTATTTTTACCCTTTTTCTGACTATACGCCTCCTGCATCAATCATCGCCTGGCATCTTCGAGGCATGCTGTCGACGAGATTTTCTGCAATGATCTCCAAATTTTTCGAATCTGACAACTGAGTCAAAGTCCTCAGAGTCTTTCCTCTGAGCTTTTTCTTTACAAGGAACCAAACGTTTCCAATAAAGTTGGCGTCCGGCAATTGTGAGGGCCACTCTAGTATCCTATCGTTGGCCGAAGCGAGCCGCTTCGCGACATGATTTTCGCCCAGCAACGGTTTCTTCAACGTACTTCAGAATTTGACATCGTGAACACGAAAATATAGTCGAATGGTCTCATGGGACACATTCAAACTCGATTTTCTTAATTTTGCCACTCCTTGACTCAGCATCAATTTCGGTACCCGTGAAAACAAAGACACGATTCGTTTTTCGGCTTTCGGAGTGACTTGGCCTACCGAGCCACGTTTTGACAAATCGTCAACATTTTTCGTCTCGTTAAAGTGATTCACCTACTGCTTCACAAACGATACCGACTTTTTAATATATTTACCAGCCGCGGAATGTGTCATTTTATGACCCTTTGGATGCGAACAAAGTAAGACGGCCTCGAATCAATGCGCAAACCATTGACTCATTTTACTTGATTTCCACGAAAGTTCGGAATAGACTGATACTTTTACTAAAATGCATCGTAGACAAAGGTTTCGTTAACCGATTTTTTGTTAAATCGCTAGAATCGTATCTACCAAAAATAAATTATAGCGAACACTTTCTTACCTGACAATACAGTCTGTCTAATAAGATATATTGACGGGGATGTCATAATATCCGTCAACGTTGCCCAGTTGCCGAAACATATACATTTGTATTTCCCAACACTTTTAAGACAACGCGGTAATACTACCACAGGTGTTATTCTGCATTAACTACTACCGGTAAGACAGGTGGAAAATAAACACTAAATTTTAACTTCACTGTACATGTTTAACCAAAAAAATTTTCTTTAAAAGTAGTTCTCTTTTTTCAGTAAAAAACAAGGAAAAAGTCAAACAGTGCAGTTCTAAAACACTTTCCACAGCGTGGACATTAGAAATTTTTCTTCTTTATTGGTCCACTCTGTTAATAGTAATATTTCACACAGACCTTCTACAGGCCGTTTGAGATAGTCCTGGAAATAATAAAAATAAATTAATGAAATAGTTTCCAAATTCCTTTATTCCAAAAACATAAAGAAATTTTTAAAACTTAAAATTAGAAGCTACCTCCTCTATTTCCCTTTGCATATCTTTCGATAGTCGAGTCAATCAAGCGAAAAAATCGTTGAAACTTCTTATTCGTCAAGAACAGTAGCGATTTTGATAATATTTCGTTTAAATGTTTAACATATTATTTGAAATCAGGGATATAGTAGTGGGGGAGACATAAATATTTATATTGTTTAAACAATAATAATGATATTTATGGAAAAAATTCATTTTTTTTACGATATATATTGACATTTTAAATAGTGATGTGTATTTCAAGTCATTTTTCTAATTACGTCATGATAAAAAGCTTTAAATTATATAAAAAAAAAAACCGGTCAAGTGCAAGTTGAACTTGCACAATTAGTGTTCCGTACGTTGATTGTTTTTAAAATAAAATTTTTTGTTAGGGTGGTATTAAATGATCAGTGACTTCACAAAACACACCCCAAATGAGTTTTCAACAAAGTTTGTTTTCTAATCTTTACTGAAAACTGGTGACCTTGAAATTTTGTTTTTTTTTTTGTATACCAAATAAATTATTAAAGGTAATGCACTCGTGATAATTTTCGTTCAATCTATACCCCGTGGAGAATATTCCAGAATTTTTTCAAAATTTTTTGATCAGTACTTTTCGAGATAAGGTAGGGGACAGCGATTTTTTAAAAGTAATACGAAGAAAAGTGTGCGCAAGTATTACATTATATATATATATATATATATATATATATATATATATATATATATATATATATATATATATTACTCGTGTTTTCACAAACTTTCATTTGACACCACACTCGATGACCTAGTAAAAAAAATTTTTTTTCACTTCCGATTTCACCCCTCAAAACGAACCCCTTAAGTCAAAATTTATGTTACGGTGGTATAAAATGATTAGTGACTTCACAAAACACACCCCAAATGAGTTTTCAACAAAGTTTCTTTCCAATCTTTACTGAAATCTGATGACCTTGAAATTTTTGTTTTTTTTTTATATACCATATAAATTATTAAAGGTAATGCACTCGTGATAATTTTCGTTCAATCTACACCCCGTGGAGAATATTTCAGAATTTTTTCGAAATTTTTTGATAAGTACTTTTCGAGATAAGGCCCGGGACAGCGATTTTTCGCGAATTTTTAAAAATAATACAAAGAAAAGTGCTCGGAAGTATAATATTATATATATATTTTTTACTCGTGTTTTCACAAGCTTTCATTTGACACCACACTCGATGACCTAGTAAAAAAATTTTTTTTCACTTTCGACTTCACCCCCCAAAACTAACCCCTTAAGTCAAAATTTAATTCTCAAAACTACATGGCTCTGATGAGGCCGTCAATTCCTATATTATTACCAAATTTCACCTTCCTATGTCAAATAGTTTCGGAGAAAATCGGGTGACAGACAGACAGACAGACAGACAGACAGACAGACAGACAGACAGACAGACAGACAGACAGACAGACAGACAGACATACAGACAGACACCGAAGTGATCTTATAAGTGTTCCGTACGGAACACTAAAAATTGTCAAACATTTCTATAAATTATTAGTTATAAATCTAAGAATGATATAGAAATGATATATGCAATAAAATAAGGAATTTTTTTTTTTATTATAATGAACATTTTGATGATAATGATAAGATTTAATTTTTATTTAAATCTAGAGACTTCATTCTCTTCAGGTGATGGGTGGTTATCGCAGTCATTTCCACTGTAAACAGTGCATGCAGATGGGCAATTCAGACTACTTTTTCTGCAGCCACAAGCTGCACCGCATCCTATTTTGCAACAGCAAAATAGGATTTTCAAGACATTGTTCGGTGCTGCTGATTGCATCATTTTTACTGGTGTCAAATAATTTTCTCTTTGCGAATTCCATTGTTCGGAAGGTATTGGAGAATTATCGTAAATAGTATCTTTTGATATGTTCTTTGGCTGCATCTTCTGTCGGAGGTAGTGAACTAAGTTGTACGCTTCTATTCTTTGAGGCTAACGTTATAAAACGCTTATATCTCAATTCATTCAAACTTTTGGCCTTCGTTGAAAAATATTTCTTCACTTTGCTTAACTATAAAAGTTGCCGCTGCTGCACGTAACTTGTAATCATCATTGAAAATTTTATCAAATTGATTTTTACCTTTGCTATAAAAAGCCGATTACCAGGTGTACAAGTATGAAATACGGATTTTTTTTTTCTTCTAAAAAAAAACATGTTAAATTCGGAAGAATGATAAAAAGTGCTTTATTCAAACTGTGCTCCATCGCTTGTTATACATTTTTTCCGTCTTTCGGGCAATTTGTGAATACGACGCCAGTATAAATCCGCCCCTTTTGCTGTGAACCATTCATCGAGCCATTTTTTTCACATCTTCGTACGAACCAAAGCGCTGCTCAGCAAGTGCGTAACCCATCAATGCAAACAAGTGGTAATCGGAAAGAGCCAAGTCTGGTGAGTAAGCGGCATGGGGTAGAACTTCCCAGCTGGTAACGTTTAGTGCCCCATGGGGGGGCGGGATAGAATATCTCCCCCGGTATGTTCTGCCTGTCGTAAGAGGCGACCTAAAGAACAACCTAGATGGTAGATGCCCAGATCCCACCAGCATCGCCCGGTGTGGTACTATTGCATCGGCTTAGGCTGCGTGAAGTTGCGTAACGTTTCGTAGCTGTGCCGATGTCCCGGACTGTGGAACCAAATAGCATGATGGGGCACTTGGATACAAAAAATTCCGGAGGTAAAATAGCCCCCCGTTCGGATCTCCGGGTGGGGGTTGGTTCAGGGGCGTCGACATGCAGAGAACAGAATTTCAAAATGGATTTTTGCAACATACGAGGTTTAAATTCGAATATAAATCCAGTGCACCAACACCTGAAATCAAATAAACCTCATGTACTCGCTCTCTGTGAAACTAAGGTCAGTTCATCGACCAGCACAATAAACTATCTTTATCCTGGGTACGATTTCTATTCCCGATTTCGGCGTAACTTTGGAATCTGTCTTTATGTCAGAAGCGACCTCTCTTGCCAACGAGAAGAGGCTCTGGAGCCCCCAAACTTTGATGTTATGTGGTTAAAAATAACGACTCAACCAACCACAAGGTTCGTCTGTATCCTCTACCGACCACCAAGTGATACTAACTTTAGAACACTTTTCGCTTCTCTAGCAGACACCATCGATCATTTACAAATTAACTATCCAAATGCCGAAATTGCCATCCTGGGCGACTTTAATGTCCACAACATCAACTGGCTTAAATATTCAAATACTACCGACGAACAAGGTCGTGAAGCCGAATCATTTTCAATCAGTTGTGGCTTGACTCAGCTTATTGATGAACCAACACGGATCCCTGATCGAGACGGAGAGTTCGCCAGTCTTCTTGATCTGTTTTTAACCACCAATCCGGAGATTTACACGGTCAGCGTAAATCCGCCGTTAGGTTCTTCCGACCATAAACTACTTTCGACATCGAGTATTCTCCCAATCAGTGACAGAGAGGTGCCCAAACCGCGCAAGATTTGGCACTACAAATCTGCTAAATGGGAAGATCTCATGGAATATTTCCGAACTTTCCCTTGGTTGGACGTTTGTTTTCGATCCAACGACCCATCTGACTGCGCCAGGGAGGTTTCCGATGTTATTTTGGCCGGTATGGAGGCTTACATCCCTTTTTCGAAGAAATGCCCTTCCAACGGCAAACCTTAGTTTGACCTAAAATGCAAAGAAGCTGTTGCTTCTAAATATCTTGCATACCGACAGTGGCGTGAAGATCCTAACACCATAAATCGTAACATCTTTGTTCGTGCCAGGAACAGATGCAAAGAAATTATTGACGAAACCAAGGAGGTACACAATCAACGGATTAGAAACAAACTTCTCGCTTGTCCCGGCAATTCCAGGTCCTTTTGGTCAGTCGCTAAGGCAGATAATTCTATTAATTCAACAACGACACCTGTTGAGAAAGCGAACTTGTTGGCTGAACTCTTTGCTTCACATTCTACTGTCGATTTCCAAGGAAAAACACCACCTACTATCCCCATAGTGCAGTCAAGGATGCCCGATATTGTCTTCAGACAGCGTATCATAAAACGTATTTTGATGAAGCTAGACACCAAAAAGGCTTCTGGCGCTGACGGAATACCTGCCATAGTTCTCAAGAACTGTGCGAGGGAACTAACACCAGTTTTCTGTAGACTTACTGTATTATTCAGCGATTCAAGAACAACGTGAATCGCTTTCTCCGCACACGTGTCGCTCCTGTAGCGCTTTAGGGACTTCCCTGTAGCACGTGTGCTAGACCCATAAAAAAAAAAAAAAATTAACCGTTTTCCCAGGTTTTAACAGCTCATAATAGACCACGCCCCTCTGGTCCCACCAAACACAGAGCATCGTCTTTCTGCCAAAGCGATTTGGTCTTGCGGTCGATCTGGATGGTGCGCCTGGGTCTACCCATAATTTTTTGCGCTTAGGATTCTCAAAATAAATCCACTTTTCAGCCCCTGTAACTATACGATGCAAAAACGACTTCCTTTTGTACCGAGCGAGCAAAATGTCACACGTGTTTTTACGCTTTTCCATTTGCCTGTCGTTCAACTCATGTGGTACCCATCTACCGGTCCTCTGAATCTTTCCCATCGCTCATAGCCGATTGGAAACAGCTTGTTGACTAATGCCCAATTGCTCGGTGAGTTGTTTTTGTGTTTGCGAATCATTTTCGTCCAACAATGCTTGCAATTCCACATCTTCGTATTTTTTTGACAGTTTTCCACGTTCCTTATCTGCAACATCGAAGTCACCACTTTTGAAACGCCGAAACCATCGTTCACACGTATCTTGCGATGGAGCATGTTCACCATAAGCTTCTCGAAGTAATCGGTATGATTCAACAGCAGTTTTCTTCAAATGAAAATAAAAAATTAATGCTGTCCGCGAATGCTCTTTGTTCGGTATAAATTTCGAGATATTGAACACAACACTACGCACACACTTTTCCAATTTATCACTCGTAAGCGTCTGACACTTGTTGATGACACAACAAAATGGCGCAGTGTCAAATCTTTATAGCACAAACTGCATTGTGCACCATCTGTTGTCTGAAATCCGCATTTCATACTTGTACACCTGGTAGTATCAGATCCTGTGAAGACATGAATAAAGAAAAGATACTCTTTTTTAATATTTACAAATTGGTTTAAATTTGTTTTCGCTGAATAAACTCTCTGTAAGACATTACTTATTGGTGATTTTAAAAACTACAATTCGTTATCATCCGATGATAACGCCAACAATAACATGTCAATATCCTCTGCTACAACAGCTACACGAGGAAAGAGGTAATCTAGAGCTGATTGTATAATTAAACGGCCAGCATCACTTTCCGCTTGACTACACTCAAAATTATTGTCAGTCAGCTTTTCGTGAAGAAAAAAACAGATCTATTTTTACTTTTGCTGTTTCCTA
Source organism: Pachyrhynchus sulphureomaculatus (assembly GCA_019049505.1). Taxonomy (NCBI): domain Eukaryota; kingdom Metazoa; phylum Arthropoda; class Insecta; order Coleoptera; family Curculionidae; genus Pachyrhynchus; species Pachyrhynchus sulphureomaculatus. The sequence continues at coordinate 134,789,408 of CM032454.1, read as the reverse complement.
AAAAGTTTTTCTTGATAGTCTTTAAAGTCTATCTTCATCAAATAAATAATCAATTGAAGTATTATCTATGTATCTACGATTTCTCTCAGACGCTTTAGTTCCATTATAACATATTATATTATTGTATCCAACAAATACAACTTTAACATAGGCGCCATAGTTATTACCTAGATATCTGCTGTATTATTGACAAATGTCGGAAAACTTTTGATTTTGCTCCCATTTTAATCTGCGAAATAACATACCACCATCAATGATGTAGAAAAACTTATTAACATCGTCAACATCCGTTTCACATTGTTCAAAAATATCATATAGTGATGATTTACTCGTTTTCCTAATTCCTATACAACAAAAGGCCAATTTCTATTGTGCGTGTTCTTAAAACTCAGCAAAGTATCGATATAGTAGTGACAAACATATATATGCATATAATAAATACCCATAATGTGCTATTTTTTGACTCTCAATATTTTTATGACGCAAAAATTGAAAAATTGAATTTTTACTATAAATTCTTGCTTAAAAACAATTTCTTATACTACAATTTCAATAAAAAAAAAATTTCTTTTTAATAAATACCTTAAAGTCCATAAAGTTCTTTATTGTTATTTAAACAATATCAATATTTAAGTCCCCCCACTACAATATTTCTGATTTCAAATAATATATTAAAACATTTTAAAAAAAAAATGATCAAAATCGGAACTGTTCATGAGGATTAAAAAGTAAAAACCTTCGAATCAATGAAGGACTACGAGGATAGATTGATAAGTATGGCAAATTTTACGAAATGGCCGAAAATTTTGTTAAGTGGCATGATTGTTGGTAAGCGTGAATCTGGTGACGGTTGTGTTTAAAATTTCAACCAGATGCAACGTGCAATTGTTGGCAGCTATCGTAAATGATCGGTTATACGTTTCGTAGAAATTTATAAAGCCGAGTAACGTGCAGTGATAAAACATTTATCCCCACCCTCCCTAGTTCCCACATTTACGAAGAAATTTTCATCAAATAAAAGTGATCTGTTCTGAAAAACAAGTTTGAAACAAATTTTATTCTGAAGGAATAAAAAAAACTGGAATCTCGCTGAACCAAATGTATTGAGTTCAACGGAGATTATGTTAAGAAATATTTTTTGTTTTGGTAAAAAACTGTTATTTACCTTATTTTTTGTACAAGACTTCAATCCGTCCTCGTATAAATATTAGCTAAAAAAATTCAACTTAAAATTACTTATTTGTAAACAAAATCAAAAAAAATATTTAATGCTGTTATTTTATTTTTAAGTTGTTCTGTAAATTACATCTCCGTCTCTACATATCACTTCATCTGAAATTGTAAATAATGAAAAAATAATATGATTTTAAAATCCTTTGACCTCAAGAAACTTGAAAAAACATATAACATGATATATTTGATAATCTAGCCTCCTGCTCCTTATACACTTTTTATATGGAGAGAAAAATCCATTATTATGAATTCTCCCTCTTCCAAGGAAAGGAAAAAAACGATATTACTCCAACTATATGTTTTATTCTTACTTCAAAAACTATTTGTAAATATTGTTTTGTGTACACAAAGTGGAGAGCGACAACGAAAAAAGAAAATATTTAGCGAGCAGGTAGCATTAGAGAACTGCAGCGACTTGTGCGTGAATGTGGAACTGAAAGCAAATCCGCTGGGTTTTTCGACCCAGTCAACAGTAGAAACGTTCCTGAGGGAAGAACAATCCAAAAATGAGTAAACATAAAAAAAGGTCATTTAATACTTGAAATTTGCAGAGTATGTGAAGAAACAGGCAAAGTATTTGAAGAAGCGAGAAATCTGCCTAAAAGTGAAGGCGAAAAAGTGTTTTTTTGAAAATTTACAAAATTACCCGACTACAATTACAATGATAATTCCAATGCTGACAGCTGGCAGATCGTAATGGTGACAAGGAAAATACAAAAGGGCTAACTAAGAAGAGAGAGGATGCAATAGAAACAATATAAGAATTACTCGTATATATGGACCAAATTTACAACAAAATCAATTCGTGCGAGAGTTATTTCGGCAAAAATAGAGTGACGGAAATTGGAAAATATGTTTTTTCTGATCTACTGACCCCGATAGGTGATTTTTTCCCTTGGTTGAGAAATTGAAAAGGTTGGCAGATACAGTTGTAAGTCAAACAAAATTTTAGTATATGCTGAAGAAAACTGAGAAAATCTTTTATCAGTTATTAGGATTACACTAATAAAAACTTTTCTCCTGTATAAACATTTATGTCGTGACATCTGTGTAAATTATAACAGCAATTTAATCAGATTAAGTTTTCAAACGTTTATCAATTTAAAATACCCCGTATGTAACAAACCATATTCAATACATAATACATCAGGTAAATATGCTGTTAAGCTATAGGACAACTACCGTCAAATTATTGATGAAAATAAAACAACCGTGCAAAATTGTTTTTCATATTTTGTGTGTGATATTTAAAATCAGGTTGGAAAACTTTCTCGCATTAAAACATAGCTTAATCTAAGTGTTAGTTATTTGTGGCGACATACGGTATCAAGGGTCTCAGATTCCAATACCGGCAGTTCAGTGTACTTATTTATTAATTTATTTAAGTTTATTTGGCTTGACCATATACATAGGTAGTAGTTGTTGCAAAAATAGAATAACGCCTGTGACGGCACTACCGATTTGTGCCGTGAAATACAAGTGTATATTTGGGAACTTGGACAACGTTCACGGATATTACGACATCCTTGCATATACATCCAAAAAGAGTAATCACTATTCTGGCCGGAGGTGACCGATAAAAGAAAATTGCAACTCTAAATCTTAAATGATAGGTATTTTATAATGAAATATTATTCACAAAACAAGTAGAGCAACGAAAAGACTTCTATTAAAATTAAATATAATGAAAAAAAAAATAACAATTTTCAAATTCTTTAACTCTAAGAACCTTGAAATTAATCTAAAACATAATATATTCAAAGGAATACTATTCAACGTCCTCCTCCAACTCTTTAACCCCTTATATATTGTCAATAGTGTTTGAAATGGCAATATATGAATCATTGTTTAAGCAGATTAAGGGACGTTTGACGCTGGCTCAACATGGTTTCTTTGGCAGCCGCAGCACGGTCAGCAATTTGGCTTCCTTTGCGCAATTCACGGGGAAAGCCTTTGAAGATCGTCAGCAGATCGACGCTATCTATACAGACTTCACGAGGGCATTTGATCGTATTGATCATTCCATTCTAGCACGTAAACTGGCTAGTATGGGGTTCCACAATGATTTGATATCATTCCTTCGCCATATCTACATAATCGTATTCAATAAGTTGATATCCGAGGACATCATTCATTTCAATTCGTAGCTACTAGCGGCGCTCCACAAGGTAGTAACCTTTCACCATTATTGTTCTCAATTTTCATAAATGATATTGTGGAGTCCATTGCTAGTAGCACACTCTTATTTGCTGATGATCTTAAACTGTTCCGGGTAATTCATGACATTAACGATTGTATTATACTTCAGAAAGACATACATACTATCGAAAATTGGTGTGCTATCAACAAGTTGACCTTAAATCTCGGGAAATGTTTTGTTATGTCGTTCTCCAACCAACTGAACCCCACTCATTATGAGTATGTCTTGGATAAAGCGATTATAAATCGTTGCTATACTTTCAGGGACCTGGGAGTGGTGTTTGATACCCGATTGTCATTTGCCGATCACATTGATCGTGTTTGTGGAGAAGCGTTGAAGATGCTCGGATTTATTTTTCGCAACTCAAGGGGGTTGGTAGATATAGGGTCCCTCAGAATGCTATACTTTTGCTATGTGCGATCTAAGTTGGAATACGGCGCAGTGATTTGGCACCCAATCTATCACAAATATATTGATAGACTAGAGAACATACAGAGAAAGTTCCTTAAGTTCCTGTGCTTCAGAGATGGCGGTACTTACCCTCCTAGAGGTATAGAAAGCAAGATCTTGTTAGCGCGTTTCAACATGCCGTCGTTGATGAATCGCAGGATTTACTTGCTGGTTCAATTTTTGTTCAAGATATGTAAATCCTTTATTGATTGCCCTGACCTGCTTTCCCAAATTAACTTTCATGTGCCCTCTCGACTTACCAGATTTCCTCATGTTTTTTGCTTGAGTACACCAAGAACTAATATTTTAATGAAGACTCCTTTGTATCAATCCATGAATATTTTCAATGTGGTTTGTAGCGATTTCGATATGCATAACTTAACTCATGCTCAGTTTACTAAATTGATGAAGACGAAGGGTCTTGATGCTCGGTGGACGTGTCCACATTTTTGAACGGTATATACGGATTATATATATTGTTGTTATATTTATTTAAGCAATTATTGTAATTTGTTTTTTTTTTTTTCTTTTCTTTGTAATTTACACATTTGTCTTGTAAATGGATATTCTATCTGTTAGACAATGAAGATTATTATTATATGTTTGGCTGTAAATGATTATGAAATTTATTTATTATCATAATCAAAAACACAGTAAAATTTATCACATTATTTTTGCAACTATATAAGATTTATATACCTTCACATATTTTAACTCTTTCTCTTAAAGCGATATCGCTCAAAACTATACGTTCCTTTTTATTTCAAGTGTTTCATGTGTACCAAATTTGATATAGATATGTTAGTTTATTTCTTTCGAGGCAAACAGATAGACAAATAGACACATCGATGAAAAATAATAATTATCTTTTCCATAATATGGGGACCATGAAACGTCAAGAAACACAAATATCTTAGAAAATTATTTTTTTACAAATACAATACTTTCCGAAGGAAACAAGGAACAGATGGAATCAATTCGTTGTCCGTCCGTTTATTTGTATCTCTATCATAGCCTTTTTTCTTAGAGACCATTTTAAGTAACCAACTGATTTTTAATACAATTGCAGAGAATAAAAGATCAAACACAAATGTAGGGCATAAAGCTTTTGACTTGGTAATTTAGGAATAATTTTGAAGGGCTAAGGGTGTGACAAAAACAACTGTTGTTTATACGAATGGAATGAAATAGTCGGAAGACACTTTAGGGGGACGCAAAATCGACTGGATTGAGTGAAATTAACATTCAAAAATTGAGTATTTTTATCAAAGCCAACCTGAAATTGTCCATGTGTTTAATTGAAGATAAACTGAGGATTCCAAAATTGCAATATAAATAATTATTTAATACATTTAATATTCATTTGATAAATCGAAAGAAAATAAAATTGCCACAAGGCGAGACCAAAAGTAAGACACAGCTGAAAACAAAATGTTTTTGAAAAATGAAATCAACCAACAAAATAATTTCTTAGAAGCTCCAATAATTAACTCTCAAATTTGTTGTCTTTTAGACATCATCTGTTTTAACCAAATTTTAGAATTTTCGGCCTGTGAGGTGTGTTCATAGGATCGAAATTTAATATAGTATGTATTCTTAAAAGGTCCAAACAAGGTAGAGTTATTTTTGAGTTGACACATTAAAAAAAAAAACAAAAATGTTAAAATCTTACGTATTTAATATTTTCACAATGTTTCACAATGAACCAACTACTAAAACCATATTCCGATAAGTTTAAAGCAGTTTAATTTCAGCAATCTATCCATATTTAGCATCTTTTTAATAATAAAAAAATGTTCTTTAACTTGTAGATTTAAATTTAAATATTAAGTTAAACCCCTCTTTAAAAAACAACCTTTACTGGAAGACCTCTATATCTCGTCAATAATATCATCTTTCACGAAAATAATATTTTTTAGGATATTTATCGATTTTATCCACTCCCACGATCTTGTAAATTGCTGATGAAAAAAGCTGATTTCAGCAATAAAGCCTACCGCAATCATTATCGCTAAACTGGCTCTGGCAGGCATTTTCCAAATGACATTGTAATTCAAATCTCGTGGCAAATTTTCGTCGAAGTTGACAAATATCCGGAAAACACGATCGGAAAACAATCAGGATCAGATTATTATGAACGGAAATGAAATAACTTAGCTATGGACGTTCGAGTTATCAAACATTTTGAGGGTTTAAGCAGATTATTTTTATTCAGATTGTTTGTAAAGAATAATCCTTTCTCAAATATGCGATTTCCGATAAGTTTATTAAAAAAACATGATGCTATTATATCGTATTATATTGTCACGGTATTGGAGCTTTTCTGTCGGTCGAATGGTCAGTTAAATCAAATTAATAGAACAAACGATTCCAAGCGAAAGTAGTAACAACTCTGTTGACAGCCTCATATTTAACAGCATCAAAACTCAAGTAAAAAAAAAAAAACCTTAATTTAAAGACAAAGGAGTGAAAGGAGAAGTAGAATGAATGTATATGTAGATAGAAATCACATCAAAAGAGCAGTGGCAAGATAATGATAATGCCAACTGACGACGGCAAACGGTAACACTAACTGAAGCCTACAAACAGTAACAATAACTAGTAACGGTGACTCGACGGCAGATAATGGTCAACGATAATGCTAGTAAACTACGGTTGATGATTGCACTTACTGTTGATTGTAAACGACAACTAGAGATTGGATTAACGATAATACTATATAGGTCTGACATTGGCAGGAAGATCTTAAGGATGGATTGCAGACGGAAAGTACACCAGATACGATCTAACGTTTATTGTATGAGTCAAAACTCATTGCATATCAGCGGGGGCGCGGTTTATACTACAAAGAATCAGGTGAAAGTTTGGGAATAATTTTCCTTTTGGTCTGCTTCTCCGACTAGTCTCCTCTTCTTGAAGCGCAATTTTACGGTTTATAGGTTTAGCGACTCGTCGAGAGGCGATAGCAGCAGGTATATACTTGCGCCAACTATAAATGTGCACAGTTAGCATGTTATTAAGAGAAAATTATTGTTAGAAACATTAAATCATTTATTTTTCGAGTTTTCGTTTGTTAACAATATATTTCTTTTTCTTAAATTTTATCTACTATACTACATACTAGGAGTACATAACATTAGATACCAAAAAGTACAATTTTTCTGAATTTCTCCTATGTTGATTGAAAATATGTGCTGAAGTTTGCCAACTTCTTCAAAGCATGTCCCGAGAACTGACTTCTTCGGAATCTAGTACGAAACTGATTTTATTTCGCTTGCATACGCCTTTTTATGTTCATTAACCGGGCTGGAGGGATGGCGAGACTTCAACTGTGCCCAGATTGGTGATAAGTAAGAACCAGTATCGAGATTCAGGTGGTTGGGATGCTTAGATGTTTCAATAGACTCCCAAATTTTCCCAGGATAGAAAAAGAAATTTGCTGCAACGATCTTTGACTGGTCAAAAAGAAGATGGCGCTGTATTTCATGCTGGTATTCTGCAAGTGCTGAAATGGAAATATTACGAAGACGTGGTGCGCTTTGGTGTTTTTTAATTATATTACATCTATTTCTCGTTACGCCGCTATAGGTTTTAATACAGCTACACAGGATATTGTAGGCTCCTGGAATTTCAAGAGGAATCTTATCTTTGACAGATCTGAGATGTTTTCATAGAATTTTCAAAATACGATCTATTACATTCCAAATGGAATAGAACAATCTGCTTGACATTTAGTCTTCGGAGAAACCTGGGAAGATATATGTGCTTGAATGGAGCAATTTATATATATATATATATATATATATATATATATATATATATATATATATATATATATATATATATATATATATATATATATATATATATATATATATATATATATATATATATATATATATATATATATATATATATATATATATATATATATATATATATATATATATATATATATATATATATATATATATATATATATATATATATATATATATATATATATATATATATATATATATATATATAAATATGCTCCATCCCTTGTTACACATATTTCCCATCTTTCGGGCAATTTCTGAATACCACTCCAGTAAAAATCTTCCTCTTTGCTGCGAACCATTCATCGAGCCATTTTTTCACATCTTCGTACGAACCAAAGCGCTGCTCAACAATTGCGTGAGCCCATCGATGCAAAGAAGTGGTAATCGGAAGGAGCCAATTCTGGTAGTAAGCCGCATGGGGTAGAACTACCCCATGAGTGCTTCCAACGTGTCGCGAACTGGTTTTTGCCGTATGTGATGGTGCATTGTCATGAAGAAAAATGACTTTGTGTTGCCTCTTTCGGTATTTTGACCTTTTTTCAAGCAGCGAACAGTTCAAATCGGTCAATTTTTGTTGGTAACGTTTAATATTAACCGTTTCCCCAGGTTTTAACAGCTCATAATAGACCACGCCCCTCTGCCCCAAAACACAGAGCATCGTCTTTCTGCCAAAGCGATATTCGGTCTTGCGGTCGATGTGGATGGTGCGCCTGGGTCTACTCATGATTTTTTGCCCTTTTCAGTAATATACGATTTTCCTTCTTTAAAGCAAAATGTCACACGTGTTTATTGCCATTTGCATTCATTCAACTCATGTGGTACCCATCTACCTGTCTTCTGAATCTTTCCCATCTCTCGTAGCCGATTGGAAACAGCTTATTGACTAACGCCCAATTGCTCGCCGAATTGTTTTTGTGTTTGCGAATCATTTTCGTCCAACAATGCTTGCAATTCCACATTTGTATTTTTTTTGCGATTTTCACGTTTCTTGTCTGCAACATCGAAGTCACCACTTTTGAAACACCGAAACCATCGTTCACACGTATCTTGGGATGGAGCATGTTCACCATAAGCTTCTCGAAGTAATCGGTATGATTCAACAGCAGTTTTCTTCAAATGAAAACAAAAAATTAATACTGTCCGCGAATGCTCTTTGTTCGTATAAATTTCGACATATTGAACACAACAACACAACACTATGCACACACTTTTCCAATTTATCACTCATGCGCGTCTGACACTTGATGACACAACAAAATGGCGCAGTGTCAAATCTTTATAGCACAAACTGCATTGGTGCATCATCTATTGTCTGAAATTCGCATTTCATACTTATACACCTGGTATATACGTAAGAGTGGGCTTTCTGTATACTGAGTGGCCTAAAGGCATTTGACTTTCGACTAATAAGAACATCCAGAAAAGAAAAAGTGTTATTATTTTCGATATCAAAGGTGAAATGGATGTTTGGATGTAAAGAGATGATAAAGAAAGCTTTCAAGAGGTACTCGACCGTGTGGTCAAATTAAGAAAGGGTTGTATAAAGGTCACCTTTCTAGAGTTGTAATGATTGTAGTGGAATATACATTGGACAAACCAGTCAATATTTGGAAAACCGTATAAAAGGCCACAAGTACGATAAAAAGAATGTAACTTCATTAAATAAACATGAAAAGGAAAAAAAAAAACACACATTTAATTACGAAAACACAAAAATCTGATGTGCCGAAAACCATACTAAGAAAAGAGAAATCTTAGAATCCATCCTTATCAACAAAAACCAAAATGCCATAAACGACAAAAAAGAAATTAATAATCTAAATCGAATATATTTTTCAGTTCTTTAAAGTATAATGATAAAGTAACACCGTTTTAATAATTTTTAAATGTGTATAGAGTTTTAAAATGTAAAAAAGTGTATGTGTATATGACTCTGGAAATTCTTTGATTATTGACAAGAAAATAAAAATCTTTCAAAGTCTACATCCTTAGGTAAGCCAAATTATAACATTGTTAGTGCATAGGTAATCATGGTTTGGATTTTTAGGGTACTTGATACATATGGACATTGTTACTGTTCGTATTAATGAAACTAAATGTTTTGAAAAAGATCACTAGGTTGATCGAAACGTAAACATACATGTAAATTGAAGTTTTAATTCACTTAACCTTAAAGCCAAGAAAAAATCACCACATACATATATATATATATATATATATATATATATATATATATATATATATATATATATATATATATATATATATATATATATATATATATATATATATATATATATATATATATATATATATATATATATATATATATATATATATATATATATATATATATATATATATATATATATATATATATATATATATATATCTATACATATATCTATATATATATATATATATATATATATATATATATATATATATATATATATATATATATATATATATATATATATATATATATATATATATATATATATATATATATATATATATATATATATATATATATATATATATATATATATATATATATATATATATATATATATATATATATATATATATATATATATATATATATATATATATATATATATATATATATATATATATATATATATATATATATATATATATATATATATATATATATATATATATATATATATATATATATATATATATACATATATATATATATATATATCTATATATATATCTATATATATATATATATATATATATATATATATATATATATATATATATATATATATATATATATATATATATATATATATATATATATATATATATATATATATATATATATATATATATATATATCTATATATATATATATATATATATATATATATATATATATATATATATATATATATATATATATATATATATATATATATATATATATATATATATACCAGGTGTACAAGTATGAAATGGGATTTCAGACAACAGATGGTGCACCAATGCAGTTTGTGCTATAAAGATTTGACACTGCGCCATTTTGTTGTGTCATCAACAAGTGTCAGACGCGCACGAGTGATAAATTGCAAAAGTGTGTGCATAGTGTTGTGTTCAATTGTCGAAATTTATACCGAACAAAGAGCATTCACGGACAGCATTAATTTTTTGTTTTCATTTGAAGAAAACTGCTGTTGAATCATACCGATTGCTTCGAGAAGCTTATGGTGAACATGCTCCATCCCAAGATACGTGTGAACGATGGTTTCGGTGTTTCAAAAGTGGTGACTTCGATGTCGCAGACAAGAAACATGGAAAACCGCGAAAAAAAATACGAAGATGTGGAATTAAAAGCATTGTTGGATGAAAATGATTCGCAAAAAAAAACAATTCGGCGAGCAATTGGGCGTTAATCAACAAGCTGTTTCCAATCGAGAGATGGGAAAGATTCAGAAGACCGGTAGATGGGTACCACATGAGTTGAACGACAGGCAAATGGAAAAGCGCAAAAACACGTGTGAAATTTTGCTCGCTCGGTACAGAAGGAAGTCGTTTTTGTATCGTATAGTTACAGGAGATGAAAAGTGAATTTATTTTGAAAATCTCAAGCGCAAAAAATCATGGGTAGACTCAGGCGCACCGTCCACATCGACCGCAAGACCGAATCGCTTTGGCAGAGGGGGGTGGTCTATTATGAGCTGTTAAAACCTGGGGAAACGGTTAATACTAAACGCTATCAACAATAATTGACCGATCTGAACCGTTCGCTGCTTGAAAAAAAGGCCAGAATACCGAAAGAGGTAACACAAAGTCATTTTTCTTCATGACAGTGCTCCATCACATACGGCAAAACCAGTTCGCGACACGTTGGAACCACTCAGCTGGGAAGTTCTACCCCATGCGGGTTACTCACCAGACTTGGCTCCTTCCGATTACCACTTGTTTGCATCGATGAGTCACGCACTTGCTGAGCAGCGCTTTGGCTCGTACGAAGATGTGAAAAAAAATGGCTCGATGAATGGTTCGCAGCAAAAGGGGAAGATTTTTACTGGCGTGGTATTCACAAATTGTCCGAAAGATGGGAAAAATGTATAACAAGCGATGGAGCATACTTTGAATAAAGCACTTTTTATCATTCTTCGGAATTTAACATGTTTTTTTTAGAAAAAAAATCCGCATTTCATACTAGTACACCTGATATATATATATATATATATATATATATATATATATATATATATATATATATATATATGTATAAAAAGTTTTTTTTGGGGGTTTTATGACGATAATCTTTATTATTCTTATAAAAACAGCATAATTAAATTTCCTTTAATTTTCCTTTCAACTATTTCAATAAAAATTTAATAAAAGGTAAAGAGTAACGGTAATTCGTAATTTAACTTATAATAAAAGAGGTCAGCTACATACGCCAACATAAAGTCCAATCACTCCATGTTATCAAATTTGCATGAACGCCAGCTTCCTCCATTATTTTTTCTTTCTTTGATTTTTGCCTTTTATAAAAAAAAAAAGAAAACGAGCTCCCTACCATTTTCTTTGAATGCTTTTACCTTTTTTTTAGGTTACGTTTTTTCCACAGTTGGTTTATTACATAAAAAAATCATTTTATGAACTTTTAAAATTGCTTTTATTATGCTGTCACAGACAGAATACTGGATTAAAATATATATTTAATTATCTTATCCTGCTTTTATCTTTTTTGGTAGACACCCAACAGGCCCTGCAGAGAAATCCCTAAGACTGCGTCTTGCGTGGGCGATTTTTAAGGCAAAAGGCAGTCCTAGTTACTAAAGCTATCAACTTTTTAGATGTTAGAATTTGACTCGCTTAAGCGGCTTGTTGCTTTTGGCAGAAGTTTAATTTATCACAACAAAATTGAGAATTATATTATAGAATCTAGAATATAATAATACAGATTTTTGTGTACATATATATATATATATATATATATATATATATATATATATATATATATATATATATATATATATATATATATATATATACATATATACGGGTATATTCTTCATCAATATATATATATATATGAACCCCCTATTAGTCTATAAATTGATATATATATATATATATATATATATATATAATTTATGGGGTCACAATCTTAGTCCAGACGCAAAGCTTTAATCCAGATTAAAGCTTTTGATATGTAGTTTGAATTTTGAGTGGCATATTAAGAAATTGTGCTGATTTGGGCTCAATTCCGACCCAAACCTGAAAATGGATTTCAAAAAATTTTCTAATATAACCAAAAGTTTTCTCTGATAATCTTATTTTACCCCAACAAACCTACAACTTTCGTAGGAAAAGTTTTTTTTTTATGCCTCAATTTTCGGAGATATTGATCACAGCGTATTTACCATATTTATATATATTTCAATATATATATATATATATATAATATATATATATATATATATATATATATATATATATATATATATATATATATATATATATATATATATATATATATATATATATACACATATATATATATATATATATATATATATATATATATATAATATAATATAGTGCATAAAAGCCTAAAATATACATGATTTTTATTTCGCATACTAAAACTATACCACAAATACAAGAATGACATTTATAAATTATTATTATTATTATTTTCTGTATTGTTTGTATATTTTTATAAGAATATGCTCAACAACAATAAGAAACAGGAAATGTTTAAAGTTTATTCAAAAATTATGCAGTGTTCAAAAAGTCACACAACAATATGTTTCCTGACAACTTTAGTTCATTCTTATTCTCTTTTCACGGAGTTGCTCATTTTTCTCTGGCATATGTAATAATCACGATGATAGTCTATTAAGCTATATTTGGAGAATTGACATTGACAGAATTGCAAAATTTGTATATATAAGTTAATCAGTATATTCTTCCTAATCATAATAGCAACATTTTAGAAGTGGAATTAAAGTGGAAAAAACAATTGCCTATTTTAATGAAATACCCAATATATTTGAACTACTGTTATATGTAAGTTTATACTAGCGATTAGCATTTTTTATCACCGGTACAAAAACGTTAACAAGCCTAATCTTGAGAAGCTTTAAAATAAACCTTCTAATATAAAACTTCTGTTCAAGAACGTTCAACATAGTTTTGAACAGTCTCCCTGCGAATAAAAAAGATGTTGACTGGAGCAAATTGGTTCCAACGATGGTTGATAATCATAGTAATGAATTATTTAGCCAACAACTGGGAGACAATTAGAAAAATATCTTCTGCTTATTTTTACGCTTCGAGATTTTAGTTACTGATTAGTTACGCCCATGACCTAGAAAATTAACCATTGCTTGATTTGAAATAATTAGATATTTAATTTTTTCTAAACAATCCATCCTATAGTGGTTTTTTTCGGGTCAAATATTTCTTATTTACTAATTTTTAAGAAATTCACATATGGGTACTACTTAATAAGCAAATTCTGATGCTTACTAGCAAAAAAGCAAATAAAATACATCAAATAATTTCATGAAATTATTATTACTTATTTGTCAGTAGAGGTCATCATCATCACCTGAAATCCAATCACCATCGCGCTACAGCTTGAAGCTTCATCTTCTCCTTCTTCTTCTTCCCATCCCATGGATTCACATACGTCAGGGTCTCTGTACCATTTGTTCAGTTTATATTGAGGTTGTTAATCCCTGCTAGTCGAAAAATGGACTCAGCGTCCGGAACTCCACACCAGTCCCTGATATTCTGAAGCCACGAGTGCTGCTTTCTAAACTAAAATAACTTTTGAAATCGAGTAGCGGTCACCTCTAAGTATATGTCCCAAATAAGACACTTTTTTTTGTTTCACGATATTAACCCTGGCCCTTTGAAGTACTTCCGCATTGGTTAGATGTTCTATGCAAGAAATTCGTAGCAAACGTCGCAGTATCCATAGCTCGAAAGCTTCGATACGATTCAATGATCTCACTTTTAACGACCATGTTTCTACACCATAAAAGAGGACCGGTCAGACATAGCATTTTATTACTCGTAGGCGCAGGGCGTAGGTCTTTGAAGCAGCATATTTTTCAAAAGTATTCTTTGCCATGCCAATCCGCAGTTTAACCTCCCAAATTTAATCCTATCGTTCGTTGACGACAGAGCCAAGATATTTAAATTTAGTAACCCTCTCAATCTCTTGATCCTTTTTAAAGAGTAATGCACCCTCTTGGGTGTGTCTACTAATCACTGTCATTTTGGTTTTCCTAATATTCAAACGTAGATTACAGTACTCGCTAATATCATTTAACTTATTGATTAAAATTTTCAGTTCTTCCATGTTATTGGAAACTATTACGGTATCGTCTGCATACCGACTATTATTTATAGGCCTTTCATTATCTTTTATCTCTCTGCATTCATCTTCTAGAACAGGTTGATATGAAATAATACTAGCGACAGTATACACCCCTGCCTAAGCTTCATCAGAATCTTTTCTGTCACTCGTATTAACTTCAGGCTGCAGTATTTCAG
The DNA here is from genome assembly GCA_019049505.1 of Pachyrhynchus sulphureomaculatus. Taxonomy (NCBI): domain Eukaryota; kingdom Metazoa; phylum Arthropoda; class Insecta; order Coleoptera; family Curculionidae; genus Pachyrhynchus; species Pachyrhynchus sulphureomaculatus. The sequence continues at coordinate 134,774,138 of CM032454.1, read as the reverse complement.
TCCTCGTAACCCCTACAAATATTGAAATGAATTCAATCTTACTGTGACTATGTTAACATTCGTCTATTTCAAAATGAAATACATCTCTAGCAGGTAAGTTAACAGAGAAAAATATTGGTTAAGTACTCTGCATAAAAATAAACAATAAAAATTATTATTTGGTCTTTACATTATTATCTTTGCGTAATTTCAGTCGTGTCTAATTAGCACATTGTGTGTTTCAGAATATTAAACAATAATTAGCATGTATTAATTAAAACATGGCCTTGTTAGTTACAATTGTAAAAAATTTTATATCCTTTTGAGGAAAATAACGCTGGAAAATAGAATTTTTATTACCATTATAAAATGAACATTTTTAAAATACCTATAAGCAAAATTCATCCAATTTCAAGTTACCTGCCCTAAGAGAAAATTTGTATTGAAACCGCCATTGCCAGCCAAAAACAAAGTTTATTCATTAAACTTTTTCATTCGGTAGTATTGTTATATTGTAGTCGTACTTCCCTGATGTTTACAGTTCGCAAAGTTGAGTAAAGTTTAAGCAAATTTGTTTAAAATATTTATTTTTGTTTAATGATAAAAGTTAAACGGATTTTGCCTGGTCTTGTGTACAATTATTACGTTGCTTTTTATTTTTTGTTTGTTAATAAAAGTTTGTCCAACTTTCGCTCAGATTTTTGTTAAAAATTCATTTAATGTCGATTAAGCAAATATTAGGTAATACCTAAAACAAACGTTAGAAATGTTCTATAGTCGTTCACTATGCCAGTAGTTTTCAAGTCACTTGTCACAACGATTCCTTAAAATTCGTTAAAACCTGTAGCAAGGCAATTTCGTTTTTCAGACGGTACAAATATTTTTTATTTTCTGTAGAACTGTTGCTATGATAACTTTTGAAGAGAATAAAATATCGATTTAAGATTTGGTGTTGTTGTGGCTAAAGCTTTTGAGCAATATCATGCTGAGGGAAGAGCGTGAAAAGTGTGGGTCTATAATTTTTTAAAATACTAAGTATAAGCCTTTTTTAAACAGTAGACTTCGCTTTAGGTTTATGGGTAAAAAAGAATATATTAATTTAAAAGCTGTTTTACGTTCCTAAAACAATATTAGAAAACCGTAAATTCCTTGCAAAATGTTCTTTTTTTATACACGATAGTTTGGAAGTAGAAGAAGTTTTCCTACAAAAATTAAAATTTTACATTAGAAATTTACATAAAGATATATAATTTATTAAAGTCATTTACCCAGTACTTCCCTGGCAAACAAGCAGTTCTAAGATAAATATTCCCCTCAGGGGCTAGAATTATCCTAGATTTTTCTAGTACGGGTTTGACGTACCCGAGGTGCCCGAGTCATGTTGTGTAGTCTTGTATTGTCAAAATTGTTTGTCCTCGTCTTTAAATGTCAAATACGTAATCCTAAGGTGTCAAGATACCGTGCCGAGGGGATGAATGATTCAGCGGGCATGAATCTCTAACGGTTCCTACCGGACACCAGGCGTCCTCCGGTACACAGCCTTACCATAATATCCAGCTCTGTTATGGTCGACAGTTTTTTCCTAGGCACTCGTGGGACTTACATGCCTCAAACAAACCAAATAAACAAAAAACAAAACGGGTCAAAAAGACCCAGAATAGAGTCAATTCCCTCTACTTCCAGAAGTACCGAAATATGATAGATTTTTTAAAATAAGTTTAGTTACGGGTTCATTCAAGAATGTCTCGCCATTCTTATTACATAAAGCTCTCCAAGCCAAAATAGGCACTCTGGCGGAAACGAGAAAACTAGCTGATGGTTCACTGCTCATACAGGTAATCAGTGAAAATCAATCACCTGCGGTCACGCACAACACCCCGACAATCCTGTTCCAACTCACCCAAATGCGTAAACTGCAACGGCCCCCACTCACCCAGATTCAAGGGTTGCCCGCAGTACAAACAGGAGTTCGAGATACAAAAGATCAGAGCGACTGACAAAGTCTCGTATTTCGAAGCAAAAAGGAAGTATCAAAATCTAAACCCCACATTTTCAATCTCGTATAGTTCAGTGGCAAGGGGTACAAAACCAAAACAATGTTCAGTCTCAACCCAATGTGACCTCGACTCATTCCAAAACACCCTTCTCACAACCTTCACCCCCTCCCACCCAACCCCCCTTCACCCTCACTCCTCTCACAATTCCCCCCCATCACACATCCCACCAACCAACAAACAATCCAAACAACCCTCCCTCCTTCTTCTAAAACACCAACAAACTCACAGAATCCATTAACAATTCCACAAAACAAGCCAAAAACAGATCTTTCTACTAACAAACAAAACACGACAGACATCAAACAACAAACTAACACAAAAAACATTCCCAACAAAATCCAACACTCACCGACATAACGCAGACTCAAACAAAAGAATTACCACCACTCGACCCAAAAAAACTACTCCCAACTCCTCTAGGGAGTCCATACTGGAATTGTCAACCTCAGACACTTCCATGGATTTGGATCCTATACTAAATATGAACAAGTCGTCTAGTAGCAGTAAAAAATCAAAATAACTAGCATTCCACCCCATTACTACAATGGAATGTGAATGGATTTGCTCAGAGACAAGAGGATCTAGCTTTATTAGTAAATTCTTTTAAACCATCTATTCTAGCTATACAAGAAACCAACTTCAAAGATTCAAAAATTTCTGAAAATAAAAAACTATAATTCAATTATAAAAAACAGAACAGATCAAGCAAGAGCATCGGGAGGAGTGGCTCTTTACATTCACAAATCCCTGGAATTCAATGAAATCAACCTTCAAACTACTCTGGAGGCAGTAGCCATAACTCTCGCATCCATAACTGTGTGTAGGACACGAACATACTCCTAAAAACAATATTAGAAAACCGTAAATAACAAATCCTTGCAAAATGTTTATTCTAATTTTTCCATCTCAAAGCTCGCACCACCCAAGATTTATACACGATAGTTTGGAAGTAGAAGAAGTTTTCCTACAAAAATTAAACTATTTAAACATTAGAAATTTACATAAAGATATATAATTTATTAAAGTCATTTACCCAGTACTTCCCTGGCAAACAAGCAGTTCTAAGATTTCCATAAAAATATTGAATTTGCTTTATCAATCATTGACTGTCAAACACATATTTGAGGCAGCGCATTTTTCGCACAGAAGAAACAAACATAACATACCATCAAACATTAAACAAATTGTAAGCACTAAATCAAATAAGCTGGGAATCATCAATTACTTAAAAGAATTAAATATCGCAATCTAAATTATTTGGGCGCCAAATAACCATTGAAGTTGACGCGCCCTTACCCCTTAAAGAATAACTTCATCCAAGCTTATAACTGGGTATATTACACAATACTTAAAAAATAAATTAGGTAGAGGAAGTAATAAAGTCGAACAAAATGAACCACAAGAATCCTGAAAAAGACGTATAACATTATACGAGGATGAATTAAAAAGTTCGCAACCTAGTCAAGAAAACAAAATAAAGTACTTACAAAAATATTTTTATTTTTTGACGTAATCCCCACCTAGCTCTATGCACTTCTTCCACCTGCTTTCCAAAGCTTCCACACCTGTTTGAAAAAAAGATTCCTCAAGGTCTTTAAAATACTGGTTAACTGCAGCTTCGACTTATTCATTTGATGAAAATTTCTGGCCACCTAGGAATTTTTTTAGGCTTGGAAACGGATGAAAGTCCGAAGGTGCCAAATCAAGAGAATAAGCCGGGTGTGGCAGCAATTAAAGCACAATCACGAATTTGAGCCATAGTCTCAACAGACGTGTAAATGCAAGCGTTGTCCTCATGAAACAAAACTTTCTTTCTCAGTAATCTTGGGCGCTTCTCTTTAATTTCTTGACGTACACAACGCAAAAAGGTGCAATAGTAAATCGAGTTTATTGTTTCGCCCTTCGGAAAGTAGTCCACCATAATAATACCTTTAGCATCCCAAAAAACTGACGCCATCATTTTTCCAGCCGACAGAATTGCCTTCGCTTTCTTTGGAGTCGGTTCACCAGATTTTTTCCACTGCTTGGATTATTGTTTTGACTCTGGAGTATAGTGGTGAACCCAGGTTTCGTCCATTGTCACAAACCTGTTAAGAAAATCTTGTAGATCAGCCTCAAACACCTCCAAACAGTCGCGAGAAATAGTTAATCGAATTCGTTTTTGTTCAACTGAAAGCAATCTGGGGACGCACCTAGCGGAAACCTTAGAAAATTCGAGTTCGTTGGCAATGATGTTTTGTGTTCGTTCATACAAGATGCCTATAGTATCTGCAATCTCCCTAATAGTTAATCTACGGTCTTTCAATATGAGATCACACACTTTGCCGATATTTTCTTCAGTCGTAGACGTCGTGGACCGGCCGGAGCGAGGGTCATCTTCGATGCTCTCTCGTCCACGTTTAAAGTCTGCAACCCATTTTGCACAGTGGTATATGACGGAGCAGATTTCCCTAGTGTTGTTTTTATATCATCGTGGATCTCCTTTGGTATTAATCTTTTTTTAAAGGTACTTGATAACCACCTTGTACAATTTTTTCCATTTTTCCAAAAACGCTGCACTTGGTCTCACTAAACTCGTTCTAACCTAAAAACTACAAATTCTACAGCAACAAAATTTTACACTGTGATAACCAAAGAAAGTATGAACTTTTTGAAAGTACTATAATAAAAATATTATAATTATTTTTTGGTGAGGCCGCGAACTTTTCGATCCATCCTCATATATATAAAGATCTGCTTCTAAGTCCTTCCCTCACCTGCTTAACTCCTTATATGTTTATTATATATTTATGCTTGAAATTTGTCAATTTTACCAAAAATTAGAAAAATTTATCAACCTTTTTACTTTCTATCGCTACTGAAATTGATAATAATGATAAAAATTATATAATGTTTAAGTTCCTTGTCTCACGGATTTTAAAAAATACCTATAATACGATAAATATAAAGCCACCCTTCCAACTCCCTTCCCCACCCATTATATATGTTCACTATAATAGTTATGCATAAAATTTGTTCATTATTTCAACAACAAACCAGGAAAAATTGTATAATACATTAATCGATAAAACTAAACAAAATTATAGACCTCCGCCCCTTTTGCCCTCTTCTTCTGAAGTGATATAACTCAAAAATTATGAATTTCATTTCAACTTCAGGTATTATATGTAAATTTCATTCCCTTCAAGAATTATCATTTAGGTTGTGATTTTGAAACTATTGACACAATGACACTACACAGCACTTTTCACCACTACATCAAACACTTTATTTTTGCTTTTAGCGCGCAGCTAACCATGTTAACATCAGGAATGAATGACACTCAATTAGGAACAAAAACATATATCTGATTTGTAGCGTAATATTTCTAGCAAGCTTGATGATACTTTAATATTTTGTGTGACACAACTTTTCGGAAATAAAAACAGCTATATGCACCTTCATCAATATTATGTCAGCTGTTTTATGACATTTACAAGCGTCTTGCCCTTCGTAAAGTCAATAGCAATTCTGTTTCCAATCCATAGATCGTCGGCTGTAGCCGTAATTCCGCATTGTGGACGAGCATATAAGGGTTCCCTTGTCTGTCGTTCTCCACATTCGTCCCCTCATTATTGCAGAGGCTTCATCTAAACATATTTGCCTTTACTGAAGCAACACCTACCCTTAATCTATTGAGAGTTCTCTATGTCACCTAGTCTAGTTTTATTAAAAGCGGATCATCCACCAGAACCGGATACCATTCTGGTGGTTCCATGTTCGTAGGTGAAAAGAAAAGTCTTCGAGAGTCAGGCTGCTGGGTGGTGGGTTTTTTACCCCATACATCACGTGTTGTTCATCAAACTTTTGTTTGAATCGTTCTGTGTATTCCTGCGATGTTCAACGGATCTTCGGTTTAATAAAACCTGAAGCAGCCAGCAGATGTACTGGGGTCGATTTCTTGCAGCTGGTCCCTATACAGCACGTCTCATTTGGAGCCACATCCACCCTCTAGGTATTCACAGACTGGTTCCAAACTGGGCTGGCATATTCTGCAGTCGAAAAGCACCATACCTTGGCAAATACCCGGAACACGTTTGAGCTTGCTACCGACTTGCTCCCACATAGCTTTTTTAGAATATTGTTCCTCGTATGAACCTTAGCTGGCAATGAAATTGTAGGTAGCACTTTTGCCAATAGTGACACCGAGATATTTTGGTTGATCTGGGTATTCTAGTGTCCTAGGTGACGTTTAATTTTCTTCTTGCCTCTCTTGATCGCTGATGGAAAGCGCTGGTCATCAGTGTAAACATTGAAGAGGGTAGGTGACAGTACTCTTCCCTGGGGTAATCCGTTTTTCTGGTTTATCCATCAACTCTTCCTGACCTCCAGATAGGCACACAATTTTCAGTTAACTAGTTGGTATTCGATAAGTGTTACCAAAATGTATTATCTATAGAAGTTATAGATGGTATCATGCTGCAAAATGGTCAACCAAAACTACCCCCGTCACTGTCTTTCCTTTAACTCCTTCCTCGATATGTTCCGTCCTAGGTTGAGTACTTGAGTCGTGCAACATTTTCCGGGACGAAAGCTCGCTCCTTGTGGCATAAGTTTTAGTTCTACTACTGGCCCAATTCTTAGCAGTATAAGCGCTCATATACAGATAGCACAGTAACGAAATCGATCGGTAGTTTGATGGATTGTCTGGGTCCTTGCCTGGTTTTAACAACGCAATAACTTTTTTCTCCAGAGTTTCGGTATGGAGTAAGTTTCGCTACACTGAATAAATTCAGAATCCAAAGTTTTGTAGCTGACGCGACGTTTTTTACCTGCTCTGTGTACATGTCATCCATCCCTGCCACTTTTCACATTTTTGCAGCTTCATTCATCTTCAGTTGTGAGGAGTATTTCCTTGAATATTCTTTTCATTCGGCTGCCTCGGGACTCTTGGGCGACTTTTTAGATGACTTCGGTGTCTGTCTGTCTGTCTGTCCGTCTACACCACCCGATTTTCTTCGAAACTATTTTTCATAGATAGTTGAAATTTGGTAATAATATAGGAATTGATGGCCGCATCAAAGCCGTGTAGTTTTGAAAGTTAAATTTTGACTTAAGGGGTTAGTTTTAGGGGGTGAAATCGGAAGTGAAAAATTTTTTGTTTACTAGGTCATCGAGTGTGGTGTCAAATGAAAGCTTGTGAAAACGCGAGTAAAAAATATATATAATGTAGTACTTGGACTAACTCTTCTTTGTATTATTTTTAAAAAGTCGCAAAAAATCGCTGTCCCCCACCTTATCTCGAAAAGTACTGGAATGCTCTCCACGGGGTGTAGATTGAACGAAAATTATCACGAGTGAATTACCTTTAATAATTTATTTGGTATATAAAAAACAAAAAATTCAAGGTCATCAATTTTCAGTAAAGATTGAAAACAAACTTTGTTGAAAACTTCTTTGGGGTGTGTTTTATGAAGTCACTGATCATTTTATATCACCGTAACAATTTTTTTTATTTTAAAAGAAATGAAGGTACGGAACACTAATTGTGCAAGTTCAACTTGCACTTGACCGGTTATTTTTCTATCGGATTTGCCACTCAAAAGTAGTTTTTGAGCCACTTGAATAGCTGTAGCTCTTCCTTGGACCACCCTAGTCCTTAGCTCTCCGTTTAATTTTTTAATAAGGTTCCAAGCCATCTTACTATTCTGTACCATGTCTGTCCTCTCGAAATTATCTACTTTTTCTGCCTGGATTCGCTCAATAGTCTCATGAGATACGGATGATGATGATGATGATGTTTTGGAGCCAGGGCGCATCAACTACGAGGTTATTTAGCGCCCATAAAGTGATTGTTAAATTGGTTTAAATTTGAAAATGAATTTCTCGGAGATAATCACATATGTTATTTTTGTTTTCGGCAAAAATGGTGATTATGTTACTTATGTTAGAGGGTAGGTTGTACTTTAGTCGGATGTCTTTAAGGTGATTTGCTGTGAGTATATGCGAGACTGTAAGGTTGGATCCGCAACTTTGACATTTGGGGTCTTGTGCTCCTTCCAAGAGATGGCGATGAGTTGAGAAAGTGTGTCCAGCAGCCAGTCTTCGCAGAATCACGTTCTCTTTTCCGTTCTCTTTTCTATTGAGGTTGTTATTATGTAGGGGGGGGAATACCGAGGATTTGAGTGGCCATAATTTATTGTTTGGATTTTCTAGATCCCATTGTAATTGAAATAAGGAATTATGGATAGATTTAAGGTGAGAGTTAAAGTCTGAGTAGTAATTCTCGGCCGTGATGGAAATACCGTTATCTATAGCTTGTTTAGCTAGTCTGTCCGCTCTGTCATTTCCCTGGTTACCTATGTGGCTGGGAAGCCAGAAATAGGAGATGGAACGTTGTTTCAGTTTTGCGGAGTAGAGGAGATCTAGGATTTGTCGGATGTAGTTGTAGGATAGGTTTCTGGTCTTGATGGATGATAAGGCACTGAGAGAATCGGAGATAATTAGGATGAGTTTGGAGCTTGTGGTTAGAGCGAATCTAGTTGCCTCTTTGATAGTTAGGAGTTCAGCTGTAAATATGTAGACATAATGAGGAAGTTTGAACTTTCTGGAGGTGGTGGGCGATGTGAAGGCAGAACCGACTCCCTTGTCTGATTTGGACCCATCCGTATAAAAGAGGGTATGTTTGGGGTATTTTGTGGCGACGATTTGTAAAAAGGATTTATTGAGGAAAGAGTTTGGAGAGTCCACTTTATTATATTGTCGCATGGAAAGATCAATATGTGGAATAGGAGAGAGCCATGGGGGAAAGGTGGTTTGCAAAGGGTAGTCATATTTAGGGGGGGAGAGATTGTGCAGTAACAGTAAGGCCGAGATTCTCTGAGGAATCGAGTTTTGTGGAAGTAGTTGGTTGGGTTTGTGTATGTTTGATAGGTTCAATGTGGTTTTGGAAAGAGGTTTATATATGGAGGATGAATAAAATTTTAGGAGAGACAACTGTCTCTGTTTTTAATTGTTATTAATATTGAACAAAACACTCACTCATTCGCTCGCTCAGTCACTCACTCATTCACATAACCCCATACTCACTCACTCACTTCTACACTCACTCGCTCACTTACTCGCTCGTTGACTAACTCACTACCCACTCAAATTCCCCCATATCCACTCAACCAATCTATCCACAAAATTGACTTCTAAAACTGTCAAGAGATATAAATTAGACTGCATTTTGCAACCTTTTGTTCCTAAATAGTAAACGAATATTTTTTTTCAACACTAAACACTATGCCTCATGTCTTGATATCAAATCCGAATATGAAACTTAAAAAACTACTAGAAATGATAGTTTTGTTCGAAAAAAAAGCATTTTACCAATCATATAACATCCTTGTAAATGTTTTTTGTTGAAACTGAACATAAAACTTTATTTTTTCATGTCAAGTCAGGATTCAGAACTTCAAAAAATACTGATGTAAGGGAGGGGTAGATGTAAGGCATTGTAAAGTAGGGATGGGGGTGGTGCGAAAAGCTCCCGTAGAGAGTCGGAGGGATTGATTTTGGTCTATCATGAGATACAGGTTTCTTGTTCTATTCAAAGTTCGATTTATTTTTTGACACAGAGTTTAGTAAACTTTTGAATATATTTCATTTTTTCACATCGTTGTCACATTAAACATAATTAACTTATTTATGGACGATACCTGCTTTTACAAAAACAGATAAAAAGAAGCAAAATATCGACAGTTACCTTTCAAATTATTCCCCTCACGCCTTAAGCTTTTATCGAGAAATCCGCCTCCAGTAAAAAGTTTTAAAGGTTAAAAGATGGCACACGTGTTGAATTCACCGTTTGCCTACTGTAGTTAATGATACCAAGACCTATTACTGACAAGGCAAGATTGTTTTCACCCTAAATCAACAGGCTGAGTTTCCTAAATTAACTTTTATTCGATTGTAAATGTCTAGACCGATTAAAATCTTGTTTGATGTCTGCACATGAAGTAAAATAGTCTTATGGATTTAGATTCGCACATAATAAATAGGTTTACAAATAAACACACAAACATTCACTTTATTATTAAGAAAAAAATCGTTAACGTGTATTACCCCCTACTTTCTTCGCAAACATAGACTTCCAAAATCTGTGCGAAATTGACTTTCCCACACTAAAAGGTAACTTAATACAAGCGTAATGATTTAACATTTCAAATGACGGGTACTTTATGGTGTGATATTTATACCAACAGTAGCGAAAGTGTTTCAGAGATACTTGTAACTGTAACCTAACATTAAGATCTTCATAGTAATTTCGCTAGAATTAGAAATAACGAAAAAAAATCATATTTTTTAGAGATATATTTTTTTAAATGATTTGAAATTTCAAAATACCCGGACTTTGTGTACACACATCACCCATATATAAAAAAGTTTAAATCATTAAATTTGAAAATAATGTAAATCCATGAAATTGAAATTATGCCAAAAAAAAATAACAAATTGGTAAATTAATACATCAACATTGTTCATATTTATTTTTAAAATGTGGAAATGAACATTTATCAATAACTAGTTTATTTAACTTTGCCAAACATTTAAAATTCCCTAAAAAGCAAATTTTGCTAATTAAACTTGAACAGTTAAATTTTGTACTAAATATTGATATTAATCATGAAACAACAAAAAATAAAATGATTTACCTACTTTCCTTGCAAACATGCAGTTCTAAAATAAACATTAAATTTGACCACAAAAGAACACAGTCCACCTTATGAAGAAATAATAATAAAAATAGAAATTCACCTTTTAAAATTAGATCAAACAAACTACGTGCCCTCTACCAACATACAATAACGAATAAAATTCAAATGGATGGATGATATAGAGAAAAAATTATCAGGCGTACCAAAAGAAACCTTTTGATATATAAATAAAAATAACCGGTCAAGTGCAAGTTGAACTTGGGCAGTTAGTGTTCCATATGTTGATTGCTTTAAAAATAAAAATTTTTGTTATGGAGGTATAAAATAATCAGTGACTTCACAAAACACACCCCAAATGAGTTTTCAACAAAGTTTGCTTCCGATCTTTACTGAAAACTGATGACCTTGAAATTATTAAAGGTAATTCTCTCGTGAATTCTTAAATCTCGTGGAGAATATTCCAAAATTTTTTGATCAGTACTTTTCGAGATAAGGGCGGGACAGCGATTTTTAAAAAATAATACTAAGAAAAGTGTGCGCAAATATTACATTATGTGTATTTTTCAACTCATGTTTTTACAAGCTTTCATTTGACACCCCACTCGATGACCTAGTAAAAAAAAAAATTTTCACTTCCGATTTTACCCCTCAAAACTAACCCCTTAAGTCAAAATTTAACTTTCAAAACAACACGGCTCTGATGCAGCTATCAATTAGTACCAAATTTCAACTTTCTATGTCAAATAGTTTCGGAGAAAATCGGGTGTGACAGGCGGACGGACGGACGGACTGACACCGAAGTAATCTTATAAGAGTTCCGTACGGAACACTAATAAAACTTTTTTTTATAATGTTATTATTTATTATGAAATTGGAAGTTCAAAAATAAGTTTGTCGTTTTCATCGAAAAACCCTAAACCTGAAAAAAAGAAGATTTTTTTCACTAATACAATACTTCCTGTTAGCAGAGAAAGTAAATACAATAATTTACCTGTTGTTCCGTAAGTACAATTCTGCCAACTTAACCGTTTCTATTTCTAAAACTTGTCCTATATTCAACTCGACTTTTTTAGGCTACTGTGTAATCAATCTACATAGTATTTTTGTTCCAAGTGGAAATAACCAAAAAACAAGAACATTACAATAGAAATATATTACATACCCGCAATCATCATTTTAATCCTCTACTTCATCCCCTTGACCCGTATACTATTGAAAAATTAAATATCTAATATTCCAATCAACCGAAAAATTCGCATGATACTAATGAAACGATACAATTCTCCCATCCCTTTCAATTTCTTCTCACATGAATAAGGGAAAAAATGTTTTAATTCCTTGACTAAACGAACGCCAAAAAAGATCTATAAAAAGGAAAATACGGAGTCCCTCTTCTATCCATTTTTTCTACTCCTTAAGATTTACCCATTCTCTCATCAAAAAATCTTGGAAAATTTCTTTTAATACTCTTGAAACTATAAAAAATTCTTTTCCCTCACTTCCCCTGATTGATAATAATAAAAACGTAACTTAGTTTTTATATTCTTAGAGTCTAAGAACCCTGAAGAAGGCATATAGCATGATATATATGAAGCTACCCCTCTAACCCCTACCTCAACCCATTAACGTTTTATATATCTTACTGTAAATAATAAGCTTAACATTTGGCAATTACATTTGAAAAAATCTTAAAATACTATTGAAATTATACAATATTTAACCCTCCCATCCCTTTCACCCCTTCTTGTGTTAAAATTGAAAATAATCAATAAATAACCTATCTTTTGAATTCCAGAAACCTTGAAAAGGCCATATAACGATATATATACGGAACCACACGTCTAATTTCCTTCCCCTTCCCTTTTCATGTTTTACGGTAAACATTTTTATAAAATATTTGTTAATTCTCTCAACAGAAAAACAGAAAAAAGTACCATATTACTATGGGAATCCAAACAACCACTGAGTATTCCTGCCGAGATCTTACAAAACAATTAGAAAGCACTTTCAATGTGTCATATTCTGCAAAGTATATAGCATTACGTATGATAAAACCCAATACTTTAAAACTATCCGCAGTAACCTTTACAACATCGCTCGAGAACCCTGCCATTCATACCATAATGATATTGCATTGAACTAAGACTTTTGGTAAATGTAATAACATTTGGATATAGTAAAAGAAGCCTGTTGTCGTTACACCAATTATTAATAATTCTTATTGGTTTATAGGTGGTACTATTTTCACCCTTTTGGAAAACGGGCGTCATACGTGATATTTTGCATATGTCTGGAAAAATACCTAGTACCAAGTAATAAATTGAGTAATATTGTAAGAAATAAATTGTTAAAAACGGTCAGAAAAATCTGAGTCAACCTCAAGGGTGAAATAGGGAGTGTTACTATGTTGGGAATGTGGAAACTTTGACACAATGACACTACTCACTATGTATCACCACTACACCAAACACTTTATTTTTGCACCCGACATGCGTTTCGCTAACCATGTTAGCTGCAACAACGGCGATGATTGACTGACGATTGATAGTCAATCATCGCTCCTGATGAAGCTAACTTGGTTAGCGAAACCCGAGTCGAGTGCAAAAATCAAGTGTTTGGTGTAGTTGTGATATATATTGAATGTAGTATAACGGTTTATTGATATATTATCTATATATAGTAATTATTTACTGTACTAGTTACTTTTTTAGTGTTCCGTACGGAACAATTATAAGATCACTTCGGTGTGTCCATCTATTCGTCTGTCAAACCCAATTTACTCCGAAACTGTTTGACACAGAAAGTTGAAATTTGGCACTAATATAGGAATTGATAGCCCGATCAGAGACATGTAGTTTTGAAAGTTGAATTTTGACTTAAGAAGTTAGTTCTGGGGGATGAAATTGAAAGTGAAAAAAAAAAGAATTTACCAGATCATCGAGTGTCTTGTCAAATGAAAGCTTATAAAAGCACGAGCTCAAAAATATATATGATGTAATACTTGAGCACACTTTTCTTTGTATTATTTTTAAAAAATTGTTCAAAATCGCTGTCCCCCCTTTATCTCGAAAAGGACTCATAAAAAAATTTTGAAAAAAGTCTAAAACATTCTCCACAAGGCGTAGATTGAACGAAAATTATCAGGAGTGCATTACCTTTGATAATTTATCTGGTATATAAAAAAATTCAAGGTCGTCAGTTTTCAACAAATATCGAAAACTAACATTACCTAACCTGAACAAACTTTGTTGAAAATTCATTTAGAGTGTGTTTTGTAAACTCTAAAAAAAAATTATTTTCAAGGCAATCACGATACGGAACACTAATTGCTTAAGTCCAATTTGTTCTTGACCTTTTTTTTATGCTGTATAATGCCAACAACAGAAATTAAGGAGGTTGGGGCGGTAAACGTAAAATATGAAAACAATTTTGTATAGATTTATTTCGATAGATAATTAGTTTAGAAATTTTCTATGAAAAATTTAAGGTCTTTAGGAAACCTATTTAAATAAAAATCGGAATTAACAATACATATGGTCTTATGGTGAATACGTCAATTTGATATAAAAATGACACATTTTTTGTTATAACAAATGAAAAAAAAAAATGCCATCAATAGGAAATTTAACTACGTTAGACATTGAAATTTCGCGATTATTTTAAAAAAATTTCAAATTTAATTAAGAAGCTTTAAATTTATGAAAAATAACAATTATTGGAGGTACTTGTGAATGATTTACCTTTTATCTCTGAAATAGCGGCAACGTTTCATTTAGTAATAATGGCGGAAAATTTACATATTTTAAATAGTTTTGAATCTCTTTGGTGGTACATTTACAGAAGCTAGCAATTTATTCATCCCTGCATGTAAAATCCGAAAATACATAAAAACATTTATATAATTACAGATATTATTATTATTATTTTAAATATAAATACTTATTAATTATTTATCACTAACTTTACAAATTAATTTACTTGTTTAACTTATAATTACCTAGTACAGCTTCATTGTTAAAATTATGATGTTCTTATTGTCCTTCGATATATGTGTACTGTCTGTTGATACTGTTTTATACGTTAGAGATTTATCACACTTTATGCTTAGTAGTGATGCTAGACCACAGCATTTATTTATATATAGTAATATATCATAATAAATTTTTAAGTGTTCTAAGTGTTCGCATGTCACCAATTCGACTACCAATGTCACGGAGGTTAGGAGACTTACTTAATTTTCTGTTCTGTTTACCAACACTTTGTTGGCTTAATCTTTGTATAGCCTCAGTAACGCGTTTTCGCTTCCACATAAAGTTTTTTTTTACCATTTTTATCAATATTTGTTGATTTTTATTATTATCCATTTTTTTTACTTGTTTACACAGCTGATCACAATAACAACTCAAAATTAAATATAGTTTTATATAAGCATATCAGTAGAGCCAACTGTAAATTACGTTACAGCGCTGCCACTTCGAGACACCGGAATTTTAAGATTTTTAATTATCATTTTTTATTAATTACCTATTTTTTTAACTATTAAATTTTTTTTTTATTCTTTTATTTTTTTCATATCATCTGCTTTAATAATTTTTTAAAAATTAAGCAATATAATTAATTTTTATTTTCCATATTTTTTTCTATAAGTTTGGACGAAACATCCAAAAGTGAATCCATTCATCTTAAATGTTTTAATAAAATTAAATTAACAACATAAGACTTAAAATCTTTCGATAATGAATTTATTATCATAATAATCGTTAGTCTTATAAAAAAATTTTAATTATTTAATATAAAGCATTTCTAAATGACAAAATTCAAACCTTTTGGTTGGGACTATCCCACCTCAACCTCCTTAAGTAAAAAAAAAAACGATAAATTTTCACCGGGCATTATAAAGTTTAAATTAAAGTTTCCACCAATAATAAATGAGTGTAATGGATTAAAAATTATTGACAGGAATAACGAAACACCGTTATAAACTAATTCAATTTTTCACTTGAAAGTGAAATAATTTTAAAGCTGGTATATTCACACGAGCACATTCGAAAACACCTTCAAGACAATAGTTGCTAACATCACAGGATACCGTGTTACTTGAAAATAAATGTCTACTAAAAATAGCTACTTATCCCTGTTTCAAAGAATTACACCACTTGAAAGCTCTTACTATGCTTCGGGCAATGCGAAGTCCAACTTCTGGCGAACTAAAGCCAAATAGGCTGAACATTTTAGGCAGGCTTTTGACGAGCGATATCGGAGTAGATTACCATTACAGCTCAGGCTTTGATCAAGGAATAATGTAGCCTAGAAATCACCAACGTGGTATCCATTCCAGCCCGAAGATAACACAGACCCTACCAAACCTAATGTACCCTGACTGATCTGGGGAGTGGAATTCAATTGTTGCCTTGGCCCGATACTGAGCTCAAAAATTTTCCAATATGATTTTCGTCTGGATACAAAAAGTAAAGTATTTATAATTATTTCGACTTTCATTCAAAACACTTGTATCTAATCGTGATTAGGACAGATTATTTTTATAACTCTTTGTAATTCGATCAATTTTGGATCTTTCAATATATGTACATGTGGTAGATTGGATTAGCTAACTTTTGCCTTCTCAGAATCCTTTATTGAGGTGTGGGACTTATTACCCACGTGGGGGAAAATTCCGTGTGTTTTAAAATTCGCCATGTTAAGAGGGTTTTAGCCAAAATCCACAACAACAAAGAAGAATTGGAAGAAATGCTGAACGAACTTAACAAGTCCAGAGAGATTGGTACGAAGATAAACAACGCCAAAACCATCTTCATGACAAAAGACGACTGCGATAAAGAAGCAGTACTGAACACTGAAGACGCCAAAAATCACAAGAACGGTTTCATAAGTATATCTTGGACAAAAAATAGTAATATCCAAAGAAAATTTGAAAGCAGATTGATCAAGGAGAATATCACTGGCTTGGTTGGCGTTTGGCAGATTGCGGAACATCTTCCTTTCCGATGTCCCAAATACTCCAAAAACGAACACATTTGATCAATGCGTGTTGCATACGGAACGAAAACGTGGGCTTTGAATCAAGAAATTATAAATCGCTTACAAGTAGCTCAACGAGCAATGGAAAGGAAGATGTTGGGAATGTCATCAAGGGATAGGCTGACTAATTAAGAAATTCGAAGAAGTTCCAAGATAATGCAGCTGAGTGGGTAAGTAGGTTGAAGCGAAGCTGGGCACGTTATATCGCAAGGCTCTCTGATAATCGATGAATTCATAAAGTAATCAACTGGAGGCCCTAGAATAAGAAAAGAAGAAGAGGACGCTCGCAAACTCGATGGTCTAACGACATCCAAAGACTAGGGGATACAACTGGATAAACAAGGCTCAAAACCAAAGAAGATGAACGTACTTGGGGGGGGCTTATGTGCGACGATAGACTGCATAAGTTTTCACTTTTTTCAGTATTAGAACTTCTTAACCAATTTCAGTATCAAATGGGTATACACAATGAATTTAAAAACATGCTACAGAAAATTTCACTAGAAAATCACTCCTAAAAAAAACAGTTCAACTAGAGTCAACACAAAACATGTAAATGTGTGTGAAGTTAAGATTATTTAGTTCTTTCAATAAACTCTGGTTGCTTCACTATCATGTATATTTTTTAACGTTTTTCTTTTTTATATATTGTATCTATTTTTAAAACTACACAGCTTAATTTAGCTCCAACCAATGGCTCTCTGGTGCGCTACTGTTTATCAGTATTTGTCTGTCCCAAAGGCTATTTTCGTTATCGTTTTCTATTTTAATTTCTTTTTTTCTAATCCATTAAATTAGGGCCGAACGTTTTTCCATTCCAAATTACCCAATTAATATAAACACACGAAAGAGAAGCAGGTTTGACGTCAAAACTTCGTGACTGATTTAATTTTATTTAGGGGTCGTTTTGAGATTAAAATTAAATAATAACCATGGTAAACCATTGCTGCGATGTGGTCTCGTCAATTTGCCTTTTAAATAATTCTTTAATAGATAATTACAAGAAATACATATATTAATGGAATCTAGACAGTATATAGTATAACAATAACTTATACGAGGGTGGATTGATAGTCTGGTAAAATTCTACGAAATTCGAGAAATTTGTTAAGCGGCATGACTATTGGTAAGCGTGTTGTTGAACGGTTGTGTTCAAAGTATCAAACAGATGAAATGCACAGTTGTATCGTAAATGATCGGTGTTATACGTGTCGTAGAAAAAGTGGACTGCTTTCCAGATAGAAACTGAAATGAAGGAAGTTTCTGGGGACGCTTCAACGGCACTCAAGACTATGTATTACTGGATAAAGGATTTTAAACATTGCCGTACGAGCACTGCAGATCTTACACGGTCAGGAAGCCAGATTGAGATCTCTTCTGAAGGGGTTACATACACCTGGGCGATGCAAAAAAGTATGTATATTAAAAAGAAATATTTTAAAGGTTATTATTATTATTTTTTTTTATGGGTCTAGCACACATGCTACAGGGAAATCTCTAAAGCGCTACAGAAGCGACACGTGTGCGGAGAAAGAGATTCACGTTGTTCTTGAATCTCTGTAAATTGTACTCTGTGGGAAACACAGTCCTGGGCAAATTATTCCAAAGGGATGATGTTCTCCATATAAAAGACTGCTTGAAAAGCGTTGTACGAGGAGTAACAAGCTGAACCTCATATGGATGTGAAGTATTAGCGCGACGTGTACTTCTAACATGCACCGCTCTGAGAGGAATTAAGCGGGCCACATCCTTCGAACACTTTCCATGAAAATACTTGTAGAATAGGCTCAAGTCGTCAACCGTTCTTCGATATTCCCGCGAATCAAGGCCGCCGGTCAGTTCTGGGTCTCCAACCTGATGAACAGCACTTCTCTGAATAGAATCCAACAAATGCAGTGTATGTTTGGGAGCGGAGCTCCAAACGTGAGAGCATTATTCCATAGTTGGTCGAATTTGAGCTTTGTAAAGAATTAGCAGTTGTTGTGGAGTGTAAAGCTTTCTGGTTCGAAATAATATTCCCAACTTTTGAGAAGCTCTCCTTGCTATGCCTGCAACATGCTCATGCCAGGACATATTTGCTCCCAAATTAACGTCCAACAAATTGAGTGACGATGTTAGGGAAATGAAGTGCCCCGGCATAACTATGTCGGGTTCAGCAACGTTAACTTTTTTAGCGAAAACTGCCGCCTGGGTTTCTGTAGCGTTAAATTCCACTTGGTTACTGTCACCCCAAGATAAAATTTCTTCCAGGTCCTTGGTAAGTTGAATGACTTCCTGTGTTCTGCGGATATTCGTCTGAGTAGCTGATGTCCGAACGTTCAAAGTGAATGAAGACATAAGTGTACTGTCATCTGCAAAGCTGTAGATTGGATTCTCGGTCTTTTCCAGCAGATCGTTAATACAAATGAGAAAGAGAGTAGGAGACAGTATGGAGCCTTGGGGTACACCAGCGTTGATAGTGAAAGTGTTAGAAAGAAATCCGTCGACTGCCACTCGTAAAGAACGCTGTCTGAGGAAACATGAGAGCCACAAACAGAACTTTTCAGACATACCATAAGGACGTAGCTTAGCCAATAGCCCATCGTGCCAAACACGGTCGAATGCCTTGGATATGTCAAGAGCAACCGCTCGAGATTTTCCAAAGTGTTCAATTGCGTTGTTCCAAACATGTGTTACATAATTCCGAAGATCTCCCATTGATCTATTTTTACGAAAGCCGTATTGGTGATCGCTAATAATGTTGAATCCTTCAAGATATTTTTAGAAGATGCTGATTGATAGCCTTTTCCATGACTTTCGATATTATTGAAAGCAGTGCGACTGGTCGGTAGTTATTTGGCAAGGTCTTTTTGCCTTTTTGGGTATCGGCTGAACTGTGGCACATTTCCAGCAGGAAGGAAATATTCCCTTTCTGTAGGATAGGTTAAAAAGTGTACAGAAAACTGGTGTTAGTTCCCTTGCACAGTTTTTGAGGACTATGGCAGGTATTCCGTCAGCGCCAGAAGCCTTTTTGGTGTATATTTATGTATAGGGTATATATATATATATATATATATATATATATATATATATATATATATATATATATATATATATATATATAAAAGACAATGAAAGTAAGAAAATTGGAGGAGTAGGTCTACTTATACAAAAAAGGATAGCAGAAAATGTACAGTTCCAAGCCACATCGGAAAGAGTGATTTCAGTAGACATGCAGCTAAACAGAAGATGCAAATGTAAGATCATTTACATATATGCGCCGACATCAAACAGCCAGGAAGAAATTGACAAATTTTACGAAGAAAATAAAGATATGGATACGAGGGGAAACACCAGAGAAGAGTAAGAAAACAGTTGTTATCAAATTTTGTAAATGAAAATAACTTGTATATTATGAACACATTTTTTCCAAAAGCCAGAACATAGACGATGGACATGGCAAAGCCCAGATGGTATAACAAAAAACGAAATTGATTATGTTTTATCAAATGACAAGAATATTGTAATCGACACGACAGTCTTGAACACGATAAGCATTGACAGTGACCATCACATGCTCAGAGAAAAAATAAGAATAAATCTGAAGCAGGAGAAACGTGAATTGATAAGGCATACAAAGATAAAGACACCAACAGAAATAATAAAGCAAAACACAGCTGAATATCGACAAGCATTGGAAAATCATATAAAACATATAAACTACCAAGCAGAACTTGATGAACTAACGCACAAATAGCCAACAGCCTCCTCATGACTACAAAACAAATAGCAACATCGAGAAAAGAGAAAACACAAAAATTAAGTAAAAAGACTCAAAATCTTATGAATCAGAGAAGACTATTAAGAAATGATCCTACACATGGCAGAATAGAATTGGCAGAAATAGGCAAAAAAATAAAGAAAAAGATCAGAGAAGACGTCAGATAGTACAAAAACTCGAAAATAGAAGAAACTTGGAAAGAGGGAAAATGTTTGAGACATTTAAACAAACAAATGAATGAAGGGAGACATCAAATAATAAAACTTATAAATAACGATAACCAAGAGATCGCACAAATCAAAGAGATAAAGGAAGCTACAGAAAAATATTATCAATTATATCGCCCGGAAAAGAAGAAGGAAATAGAGTGATAGTAAGAAATATGGGATCTGAAGAAGTTCCCGATGTAACAACGGATGAAATAATGAATGCCCTATAACATATGCACAACAATAAAGAACCAGGGAACGATAAAATAACTATAGAAATGATAAAGTATGGAGGGGCATCCATAATACAATCTTTTCAAGCTCTATTTAACAGGTGCGCAATAGAAAGTAAAATACCATCACCTTGGGTAAACGCCTTGATTGTATTTATTTTTAAAAAGGGGAACAAATTTAAATTGGAGAATTACAGACCCATCAGCCTGTTGTCAGTACTATACAAAATCCTCACTAGAATCATAACATATAGATTAACGAACAAATTAGACAATTATCAACCACGTGAACAAACGGGATTTAGAAGGGGATACAGCACTTTGGACCATCTTCAAACAATTACGAGGCTGGTTTGAAAAGTCCGTGCAAAAATAAAAACTACTTACGTGTTTGGGGTAAACCTTTTTTATTTTTCGACATAGTCTCCTTTTATGCTTATACACATCGTCCAACGATGTTCTAGTTTGTTGATCCCTTCCGAATAATAGGATTTGTCCAAGTCTGTAAAATATCCGTTAGTGTCTGCAATCACCTCCTCGTTTGAATAAAATCTTTGTCCCGCAGCCATTTCTTCAAATTGGGGAAGAAATAGTAGTCCGAGGGAGCCAAGTCTGGAGAATAGGGGGGATGTGAAACGAGTTGGAATCTTATTTCCATTAATTTTGCGACCACAACTGCTGAGGTGTGTGCTGGTGCGTTGTCGTGATGGAAAAGGACTTTCTTGTGGGCCAATCGAGGGCGTTTTTCTTGCAGCTCGGTTTTCAAACGGTCCAATAACGATGAATAATATTCACCTGTAATAGTTTTACCCTTTTCCAGATAGTCGATGAGGATTATCCCTTGCGAATCCCAAAAGACAGTCGCCATAACCTTTCCGGCCGAAGGAACGGTCTTCGCCTTTTTTGGTGCAGATTCCCCCTTGGTAACCCATTGTTTAGATTGTTGTTTGGTCTCAGGATATAGTAATGTATCCATGTTTCATCCACAGTGACGAAACGACGCTTAAAGTCCTCCAGATTCTTCTGGAACAGCTACAAACCATCCTTGCAACACTTCACACGATTCCGTTTTTGGTCAAGCGTGAGCAATCGCGGCACCCATCTTGGCGGATAGCTTTCCATGTCCAAATGTTTATGCAAAATATTATGTACCACCCACAGCACTAGCAATGTCAACCTTAACTCTTCTGTCATCCATCACCATATCATGGATTTGATCAATGATTTCTGGAGTCGTAACCTCCACAGGCCGTCCAGAACGTTCAGCGTCACTTGTGCCCATATGGCCAGTCCGAAAATTTTGAAACCACTTATAAACTGTTCTAATCGAAGGTGCAGAGTCACCATAATGTTTATCAAGCTTCTCTTTAGTCTCCTGAGGCGTTTTGCCTTTCATAAGGTAATGTTTAATCACCACACGAAATTCTTTTTCGTCCATTTCTTGAAAATCACTCGACTTCCTTGATTCACACGAATGCCAAACACAAAGAAATAGACCAATATGGCTGAAACTTGGTGTGCGTTCGTTCAAGCGATGCTACTAACTAAACATGACCTCGATACGCGCCAGTGGTGCCATCTCTCGGACTTTGCACGGACTTTTCAAACCAGCCTCGTAGGTTACTAGTAGAAAAAGCAAATAAATATAAAGTCACCTTGTGGATAGTAATGTTTGACTACGAGAAAGCGTTTGATTTCGTAGAGATATGGGCAGTAACTAACGCCTCAAGTAGCAGCAGAGTCGAGCAAAGATACACAAATCTTCTTGAATACATACATAAAAATGCAACATCATAAATAATGCTTGAAAAAAAAAAACAAATAAAATCAAAATTAAAAGAGGAATTAGACAAGGCGACTCGATATCCCCAAAGCTGTTCACGTTGACTCTAGAGACATGTTCAAATCGATAAAGTGAGAAAATAAAGGAATACTAATGGACGGTGAACGGTTAAATCACTTAAGGTTGGCAGATGATGTCTCTCTGATCTCCAACACAAAAGAAGAATTGCAAGAAATGCTGATGGAGTTGTAATAAGAGAGGTTAAAATTCGTAAAAAATAGAATTTTGGAAAATTCGAGGTGTATGTAACTCCTGAAGGAATGTCAGTGTCAATAAAATTCATGATATCGTGATGGAAAATCGTCGCATTAAGCTTCATGAGATCGCTGCGACAATAGGCATCTCATATGAACAGATACATAATATCCTCTATGAAGTTCTGAAAATGGAAAAGCTGAGCGCGCGAGGGGTGCAGCGTTTGTTAACTCCAGACCAAAAACGGAACATTTCAAAATCGTGTTTGGAAAAGGTGCAGCGTAATCCGAATAACTTCTGACGTCATTTTATGGCTATACACGAAACGTGAATCCACTATTACACCCCGGAGACGGCAGTAGGCTGGCGAAGGTAAAAGTGCACTGAAAAAATGCGAAAACAGTTTAATCGGTGGGAAAACTGATGGCGACTATTTACTATTTAGAAAAGGGTAAAACAGTGATTGGCTCTTATTGCGCAACGTTCTTTCTTCCTTCTTCTTTATGGGCCACTATTTCTCCACTGCAGAATATAGCCCTCTTCAAGTTTCTTTTAATTGTCTCTATCCTGTACAAGATGGAGCCATCTACTGCCTGCTTTCAACCTGATATCATCAGTCTATCTTTTCATTGGTCTTCCGACACTTCATTGGCTCTCCCAAGGTCTCTATTTAAGTAATTTTGTTGTCCATCTACCATTATTCGTTCTAGCTACATGCCCCGCCCACTGTCATTTTAATTTTGCTATTCTTTCATTGATATCTGTAATTCTTGTTGAGCGCGAAACGTTTTTTGATCGTATACATAATAAGTTGAAGCAGAAGCGACCAAGATCATAACATAAAAAAGTGCTTCTTCACCAGGATAATACACCTGCTTACACATCGGTCGTTGTAATAGCAAAAGCACGAGCTGATCTTCGAAATTGTTCGTCACCTACCCTATTTGCCCCGAAGAGACTTTGTTTCCTAACCTTAAAAATTAGCTTGGGAGGAATAAATTTTCGTTGAATGAAGATGTTATCAATGCTGCAAACAAATATTTTTATAGTTCGAAAATTTTTCTTAAAAGAATAAAAGAATTGGAATCTCTTTGGACCAGATGTATTAGATTATATATAGTTTATATTCAGAAATAACTTTTTGTTTATGCAATGTTTTTATTTTCTTGCTTTTTACAAGATTTTTTAATCCACTCAACTAAACGTAGGTTCAGATAGGACTGGAAAGTTATATAAACAACCGATTGATACTAGGTACTTGTCTTAAAAACAAACAATACTTAAATACTGAAAAATTCTAATAATATTATTGAGACTATACAGTATTTATTGCCTCCCCTCCTTTCACTTCCTTTCCCTGACAAAATTGAATATAATGGAAATATAAATTAATTTTCAGATCCTTAACTACGACATATGTTACATTATATACGAAGTCATTTCTGTAATCTCCTCCCACTTTTTTAACTCCTTATATATTTTTAATATAAATAATATGCCTAAAATGTCTGGGTTACTTCAACCAAAAATCTGATTTTTTTTTAAATACTAAAAAAATTATATAATATTTAACATGCCCACCCCTACCTTTGTTAAAATTAAAAGCAATGGAACAATAACTTATGTTTAGGATTCCTCGACTCTATGAGCCCTGAAAAGGACATATAATACGATATATACGACGTAACCACTTAATTCTTTCCCCTATATGTTTTACGGTAAATATTCATGCGTAAAAATTGCTTATTATTTCAACAAGAAGAAGGAAAAATTAACATATTACGATTAAAAGCATACAAAATTTATCTACACCCTCTTTTACCCCCACCCCTGAAGCAATATCGCTCAAGAACTATAAGTTGCATACTGTCTCTAGGGGTTACATGTGTACTAAATTTCAAATTATTATGTTTTTTCGTTCGAAAATTACCGCGTCAACAGATCGCCAAATAGACAGACCGACGCAAATTGGTGAATATGGTTTTCGTTATATAAGAACAAGAAGAAAAGAAAAAAAAATCTCGGAGCACAAAGGAGAGTAAATCGGTAAATTTTGTAGGATTTCAATATAATAATAGAAGGGTTTCCTTGTATTTCTTCTAGAAAATAAAAATTTTTGAGCATAAATAATTATATAAGCATGAAGAAGGGAATTTCAGGGCGATATTTTGAATACATCTCGTTTTGCATTCTATCCAGTATTTCCAAAATCTCATCATAATTTTTTTTGTTATTTTCAATATTAATAGAAATAGCATACGAGGAAGACTGGAATGTGATTACAAGTAACCTCAGAAAAATAAATCAATTCCATTATTCCCCTTTTAACTTGTTTCTGGTTATTAAAAGCTTTTAAATCTAACCATTTTCAATCATATCTAGAAATGCTAGAAAGAATTTAGAATGTTGTCGTAGGTTTCAATATGTTGTGATTATTGTCTTACCACCAATAAAATTACTTAAGTTACTAACACACTAAATTTATTTTTGTAAAGATTTACAAATGCCTTATTGCGATTTCGTAGTACAACTACATTTCCAAAAGCTTAACTAATACTAAAACAGATTTTTTTTGTATTTACTTTTATATAAAGAAAGGTTGTGGGTATCTTAGGTGCTATAAAAGTTGGTAAAAGACGGAATTTCTGACGAATACTTGACTATTTAGTAAATTTATATTATGATTCTTTGAATGCCTGTAAATTTCTATAGATTCTAAGAAATTAAGTTTTGACCCTTTAGGTCGTATGGAGTACTGATAAACAATTAATATTAGGAAATGGATGGTACGCTTCTAAAAAATGTTTAGCAAAGTGTAATTTTCATTTCTTAACCTATTAGATGTATTATGTTCTGCGAATCTTGTTTTGAAATTCCGTCGTGTTTGGCCTACGTAACAGCTATTGCACTTAAGTTTATAAACTCCTGATTTATTATGTTTATTAGTTTTATCTTTGGCATTGAAAAATATATTGGATAATTTTTGAGCGGATTTTAATGCTATTCTTGTTTTTTCAGCTGTGAAAAGATATTTTATCCGAGATGAAACCAAAATATGGCAGAGATATGATTGTTTTTCTTTCTTGGTATTCTTTTATAGAATGAATTAAGTTGAAGGTTATTTGCTTTTGTTTACAGCTTATTAAGGTATTAATTATTTTATGTTGGAAGCCATTATTAAGTGTTATATTTTTGTTTGTGTCCAAATTTTTTTTACTAAAAGGGATATTGAAGGCTCAAAGATCAAAAAAACTGGCAGCTTATAGCCGCAAAGAAAACTAAATCACCTTCAGCTTAATTTATCCGATAAAAGGATACCAAGAAAGAAAAACATTCATACCTTTGACATATTTTGGTCCCATCTCGGATAAAATACCTCAAGTTCTCACAGCCGAAAAAAATAGAGTAGCTTTAAAACCCGCTCAAAAATTATCTAATATATTTTTCAATGCCAAAGATAAAACTAACAAACATAATAAAACAGGAGGTTATAAACTTAAGTGTAAAGAGTGCAGTAACTGTGCGTAGGCCAAACTGGACAGTATTTCAAAACAAGATGTGCAGAGCATAATGCATCTTACAGATTAAAAAATGAAAAATCACACTTTGCTAAGCATTTTTTAGAAACGTTACATCCATTTCCTAATATTAATTGTTTATCAATACTCTATATGGCACCTAAATGACCAAAACTTAATTTCTTAGAATCTAGAGAAATTTACAAACATTCAAAGAATCATAATATAAATTTACTAAATAGACAACTAGATGTCGGAAATTCCGTCCTTTACCAAGTTCTATAGCACATCGTTTCATTGTATAAAAATAAATACAAAAAAATCTGTTTTAGTCTTAGTTAAACGTTTGAAAATGTAATTGTTCTATGAAATCGCGATAACGCGTTAGTAAATCTTTACAAAAGTATATTTACTGTTAGTTAACAAAGTAAATAGGTAATTTTGTTATTATCTGTAGTTGGTACCTAATTACCAAATATTAAATAAAACGAAAACCTCTCTTCAAACTGATGACATTAAGTGAAAACGATCGGAAATCCGGGATGTCTTTCTAAACACAATTATTCATTTCTCAATGCTGAAATATATTTTTTTTTTACTGACTGTGACATTTAAATGCTATAACTGAGAGCAAAGTGGTTTTCGCAATCCCAACTTAGTTTTTACACTTTATCTAAAAATATTAACTTTAGGTTCATTTTGAGTCATTTTCCTTAAAGTAGCATCATATACCCTCGAAATATCAACATTGCCTTCTAAAATGTAAAAACCGATGTGTATGTGTGTGTGTGTGTGTGTGTGTGTGTGTGTGTGTGTGTGTGTGTGTGAGTGTGTGTGTGTGTAAGTCGAACTTGCACAATTAGTATTTCGTACGGTGATTGCTGACTCAAAAAATTTTGTTACAGAGGTATAAAATAATCGGTGAATTCACAAAACACTCCCTAAATGAGTTTTCAACAAAGTTTGTTTCCGATCTTTGTTGAAAACTGATGACCTTGAAATTATATATATATATATATATATATATATATATATATATATATATATATATATATATATATATATATATATATATATATATATATATATATATATATATATATATATATATATATATATATATCAGATAAATTATCAAACACATTCGTGTTAATTTTCATTCATCTACGCTTTATGAAGAATATTCCAGAATTTATTTCAAAATTTTTTTAATTAGTACTTTTATTATATATATATATATATATATATATATATATATATATATATATATATATACATATATCAGATAAATTATCAAACACATTCGTGTTAATTTTCATTCAATCTACGCTTTATGAAGAATAATCCAGAATTTTTTCAAAATTTTTTGATTAGTACTTTTATTATATATATATATATATATATATATATATATATATATATATATATATATATATATATATATATATATATATATATATATATATATATATTATGAAAAAAATTCGCAACTATTACATCATATATATTTTTGAACTCATGTTTTCACAAGCTTTCATTTGATACCCCACTCGATGACCTGGTAATTTTTTTTTTTCACTTCCGATCAACATCTATCCACAAAATTGAATCTGGAGTTCCACAAGGCAGCGTCTTGGGACCTCTGCTTTATCTTTTGTATACAGCTGACTTGCCAACAAGTGATAGAAGTCTAGCAGCAACATTTGCAAACGATACTTTCATTTTGGCCTCGCACAAGGACAACAATCTTATCTCAGATATTCTGCAAAATTACTTTTACAGAATAGAGCAGTGATTAAACAAATCGCGAATCAGAGCAAATGAAACTAAATCTGTCCAAGTAACCTTTACAAACAGAAGAAGCGATTGCCCTCCAGTCACACTTAATAACCACCAACTGCCCCAGCGACATGAAACTAAATATCTTAGGATGCATTTAGACAGACGTTTGACATGGAGACAACATATTTTTACAAAAAGAAAGCAACTTGGTCTTAAGTTTAGACAGCTGCGCTGGATGATTGGACGCCAATCTGCGCTTTCAATAAACAACAAGCTTTTGGTCTACAAGGCGATCCTCAAATCTATTTGGACCTCCGGCATTCAACTCTAGGGTACAGCATCCACATCAAACATTGAAATATTCGAAAGGTTTCAGTCCAAAGTGCTACGAATGTAGTAAACGCGCAGTGGTTCGTTCCAAACAGCGTCATCGCATCTTCAAGTCAAGTCAGTGAAGTCAGAAATAAGAGACTAATCCAAAAACTGTTCCACAAGATTAAGTTCTTACCTAAATAGACTTGCTTCAAATTTGATGACACCACCAGCACCACAAAAAGAGACTCACGCGTCATACACCATATGATCTTATTACTAGGTTTTAAGTTATATGTATTGTTATAGTGATTCCCAAAGTTTAAACTAATTATATTCTAATAAGTATAGTATTGAGAGAAAATACCACTGGGTAGTTTCTTACCTGTTCATAATAATACAGATTATTTGCTTATTGTATGATAACTTACAGATTGCAAATAAATGGGGAAATTAAAAAAAAACTTCCGATTTTAGCCCTCTAAATTTACCTTAACCTTAACCCTTAAGTCAAAGTTTAAGTTTGAAAGCTACAAGGCTCTGATTGGGCCATCAATTCCTATATTTATGCCAAATTTCAACTTTCTATGTCAAAAAGTTTCGGAGGAAATCGGGTGCGACAAAGAGACAAACGGACAGACAGACGTATACCGAAGTGATCCCATGAATGTTCCGTACGAAACACTAAAAGTTAAAAAGAAAAATTACTGTGTATTGTATACAAATAAATGTCGAATATTAAGGGAGATTCACAAAACTGTAGATTAAGGAAAATATGCTAGGTAACAATGTTTGCTTAGCTTAGGTTCTTTTTAAAAGTCCCCCGTAATTTTAAAACTATCGGATATTAGGATTTTTTTAAAATCTTACTGAGGTAAAAAAAAAATTCTGATAGAATTTTGACCCACGTTGTATATTACAGCATATAAACTATTTTTATTATTCAGAATTTTAGAACATATTTATATTGTTTTGCAAAACAAAGGCCAACTCTCATAAGTAATGTTAAATTCCGACAACTAAACAAGACAAATTCAAATATAATCAGTGTCACTTCGTTTGTTGTCATATGCTGAGAAACGAGAGGTAGATTTGAGATATCATTATTTTTGTTTAAATTAGACTAGTTTATATTTTAAAATACACGCCTCTGAAATAAGCCTCCCTTCCCACACCGCATCGGTTCATAAGATATAATGACATCAGGCTTTCTTAAATTAAATTCAAAGAATAGAATAACTACTTCATGAGCAAAATGCCAAAAATATGAAAAGAGCGACCCATTTAAATCCCTCTTAGCAATCAAAATGGAAAATTGAAGGCCCGGAAAACCCAATGTTAAAACATAATTAGAAGGCAGAATTGGCAAACAATACAAAATATGGTCATTATATTGACAAGGTTTGATGAATATATTGTCTCTTGAATTAATTAATGTGTTTTAATTGAACAACCAACCTTTTGTGAAGTATTGATATTAAAACAACAATTGTTTTATTCCCAAATTAATAACAGAAATTAAAAGAGAATATTGCTCTGAATATAACATAGAAAAGCCTTTAACATTTTTTAACAAAATGCAACGACACTTATATATAGAAGATTACATAGAGTTGAGTCCAAAACGGATCGTTTTACAAACGTCGCTACTTATGCTGAGGGTTTTACTCTACTAGTAACATGAGATGAAACGTCCCGAGACTTTCCATGACATGGCAGCATAATTTTTAGTTAGTATCAACTCTTAGAAGATTCCTGTAAAATTCCAACGATATTTTGTCTATTAGTTTGCGTGTTACAGCTATTTGAGTGTTGCTACTTCTGCATTTTTGCAAAACGATGAAACAAAAAGAATTTCAACTGTTGATTAAACATTGCTTTTTGATGGGGAAAAATACAGCCGCAATCCAAGAATGACTTGAGAAATGTTATGGCACATTGCTCCGTTGAAAACAGTTATATGTCTATTGTTTTAGTGAAGTCAAATGCAGTCGCTCAAGTACCGAGGATACACCATGTTCCGTACGTCCAAACGAGGCAGTCACTCCGAAAAACACAAAACAAATCCACCATATTGTTCTGAATGACCGCGAAGTAAAAGTGAGAGAAATAGCTGACATCGTGTAACATGTAAAGCATATTTTGCACGAATATTTGCATAGGAAAAAGCTATGTGCCGCGCACTCTCACGACTGATGAAAAACACCAACGTATAGAAGATTTAGAACGCTGTCTGGCACTGATTCGGCATAATCCAAAGGAGTTTTCGCATCAATTTGTAACAATCGACGAAACATGGATCCACCACTAAACGCCTGAATCCAACAGGAAGTCCACAGAGTAGCTGGAACTGCATGAAAGCCGACCGAACCCGAAAAAAACACAAACATCAGCTGGAAGGGTTTTTGCAAGTATTTTTTCGGATACGCATGGAATAATACTGATCCACTATCTTGAAAAGGGGGCGAACAATCACCGGTGAATCAAGAAAAAAGGCCGCATTCAACGGAGAAAAAAGTTTTGTTTCACCCAGATAATTCACCGGCTCACAACTTCATAAAATCGATGGTAAAATTGGACCAACTGCTTTCTCATCTACTGTGATCACCAGATCTGGCTCCCAGCCATTATTACCTCTTTCCAAATTGAAAAGGTGTCTTCAGGAAAAGATTTGGCTCAAATTAAGAGGTCGAATGGGAAACTGAGGCTTATTTTAAAAAGCCCTACAAATCGTACTATATGAAATGGTATCCAAATGTTTAAAGATCGCTGGAATAGGTGTATCGCTCTTGAAGGAAACTATGTTGAAGAAAAAATCGATTCTCGGGACTTTTCACCCCATTATTGTTGCTTCTAATAATATTTTTTTGTTCTACTGATACGATACAATAACACTTATTATGGTGACTTTCGTCAATTATTTTGGCTATGACGAACATATGCACTATTAAAGATTCTCGATTTCTATTGTAATTTTATGACTGCAATGACCATACGTCTATTCCTCAACACTACAAGTAAATATATAGTTCAGTTCAATTTCATACTTCCCTAGACAGTACAATGATTTTTTCTCAGTTTGAGACATCATTATTTCAGCAAATGTATTCTCAGGCCGTTGTTTCTTTGAGTATGCTGTTAGCGCTTCAAGTAATTTAAAAGTTCATTTAAGAGTCTCAGGATTATGCTTAGTTATCTAGACAGGTTAATTTATTTAACTTCTCATCTTAATACTGTGCTGTGCTGAATTAACCTGCAATATTTGATTATTTCCTTATCTTCGGATAAAAACGAGGACAGTTTTCTTTTTCAGAATATAATTTTTATTGTAGAAACTGTTAAAATTTCGATTTTTATATAATAAAATCGCAGAAGTCAAGTTTATCACGAGCACTGTTACAAAAAACTGTTATAGATATAATACATTTTATTGTTTTTTCATCCTCATCAAACTTTTGTAGCTGAATTATGTAATACATATTGTAGGTTCCTTGAAACTTTCAGCAAAAGCAAATATATATATATATATATATATATATATATATATATATATATATATATATATATATATATATATATATATATATATATATATATATATATTCCATCCATAGTCGGATGTAACCCTCCCTAAGTTGAGCATGTTTTACATGAATATTTGCATAGAGAAAAAGAAAAAGCTATGTGCCGCGCACTCTCCCGATTGATGAAAAACAGCAGTGTTTATCTTTTGCATCCA
Source organism: Pachyrhynchus sulphureomaculatus (assembly GCA_019049505.1). Lineage (NCBI taxonomy): Eukaryota > Metazoa > Arthropoda > Insecta > Coleoptera > Curculionidae > Pachyrhynchus > Pachyrhynchus sulphureomaculatus. The sequence goes on along the minus strand of CM032454.1, from coordinate 134,741,791 downwards.
ATCGTGTCCCGCTAATCTTTTTTTGTCGCCGTCCATGGTCTACCTATACATATTTTATGTTCTCTAGGCCTCTATTCAACCATAAGCTTGTCCATCTGTTATCATTCATCCTTGAGATATACCCAACCCATTTCACCTTAATATACCATATATATTCGTTGTATTACATCTGTCACTGTTGATCTTCTTCGTATCTCAATAATATTAATATGATCTTGGACTCTAATATTTAACATTCTCCTCTATATTGCTCTTTGAGTTACTCGAAGTTTATAAATTATACTTTTATATATATATATATATATATATATATATATATATATATATATATATATATATATATATATACAGTACCATAAGTTAATACCAGCAGTACATATTGACTGACTCTGGCTTTTACTGTATTTGGAATGTCCAATTTAAATGTGGATTGTAACCTTGCGAACGCAGACCAAGCTAACGAGACTCTTCTATCGAAGTCAACCTTTAATTATTTTTTGCTATTTCGATTTTTATAATATATCCATATTTGAACCATTCCTATTTTTTCACCTTCTACTAACAGTTCCTCGCTGTTATCTTCAATTTCGTTGTTCAAATATTTGGTTTTGGTGGTTTTTTTAGACCTATTTCTCAAGAGCTGTTATGTAATTCTATCAGCATTTCTTGTAATTCTTCTGATGTGTTGGCGATGTATACATACATGTGAGTTACATGTGTTCGTCCCAATTAAATATATATATATATATATATATATATATATATATATATATATATATATATATATATATATATATATACATATATATATATATATATATATATATATATATATATATATATATATATATATATATATATATATATATATATATATATATATATATATATATATATATGATGACACTAACAATTGTATAACATGTGGTTCTTGTAACAAAAAAATGAAAAAAAGAGTACGGTGTAATTCATTGAAATGGGCTATGATAAATATTAACCAAACATCCACGTCCAAGCCAAACTAAACAAGAATTTTGAGAAAGGTAAACTGTGTCGAAACGTCAACAATAAAAGGAAAGGATTACAAAAAAAATTTAGGAAGTTTCATTCTATAATTGACTTCCAAACCCAAGAAAATTGAAAAATAAAAATAAAAAAAGTACATACAGGGTCAAAGAAAAATAACAAAATCATACATATATATGAATATACATATATATATATATATATATATATATATATATATATATATGTATATTTATATATATATATATATATATATATATATATATATATATATATATATATATATATATATATATATATATATATATATATACATATATATATATATATATATATATATATATATATATATATATATATATATATAATATATCAAATTCTATTAATTTGGATCAAGAAAAAAAATATTACAAAACAAAAGTAATAATAAAATAAAATAAAACAAAATAATTACATTAGTATCCTTAATAAACTAAAAAATTTTAAAAAAAATACAATCCAATCCTTAATAACCTAATCTCTACCAATATTCAATACTTCAAATTCTTGTTTCCACCCCCTCGGTGAGATAACTCATATGGAGGGGACGTCAGTCTCAAACCCACAACAAAAAAAAGCTAGTGCTCCAGTTGAATTTTTTTTTTTAATTATGTAAATGAATAGCTGTGTGATGGCTAAAACAAACTAATAGGTCTACCAGGAAAGGAGCTAGAGGAGAACATATACTACTCGCCCCCAACCAGCCACATCCTTGATTTTTTTACAAACACAGCAAAAGAGTTGACGCCGGAGACATTGTCAGGGAGTGTTGAAGAGGCGTGGTCCAGAGTAGGCTGCATGTGCCGCAGCAGCGGAGGTGTAAGGGTTAGGCTCTTCTAAGAGTTCTCCAGCCTGCCTCCGAATACGATGCTGATGGGCTGGGGCCATCGGGAAATTTTTAGGAGATTGCAGATAAATTTGAGCAAGCGATGTTTATATAAAATACTAGTCGTCAAATCATTAAATTCACTGTATAAAAAAGCTGTAGGATAATTGATTATTTCAGATTTTAATAATTTTTTTATGAAGCAAAACTAAAGGTTGCAGTAATGTCGGTTAGCATTAGTCCCACCATACTCAATGATGGACTGAACCAGCGCCAAGAACACCACCCTAGGTCTAGGAGAAGACTCGGCTTTAACTGTATAAATTTGTATATGAATTTTCTTATCGTGGAATACAAGTAAGAGAGATACCCAGATATTTAGTTGTAACCCCCCTCTTCAACTGATCCATAATCCACTAGACGAACCTTTACACATTTCCCTATAATCTTGGAAATACAAAAGATCGGCCGATAAATACCAATCATCTCTCTGCCCTCTGCCTTATACGTAGAAGCACGACAGCCAGTTTCAGTTCCTCAGGAAAATATCCCTGCTGAAAATATAAATTAATAATATATGTCAGAGGCGCCAAAATGGCAGAGGAATTATCAACAAGAGATTTAGATGTTATTCCAGGAGCCACGTTTTTTTTTAGTTTTTTAACTTAACTGCTTAACTTTGTTACAGAACTGAAGAAAAAAGCATCAGCAAGTCTGAAAACCCGTGACCAAGTAAATCTTGTTCTTTACTGTTTGATATTTTGCTTTCTATATTATTAAAGTATTTATTGAATTCCTCCGCCATCTCCTCCTCCTGAGAGGCATCCAAAGCACAATTATTAGCAGAAATCAACCTATTGATGGGCCGACGACCCCTCCTCTCAGTATCAGTCGCCTGATTTATAATGTGCCATACCTTTTTTAAGTCAGAACCATCCATACTCAGCAAATTTTTGCACGTAGAACATTCGTTTTGCTGTTCGAAGTGTTGCTTTTAAAATATTTCTATGTTTTTTAAAATTACATACAAGAACAGTATTAAACGGTTCGCTACCTATTACCATTGCCATTTTCTCCTTCTTCTTAATACACTTAACGAGGCCAGTCGTAATCCAATCCTTAACTTTCGACAATTTACTAGATCTCTTCACTCTGAGATACCCATGTAGACCCAGTTAACTTTTCATAAAATCCAGTAAAGGCTTTTTTCGAATCAACTTCGTTATAAACAAAGTACCAGGATTCACTTTCAATTTTTGAGTTAAAAAGGATAGAGTCTAAAATCCTGATTTTCTTAAGTTCTCAACCACATATATTTTATATATATATATATATATATATATATATATATATATATATATATATATATATATATATATATATATATATATAACCAAAAAAAGTCATAAAATTATCCGAATATTTTTTAGCGAGACAAGTCTTAAATGAACTTTTATTAAAAAAATAATGAGGGATACACACGGCTCAGCTCGCGTGGTCTTGATTTACTATTATCGTCACTGCTTATTGTATGTTACCTAACATAATAAAATATATCCTATAATCTGGTCAGAGAACATATGTATGAATTTAAAAAAAAAAAGCAAATTAGATAAGTATTTCTCGAGTAATACACGCACTAACGGACAGACAGACAGAGAGACGTTGCGTTTTATATATATTATATAGATTTTTATTATTATTATTACATAACTTGGTCAGAGAATATATGTATAAATTAAAAAAAAAAAACACGTAAATCGGATAAGTGGTTCCCTAGTGATAAACGCAGTAACGGACAGAGGAAGACGTTGCATTTTATATATATTATATTCTTTGCTACATGATATTGTTCCATATTTAACGGTTTAGGCAGCGTATTGCAAGAGACTGCATTAGCGGCTACCTTTTTTCCGACTTGATTCACTATTATCGTCACTGCTTATTCCTTATGTGACCTAACATAATAAAATATATTCTATAACCTGGACAGATAACATTTGTTTGAATTAAAAAAAAAAACACGTAAATCGGATAAGTGATTCTCGAGTGATAAGCGCACTAGCGAACAGACAGACAGATAGACAGACAGACGTTGCATTTTATATATTATAGATTAAGCTAAAATATGGGAGGAGGAAAATTCTTGCAAGCCTCGCGGATATACCTCTGTTACAGTAGTCTGTCGTAAGTAAGCGCGATTTCAATTGCTACGTTTTCCCGTTTTATTTATCTTTTAGGTTTTTGAGTGATAGTCTTATTGATCTATGTGGTTTGTAGGCGGTGGCTATGTCGGGCTTTGGTAGAAGTCCTCTGATGCGATCTGTTGTTCCCTTGAGGTATTAAAGTGTGGTGCTAGGTTTGCTTTTAGGTGATTCTTGATATTTCGTTTGTGTGCCGTTTTATTGTTGTATGAATTTTTTTTTGATTGTTTGTGTATTGTCTTTGTGTGTTTATGTAATACTGTTTAGCCCTTTTTGTCTCTTAGTTTTATCACTTTATCGGGGAGTAAATTAAAGGTGATTAGGACTGGTCGCAGAAGATAGTTTGGTTTGTCGATTTTTGGAAGGTCGTACAGTTTGAGACTTAGGTTTAATTTTAGAATCTATGAGAAATTCATTGATTTTTGTGTTAGTAATCTTTTCAAAGTATGTTATGGGGTTTCGAAACACTGATTTGTAAGGTACATATTTTAAAATGCCTTTTACTTAGTTGCTATTTTAGCTTGGACGTTCAAAGTATCTTAGAATTTTCGCCACAACTTCGTTTAATAAGGGTAAGGTTGATTCGATTGTAGCATTTTTTTTTCTGCCGGAACTATCTTGAGTGCTATTGTGCATTGCTCAAGACGTCCTATTCTTCGACGGACAGGTAATGTTTTAGTCTATCTTTAGTTCTCAGGGGACTCTAAGTTTATTTAATCAATGAGGTTTATAGATTTTTAAAGTTTAGACCCGTAATTTCAAATTTAAAGTTCCTTCTGTCATTATCTACCATCCCATAAATACTATACTTCTACAAAGCAAAGGATTTATATAACTTAATATTGTACAAGCCATACCGCTTTTAACACCAACTAAAAGTTACTTAGTATTAAATTGCGATCTAGCGAAACCGTTTTCTCGCTTAAAATCTATTTTCGGTATATCAAAGGCTCTACATTCCTTTCAGATTCGAAACTTGCTAATTAATTTAGGGCCAATGTGCAAAATTTAGCTGAAATTCGCTAAATGAAATTTCTACGTTTAAAACTTTAATTTATAGTAATCGCACTTTCGTCTAGGAACGACAAATTACGTTAACTCTAATACCAATTACTTTGACAGTGCATATTGGATGATTAAAAAGCTTGCAACGTATGGAAACCCTTTTACAAAATGATAATTTTTATTTAAAAGTTGTTACATTAAGAAGGATGATTTTTAACCTTAAGAAATTCTGTGAAAATATTAGAGATATACAAAAATCAAAAATTGGGACATCAGAATTGATAGTCATAAATATACATTCATCCTTTACTTAGTTAATTAAAACAAATCCCGGGTTGTCACAACATTAGCATACTTATTAGGATCTTTTCTACGTTTTATTCTGTTTAAATTTCAAATTTATCTATTCTTGGCTTTGCTTAAAATTCAAAATGTTCATCGACTCCAATATCCGACTTGACAAGTTATAAACATTTTTAATATTTCATGTTGCACAATGGGAGTCTAATATCTGCAATATTGGATTTATAGCATAATTCTATAGCAAGTGTCACAAGCGAAAAAATTCAAGCAGTAACTTAACCGAATTTATTTAGTACTTCAGAAGCCATCAAAAATTAAATTAAGACTTAACTTGCAAGAATCTTAAATACTGTATAAGCTACTCAATTTCTTAACCCGTTCATTATTATAATTATCAAGAAAAAATATATAGATATTTACTTGATAACTTCTATAGAAGAATTAGTGTCATCAATAGCCTTTGTAGATTCTATGGAAAAATACTCCAAGAAAAGATTCGAGACGACGTAAGCCATACAATAAACGAAAACCAAAGCGGTTTCATCCCGGGACGATCATGTACAGATAATTTGTTCATATTACAACAAGTAAGGGAAAAAAAGATTAACAAGAAAAGAGGTACACCTCGAAAAAGCATACCAGGCCAGGATTGGATTGAATCAATACTTGTTAGCGATTATAAAGAAACAATATAACGACAATACGGCATACACTAAAAAGGAAAAACAGCTTTCAAAAACGATACAAGTCACAAATGGTTTACGGCAGGAATGCAGCTTGTCATCGATATTGTTCAATTTATATTTGGAGATTGCACTACGAGAATGGGAAAGGAAATGCTCAACGATGGACAGCTCTACAGTTTGAACTTTGCAGACGATCAAGTAATCATAGCACAAGATTCGTACGACTTAGAATACATGTTGAGGAAATTGTATGAAGAGTATAAAAATGGGGACTTAATATCAACATAAACAAGGCCTTGCCATTAACACTGATCGGAATTTCCAGATTCTGATAGAAGGTACTCAAATTAACCAGGTTTTAGAGTTCAAATATCTGGGCTCCATTACTGATAGCAGAGGGCTGGGTGAAAATGAGATCAAAAATAGAATACTGAAAGGTCGAAAAGTCATCGGTTGCCTTAACTCGTTGTGGTGGAACAAAACATTATCCAAAAGAACTAAAAAATGACTTGGGCAGACGATGGTGGAATCAGTAACAATGTATGGGTCAGAAGCATGGGTGATGAATGTGGAAGTGAGACGTAGATTGGAAGCTTTGAAGAAGGATTATCTTAGAAGAGGGGCGAGAAGCTCAAGATTAAAACACATCCCTAACGAGGTCATTAGACAACAAATGGATGTACGCCTTACAATAATTGATAGGATTGAGATACGAGGACTGCGTTGGTTCGGCTACTTAATGAGGATGGCAGAAAATATTTTGTTGGCAGGCACCAAGGAGAAACAAACGCGGAAGATCAAGGCACTCATGGAACGAAGCGATGAGAAAGAAACATAGATGAAGCCATGGCCATAGATAGAGATGCTTGGAAGAAGAGATTGAGTAGGCTGCACTTGGCTGTATAGATTTAGTTACAATAACTTGTACTGATCTAACTCAATATATATATATATATATATATATATATATATATATATATATATATATATATATATATATATATATATATATATATATATATATATATATATATATATATATATATATATATATATATATATATATATATATATATATATATATATATATATATATATATATATATATATATATATATATATACATTTATATATATATATATATATATATATATATATATATATATATATATACATATATACTTGATTTGTGTTTTTGTTCTTAAAAGAAAAACATATTATTTACCAGTTACGTGTTATTTTTTTATCTGCTTCTAAAATTGTATAGATTGAATAGGATTATCTACCATAGATAAAAATCCACGACGTTGACTCATTTGGTAAAATACGTCAAATAGCAGGCTGTAAAATTAGCGCTGCGGATAGAAAAATGGAAATCCCCTTCAAGTGATGGATTTTCTTTTGAGTCATTAAAACCTCCACATATTGCGTCATCTGTGAAGACAATTCGAAATTAATAAACCGATATCCAGAAAAACATACCAGGTGTACAAGTATGAAATGCGGATTTCTTTTCTAAAAAAACATGTTAAATTCGGAAGAATGATAAAAAGTGCTTTATTCAAAGTATGCTCGGTCGTTTGTTATACATTTTTCCCATCTTTCGGGCAATTTGTGAATACCACGCCAGTAAAAATCTTCCCCTTTTGCTGTGAACCATTCATCGAGCCATTTTTTCACATCTTCGTACGAGCCGAAGCGCTGCTCAGCAAGTGCGTGACCCATTGATCCAAACAAGTGGTAATCGGAAGAAGCCAAGTCTGGTGAGTAAGCCGCATGGGGTAGAACTTCCCAGCTGAGTGCTTCCAACGTGTCGCGAACTAGTTTTGCCGTATGTGATGGAGCATTGTCATGAAGAAAAATGACTTTGTGTTGCCTCTTTCAGTATTCTGGCATTTTTTCAAGCAGCGAACTGTTCAAATCGGTCAATTGTTGTTGGTAACGTTTAGTATTAACCATTTTCCCAGGTTTTAACAGCTCATAATAGACCACGCCCCTCTGGTCCTACCAAACACAGAGCATCGTCTTTCTGCCAAAGCGATTCGGTCTTGTGGTCGATGTGGATGGTGCCCCGGGGTCTATCCATGATTTTTTGCACTTGAGATTCTCAAAATAAATCCACTTTTCATCCCCTGTAACTATACGATGCAAAAACGACTTCCTTTGTACCAAGCCAGCAAAATGTCACACGTGTTTTTTGCGCTTCTGAATCTTTCCCATCCCTCGTAGCCGATTGGAAACAGCTTGTTGACTAACGCTCAATTGCTCGGCGAGTTGTTTTTTGTGTTTGCGAATCTTCTTCGTCCAACAATGCTTGCAATTCCACATCTTCGTATTTTTTTGGCGATTTTCCACGTTCCTTGTCTGCAACATCGAAGTCACCACTTTGAAACGCCGAAACCATCGTTCACACGTATCTTGCGATGGATATGTTCACCATAAGCTTCTCGAAGTAATCGGTATGATTCAACAGCAGTTTTCTTCAAATGAAAACAAAAAATTAATGCTGTCCGCGAATGCTCTTTGTTCGGTATAAATTTCGACATATTGAACACAACAACACAACACTATGCACACACTTCTCCAATTTATCACTCGTGCGCGTCTGACACTTGTTGATGACACAACAAAATGGCGCAGTGTCAAATCTTTATAGCACAAACTGCATTGATGCACCATCTATTGTCTGAAATCCGCATTTCATACTTGTACACCTGGTACTTATATGCGACATCTATGAAACTATTACAAAAATTTACATGGTTAATCAAGAACGGCAGACATGGCAGATCGTCAAGAGTTTTTTTATAATAATAATTTTACTTATATTGTACTACATGCTAACATAAACCATTTTTTACAGAGACCACTATCAAGAATTCCAATACCTAATTTAAATTTCACACTTGTTGATAATAACTAAAAGATATAATCATTCTGAATACGGCTATGAGTCCTTAAATGAATAATTTTGTAATTTTATTATATTAAAATATTTTTATTTAATATATCCACATTGTAGGTTCAATTAACTGTTTATACGTTTACAAACTGTTAGCCATTATATTCTATGCCGCATTATGTTTATTATTCAATTAAAACATTATTGCATTCAGTTAACAACAAGCAAATATTTTCAAACTACAAATTGTCAAATATTCCACTTTATTCCCTATTCGTTAATCTGATCCAATGACGCACATACACCGTATTACGTTGGTCTAATGCAAATATGTTCTAACTTGGTTTACTTTTGGTTCTATACGCGAAGGTTTATTTTGTTACCTCAGTTTACCTTGGAGGATCAGCTACTAAAAACACATTTAAAGGCTACAAGGAGAATACGAAGCTAATAACTAATGTATATATATATATATATATATATATATATATATATATATATATATATATATATATATATAGGATGTTATGAAAATCGTTTAATATATTGAAACTGGTGACTCCTTACAGAAAAAGAGATTGAATAAAAATACTAATAAATAGCGGTCCTGAAGATCGTTTTCACTCTGCTACAAGTAAACAAATCAAATAAGATATACAATATTGCCGTGGCTTAACTAGAAGTTTCACAAGATATTTTAAAAAAGAAAAGTTAAAAATTGTTGTCTATGTAATATAAAAAAAATGTTGACAAAATTCACTGTACTGGGCAAAAAATTTCTAGTTGCAAAGATAATTTACTAACAGCATATACAGTCGAAAATAAATCAGGAAAAATGCACTACCTCCACGAGTAGTGTATAAAGTGTTTATTTAAATATCTGTTACAACATGCAAACCGTTGATTTTATTTATTTATTGTAAAATAATTATATTGGTATTCTAAGATCAACAGAGACTTTTTTAAAAAAAGGTTCATTGTACTTTTTCAGTAATAATTTAGTACTGGTATTTTACTAATTCACTTTTTAATTATAAATATTTTTAAACCAGTAATACCCGTAACAGTAACCAGCTGACTGAAATTCGACAGATGACAGTTTGCATGTTGAAGTTAGCAACAAAATGGTTCGAATATCCAACGAGTTTCCATTTTACAAAGATAATTAATAAGTTTACAGGTTGGTTACAGGTTTACAGGTTAACCACTATCTGATTCATATTTTACAAGACGAAAGGTTTTCACTATTTGATTCAAATTTTACATGCCGAAGGGTTTTAATTTGGAAAATTTAGCTATGAGTTCGTGTTGACCCTTGATAAGGAGGTAAGATACTTAGGAAGCAAAGTTTAAATATGAAATAAAATTTTAAACAATAAACACAGAGAATTTCTTCCACCTTGATCTTGATGCACTGAATACCTCCTGAGATACTTTAACTAGAACCTAGTGTCTTGAATCCTTGATAAAAATATCAACCACTCCTATTCTAAAATCACTAAAAAAAATCAAAAAATATACAGAAACTTAGTTCCATCTTGACTTTGATATAAGCGATACTCCTTGAGATATTTTAACTCGAGGTTATACACTTTCGCGTTTTGAACCCTTTGTAAGGATGTAAGCTACCCTTACTGGAAAATCATTAATAAAATTAAAAACATACTTAGAAAATTTGTTCCATCTTGAGTTTGACAAATCTAACACCTCTGGATACAGTTCTGTGAGTATGTTCCTTCATAATTTTTAAAAAATGTTTAAATGGGGGTAGTTTACAAGATTCTAAAGGGTTCAAGATACAAAGCTGTATAACCACATTTAAAATGTTTTAAGAAGTATAATCTTTATCAGACTTAATGTGGAACAAATCGTCTATATATATTTTGATTTTTCACCCTTATCAAGGGTTCAAGACACTGAGTTGTATAAATACTAGCTAACGTATCTCAGAAAGTGTACACTGTATCAAGCTCAAGGGGGCAGAAATTCTCTGTGTATATTTTTTAATTTTTTATTTCGTCTTTAACCTTTGCTTTATGAATCTTGTACACCCCTACCAATAATCAATGAAAATTCTAATTTCTAAATTTCCTAAATCAAAACCATTCTGAGCGTTAAATTTTAATTAAAGAGTGGTTGCGTATCAACCAGTAAACTTATTATGTGTGGCCTCCATAAAATGGAAACTCGTTGTGACCTCGTTGCTAGCTTCATGTTTGCATGGATCAGGGATTTCCAAAGTACTTTTGAAAAAGTCTAGGTGAGAAAAAATATAAATTTAATTGGATTGGCATTGCGTAACAGTATACCAATAACAAAATGTTTATAAAAATAGTTAATATAACAGTCAATCGTATGGAAATACCAACAAATAATAAATTGTGTGTTTTTTATAAACGGTGTGTTGTTAATACCTGATCGTTGAATTATTAGTTCGAGAACACAACAAAGTTAGTAATAAATTATCTCCTCCCCTCCAGTTAATGTTATCAGAGATATCTCTTAATTTTTTTCTCTCAATAAAAAGCCTTAGATTTGTCACAAAAAAAAATGCTGGAATTATGATTAGAACAACTTGTCTCAAATTCTGGTTCCATGTTTCCTAGTCCTGTAAGATGTAACACCAACGGTAGCTGTTAAAGGGCAATAATGTGGAAAACGTGGAAACGCACATCTTATTTCACCTTATCAAGGGATGTCTTTTGAAATAATAGAAAAGAAATCTTCTTTAGTATGACTAGGTATGCTTATGATTTATTATTATTTTAATTTGTTATTAGATGAATTGTTTCTCAAATGTGAAAATTTACAATTATCGAATACAATCGGATATTTGGCAACATTGTGGACTCTCACTCTTTTGTTAAGTGTTTTCGTCTTTTTTGGTCCCGTGACAGCTATTGATCTGATGCCACATGCGGGTTGATATGGCGATAAAATCCAGCTTTGCTTTTTTTTTTAATTTAAAAAAAAAAATTTAATGCAACCATTGGCGCCGGTCATTAAAACTAGTCTCCTGGACTAACCATTAATTTTGATCTAATATAATCTTAAAGTACCTACTAAACTCAATCCATTGATGTTCTTTAGGTGATTCTGATTTCTCATAGTCACATCACTAGCGCACTTTTAGTTTTAACATATACTTTCCAACGTAGTTTATCATCAAGAGTCATACCAAGATACTTTGCATTCAGCTCATGAGATACAATACTTCCATTAATAATCAAAAGTAGGGGTTCTGTTACTCTTTTAATGGTAAAATTTTGATGTTAATCCCTTAATCCTCCATCGTTTAGCCCAGTTAACTATCGTATTGCTCGCCATTTGAAGTGTCCCCTCAGATCCTTCTTGATTCTGATCAACTGCAAGAAGAGCGGTATCATCAGCGAATGTAGCTACAATCGTATCTGCCAGCGTTGGCAAGTCACTTGTATACAGTAAATAGTATGAGAGTATGGGTCCAAGAACTCTAATTTCCCTAATTTCTTTTAAACTACTCCACCTCCTGCTTAACTTAAAAAAGTCTATCTGAGATATATGCTGTTAAAATCTCGAGATATTGCTTCGGGAGCATTTTATTTAGTTTGTATACTAAGCCATCATCATTATCGAAGGCTTGAGCAACGTCCAAGAATTCTGCCGAGCAGATGTGTTTTGCTTCAAGGGTTCGCTTAATGGCGTCCATGATTCTATGTACTTAATCAATTGTAGAGGGCTTCTGGCGAAAACCAAATTAAAAATCTGAGAACAATCGGTTGTTTTCAATCATAGGTTTCAATCTCTTTAACATTAACTTTTCGAATAGTCTTGATACTCTTGGTAAGAGTGATATAGATCTATAGGACGTGACATTGTTCGGTGGTTTACCTGGTTGCGGTAACATTTTTATCTCCGCAACTTTCCAGCATATAGGAATATGTTATAATCTCTAAGCTGCATTAAAGAGGTATGTAAGCATAACTATACCTTTCCTGGGTAACTGTTTTAGAATTTCGCCGGAAATTAAGCTGAATCTTATCGGTTTCTTCGGGCTAAGGTTAGTTTTAAATTCCTCAGCTACTTCTTTCAATGTAAAAGAGCTAATATTTTCTAATTTTTCATTGTTTATTGTAGGCATTCGAATTTGAAAAAAAAAAGTGTTGAATATGTTTTTATAGGACCCCACGAGTCACCCCTATACATATATATATATATATATATATATATATATATATATATATATATATATATATATATATATATATATATATATATATATATATATATATATATATATATATATATATATATATATATATATATATATATATATATATATATATATATATATATATATATATATATATATATATATATATATATAGATGTTTTAATAGAGGCTACTTTGTCTTAAGTTGATTTTTTTAGGATGTGTCATTCTTCTCCTTCCTCCTTCAGATTTTCAGTTAGTTAATTATACTTTAAATCGATTAAAAAAGTCTACAAGACAAACATAACGCGCATCACACTATGGTCAAAAACCAAAAGAAAAATGGAAAAAAAAACTAGTTGCGCTCTTATTAAATGAGATTTAGAAGGCAAAGGAGGTGAAAGAGGTATGGATTGATATATTTTGCATAATTTGAGCAGTATTATATGGATACCTCCAGTAGTTTGATTATTATAATAAATAAACTGTGAGTAATATTATTTATAGTCAAACATAAAACAAGGTGGTGAAGGGGATTATAGGAGTTATTTTACTTTAAATATATCGTGTTTAATGTCCATAAAGTCAAAAAATTTGAAAACAGTTTTATTTTTGTATTTATGTACTAAATAGATATACCTTTTTTACAGAATGTCCCCCAGCAGCAGACGGAATGGAGCGGTTTGCGTGCCCTACTCCCGACCGGCAGGGCCGGTACCACTGCATAGACGATCACGTCCTTTGCGACGGTTTTATAGACTGCCCCTCAGCCGAAGATGAAGACCGTCAGGCTTGCATGTTTTATAAAACGGTAAGAGTAGGAAATATTAATGTTTCATTTAGATTTGGTATTGCTATATTCAACAAGTGTACAAGAATAAAGAATGTAAAAGAATATATTATGTTTTTCATAAAGGAAAAATCCCGAATGCGCTGTTATAATTAAATATTATGATAATGTATTTTATAAGTTGATTACTACAACAATATAAATAACTTGGTAAAGATATGGATCTGTAACATTTTCTAATCATTTTCATAGAAAATATATATAGTCTCATTTATTTTTTGCCTTCTTTATATTTTCCGTATTTCACTATTTTGCTATTGAGTATAAAGTATGGAGAAAATATTAAGCATATACAGTCAGTCCAAAAAGTCTCCATATACCACCTGCTTTCTATATTATGACTATACTACTATGCTAAAAACATATTTAAATTAATATTTGAAACTTAGCCAACGAGGATTAGTATTAAAAACAACTACGGAACATTTATTAGGTAGTTACATCATTATTATAAAAATATAAACAAAAATAATTTCAAAAAAGTCTCCACACACTTAACAATTACTAATAATAGTTTGACTGACTTTAACGGAAAATAACAACTTCGTTTAAACTGATATTTAGTGGGACCGCCGTTGGCCTTGATAATCTCCGGTAACCTTTTTGTCATGCTTGCAACCAGCTTTCTAGTAACTTCTGCTGGCATGTTCTCCCATTCGTTCAATATTCTGTTTTTTAATTCTTGGAACAAATGTTTTTAATATCGAATGCGGTATTCTTCTTTCTCCAAACTTTAGTTCTGCCATTAGGCCCAAAAAGGTTAAATTTAGTTTCATCACTAAAGATTACGGATTCCCAAAATTAAGGAGGTTTAATAACGTATTCCCTAACCGCCGAAATTAACGGCTTCTTCCTGGCTGCACAGCCCTTATAGCCTGCCCTGTGTAAACAATTTCTCACTGTGTGTGAACAAATATTTTTTTCGAAAATAGTTCCCCTACTTCTTCTTTTATTTTTGGTGCACTTTTCTTGGGATCTGTAATTATATGTCTAACAATACTGGCCTTTTCACGTGGAGTCAGTTTCTTGGGACGACCGGAGCGTGGTCGAATTTTATAGGGGCCCGTTGATTTATACTGGTTTACAATGTACTGAACAGTAGCACGCGACTTTTTAACAATTTTTCCTATATTTCTGTAAGATTTTCCGTCATTCCATAAATCAGTTATGATTTTTTCGAGCTCGAAATGGAATTTCACAATTTCTCTCGCTCTTTTTTAATACTACTTCGAAAACCCACTGCAAAATTACTAGCAACAAATGACAGATTATAAAGTATGACCGAAAATGATTCATTTATTTTCAGTTTAGCGACCAATAGATTGCTTGATAAAATGCGGCTGATTATAACGTGTTTTTTTCAATGCATGTCTCGAGTGTATAGAGACTTTTTTGACATTAATTTGGTTTACATTTTTATAACAATGGTGTAACTTTTAAATAAAATATTCTGTACTTGTTTTTAATACTAATCCTCGTTGGTTAAGTCTCAAATATTAATTTAAACAGGTGTTCTCATAGTTCCAATTAATTAGTTAAACATATAAGAAATATAGTATAGAAAGCAGGTGGTGTATGGAGACTTTTTGAACTGACAGTATATAAAATTCTTAGGCTCTTACATGCTTTTCATGTGATATTTTTTTGGTTTTTGAATTTGATTTTTTTTTTATGGGAGTAGGACACGTGCCACAAGGAAATCCCTAAAAAACACAAGCATTTACAAAAAAAGTGAGAGTTCAAAGTGAATGAAGAAATAAGCATACTGTCAGATTGGATTTTTGGTCCTTTCCAGCAGATCCTTAATGTAAATGAGAAAGATAGAAGGAGAGTAGAGTAGAGACAGTATTGAGCATTAGGGCACACCATCGTTGATAGTGAAGATATTAGAAAGAAATCCGTCGACTGCCACTCGTAAAAAATGCTCTCTAAGGAAACCCGAGAGTCATAAATAAAACCTTTCATACATACCATAAGAGCGTAACTTAGCTAACAATTCACTATGCCAAACACGGTTGAATGCCTAGGATATATCAAGTGCCACTCGAGGTTCTCCAAAATGTTCAATTGCGTTATTCCAAACATGTATTACATAAGTTAAAAGATCTCCTGTTGATCTTTGCATGATGATCCCTAATAATGTTAAATTCTTTTAGATATTTTAAAAGATGCTGATTGATAGCCTTTTCCATCAGTTTCGATATTATTGAAAGCAGTGCGACTGGTCGATAGTTTTTTTGCCAAGGTCTTCTTACCTTTTTTAAGTATCGCTCAAACTGTAGCACATTTCCAACAGGACAGAAATATTCCCTTTCTGTAGGATAAGTTCAAAAGTCTACAGAACACTGCAGTTAGCTCACTTGCGCATTTTTTTAGTACAATGGCCAGTATTCCATTAACGCCATAAGCTTTTTTGATGTCTAGGTTCATTAAAAAACATTTTGTGATACGCTGTCTGAAAACAATATTAGGCATCTTTGACTGCACTTTGGGAATAGTGAGTAGTATTTTTTCTTGGAAATCGACAGAAAAATGTAAAGCACACACTTCAGCCAACAAGTTGCCTTTCCCAACAGGCGTGGTTGCAATAGTCTGTTACTCTGTCTGTCTGCCGTACGAGTGGTAGTATAGTAGATTTGGTTGGTGGTTATCTAATGGCCGTAGACAGAAGGACCTGGAACTGTTGGGGCGGGCAAAAAGTTTGTTTTTGATTCATTGATTGTGTCACTGTTTGGTTTCGTCTATAATTTCTTTGCATCTCTTCTGGAATTTTCACCCCATTGTTGGTAGGAAAGATGTTTAGAAGCATTTTCTATCAAACCAAGGCTTGCCGTTGGAAGGGCATGTCTTCGAAAAAGGGATGTAAGCTTCCATACCAACCAAAATGACATCGGAAACCTCATTAGCTCAGTCAGATGAGTCGTCGGACCTAAGCAAACGTCTAACCAAGGAAAGGTCGAAAATATTCCATGAGCAGATGTGTAGGACCAAATCTTGAGCGGTTTATGCGCCTTTCTGTCACCAATTGGTAGGATACTTAATATCGCAAGTAGTTTATGGTCGGAAGGACCTAATGCCGGATTTACGGTGACCGGGATCATAAATGTCACCTAAATTGTCATGTAGGTGATATTTATTTTACGAAATAATTTTCCAAAGAACCGGAGTTTGATATGTAATCAAAATCATGTAGAATATTTATTTTCTAGTATTTTACAATATAACAGAACATACTATTAGAATTCAGTTTTGACAACAATAAAAAAAAACAGTTTGTGTAAATATTTTTTCTCTTATTACAAAATATTTATTTGTATTTTTTTACGTGTATACGTGGAAAATGTTTGATTTGAATTTGAACTAGGGTAAACCTTTAAAAATAACACAAACATGGGAATCAAAATAAAGTATGCTTAAAAAAAGTTTTAATTTTAATGAATAGATAGTGTTTTAAAACATGAATAAATAATTACGGCATGCCCCAGGAACTTAAGAAATATTCTTGAATGTACAATTTAATAAGCGTTTATTTGAATTGTTTGAAAACATGTTGGGCGCCACATTCTTTTCCTAATTTGCATCTTAGTTTAGAAACTACTGCGTTTGAAAATGTGGTAAACCCATGAAACCGCAGTCTCACAAAAAATTTAATTATAGTGATTGGTTAAATTATTCATATCCAGTACTTACTCTGAAAAGATGCTAGATAACAGGTTTAAATTTATATCAATTCATTTAATTTTTGAGCAATATATATATATATATATATATATATATATATATATATATATATATATATATATATACATATATATATATATATATATATATATATATATATATATATATATATATATATATATATATATATATCCATTCAACTGTACGGCGTGTCCATGTTACAATAGAGATTTTCACGGATGGTGGAATGTAATACATTAAAATTTTGGGATTCAATGCGTTCGTCTAACAATGAACTTGCACGACGTTGCGCCAAAATCTCATTTGCTGCCGCTCGAAACTAACTTAAGTTAGCTTCGAGCGGCAGCAAGAGCAAGATCACAGTATCGGGAAGCAGCAGCAGCAAGAGCACTTAAAAATGCGAAATGAGATTTTCGCGAAATGTCGTGCAAGTTCGTTGTTAGACAAACGGATTGAAACCCGGAATTTTAATGTAATGACCTCCTAACTAAGACAACGTTAAAACGAGGAGAAATAATAAAACAAAAAGTGAAAACTACCGGAACTGAAAACCAAAAAAATCAAAAAAGAAGTTTCAACTTCTTTCTGTGTTTAACATTTTTAAATACTGCACTGACTTAGCCGTTACTTGATGGAGATCCATAATAAATAGGAATAAAAAATTTAAACAAATGTTTAAGATCACCGCTTATGTTTATTATTGCTGACAATTGTTTCGACACACTGTGTCTTCTTCTGGAGCACGATGTAAATTTACATTTACAGAAGAAGACACAGTGTGTCGAAACAATTGTCAGCAATAATAAACATAAGTGGTGATCTTAAACATTTGTTTAAATTTTTTATTCCTATTTAACATTTTTGCCTAATTCCTCAAATAAGCGAGACGGGAGGCCAATAATCATTGTGCTTACAGAACCTTTTCGTGGTTTAATATAAAACAACTAAAAACGGACGAAGTCCATATTTTAGCAGTCTACCTACTTTTCTCTTATTTGTCAGTCCATCCCGAGACGCGTTTCGCCGTATCACGGCTCATCAGTCGGGTTCGATAACAGAATTTCTAGTACTTTCTCCCGATACTTATCAAATTTGAAACCTATACCTATACCTAGTCTCCATGGAAGGCTGATTACAGCCATAATCTACAGAGTGGTTGCAACACAGCCAATGCTCACAGCAGGCAGGGCGATTTTTCGAGGAATCTCTCTCAGTCATATGCGTTTCAAATTTGGTACAATTCGTTGTATATTACCAAAATCTTTTTTTTTGCTTTCACCTAAAGTAATTGTATTTTATTTATTTATTCATTAATTTATTTATTTACTTACATCTTTACTTATTTATTTATTTAAACAGCAGGTACTGTAATAATATAAAAAAAATAATTTAAAGAGGCCTAAGTAATGACAATGACTTATCTAAGACCTAAGTGCATTTAACTTTGAGTTGATTTTTATACGTACTAAATTTGAACTAAATATTAGTTGAAACTTTAAACGAAACTACTTGCAAATAACTTCTTTTAAAACTTGAAACTAGAAAAGTTCAATTCAGTTATCTACTATAGATACGTAAAGTAAAAAGTTTACTGGTTATCTTAAGTTACGGTAAAATTCCTAAATATTGCAGTCATACAATGAATGCAGTTGTATGCATTTTCATGATGAAATTCAAAAATGTTCCGTAGGCCTTTCTTCAGTTCATTATAAGGTCAAAATATTTGGTGTGATTTTTCATTCTTTAAAGAGCTATTAAATTATTTCTATTAGGTAATTTTGACAGAAAATTTTTTTCATATCTGTTATATATTAAAATGACAAAACAACCAGATAACTTTCTAAATTTTTGTTAAATTCATTAGTCATTAATTTTATTCATTTTAAATATCTGATAAAATCTAAATGCAGACAGATCTCTGGCTCTTGAATGATAAATGGTTAAGTCCCGTCTACTTTTTTCAAGCATTGATTATATAGAATCATAATAAAAACTTGTTTATCAAATTTGTTATTCGAGTAAATATAAAAAGTCTTAACCACGTATACGTAATAAATCATATTCTATATACTCTATATACATGCTCTATATTATGGTTTACCCAGTAATTTACTTGTTATATTATATGATATTTCAGCTATTTTTAACATTGCATGACGTACAACCCTTAAAAAAGGTAAGAAAAATGTGTCCGTTTAGTAATATTTGACTCCGCTAGAATGTTATCTTAAATCGACTCAAAAATAGGAGGTTGTGTATTGGGCGATTATACTTTTATTTAAGTATGTGTGATTTTCTCTGAAACTATTGATTTGATGTAAATGAAGTTTCCACTATCTTTAGGAGGGTTTCTCGGAGATATTTTTAATATATACCAGGGGTTCCCATTCTTTTTTTTACTGCGGCTCCCTTTACAGGTAGCAATTTTTTTTTGCGACGCCCTTCTAAAAGAAAATAGCTGTGTATAGTTCTAGCAGACAATAAAATTACTTTATTGTTCAAAGAAAACTCCAAAGAATATAGAATCTTAATTATTATTTATTAGAAAACATAAAAGAACTACAAACAATACAATTAATGAAACGGATGAGTTTGCTTTTCCGAACATAATTTCTCAAATCGGGGATAAAATTTTGAAATTGATACTCTCATTTCTTTTTCTAAATTTATTTGTGACCTGTCCTTCGATTTGATTACTGCAACTTTAGAAAAGCCAGTTTCACACAAGTACGACTCAGAAAATGGTAAAATAACCCTCAAAGCCGTAGTACTGAGAGTAGTTGGGGATGCATTGCTCCAAAATTTGTCTTTATCGAATCGTAGTTTTAGGCTCGTATCACAAAACAGCTGTTCTTCCTTGACTGTTAAAAGTGTAGATGATGGTGGGGTCGATTGGAATGGGTTTCTAATCCAGTCGTATTGATTTAGGTTCTCTGGAAAATATTAATTCAAATGAGTGCTTAATGTTGATAGGTCTTTGATAACTATCAATTGCAAACTTGGCCCCACATCTTTCTTTCAGAAAGGCTTTCAAAACAGGAAAACAGTGAGTATTTCCTTACTCTTCTTCTATTTTTCTTTTCCACAACATCAAACTTCTTTTAAAACGCTGCAATTTTATTAGTCATTTGCAGTATATGCGTTTCATTTCCCTGCAACGATTTATTAAGGACATTTGATTTGCCAAATATGTCCCAAAGATGCGCTAATTTTATTAAGAAGTCAGTATTTTTAAACTTTTCTGCGTCACGATGCGATTCTGTCAATAAATACATATACAACTCATTTTTTAATTCGTGTACACGGGAGAGTACGTTACCTTTCGACAACCGACGAGAATTACAGTAATAAAGTAAAGATGTATGCTCGGCACCCAAATCCTCACAAAGTTTATGGAAAAATCTTGCCTTCACGGGTCTTTTTTTTATGAAGTTCACCACTTGGATAAATATATCCATCCCAAAATCTAGTTCAGGTGAATTTTTTTTGCAGCCAGGGCCTCCCTATGTATGATGCAATGTGTCCATTTTACATTTGGAGCCTTGGTTTTAATGAGAGCATGAAGTCCTCCATACTGCCCTGACATCGCGCGAACTCCATCCGTGCACACACCGACATACTTCTCCCATTGAATGTTATTATTTTCCATGTATGAGTCTATGGTCTCAAACAAATTATTAGCCTTACCGGTATCAGTCATTTTTTGCAAACTAACAAATCCTCACGTACATTTGCTTCTTCCAATTAAGCGTCGTTATTACTCTCTGTCGCTTCATCCAGCTTAATCGCAAATAAACTAGAAAGATTTTCCACAATTTGCATGAGCAAGTTCCATCCAAAAAACATCAACAGCTGAAGACATTAATGTAATGCCTTCAGCTATGTCATGAATGCGACGACTAATCGTATTGTTAGAAAAAAGTATTTTTTATTTCTTTAACCGCCGATTCTCCAACCATATCAATCGCTGCATGTAAAATAAGATCCTCAGCAATCGTATGTGGTTTCTTACATTTGACAATACGGTAAGCGACTTTGTAAGAGGCGAGCAGTGCTTTAGAAGGAATAGATGCTCTGGAAAACAAGGATGTCGACTGGTGTTTTAGTTCTCGCATTTTTCTGCAAAAAAATCTCGCGATTTCTTTGTAAATTACTGTAAGTTTTTTCTAAAGAGCGTTTCAATTTATTAGGAAATATACTTTCAGCTGCCAGACCCTTATAACAAACAACACATTGACGAAGTTCCATATTTCCTTTGCGAACGTAGGTAAATCCAAAATCTAATCATCATATTTTCTGTTTTTTTTTTTTTTTCGTTTTGCTACAGTTCCTTTTGTACTCTCGCCTGCGTCTTCAACACGTTTTCTATTTATTTGAATAAGGTTATCCATTTTAAGTAATAAATACGCGCTCCTAAATTAAATACAACACACTTGAAATCAAAACACTGCATTTATCAACGCTTGTAATCGACGCGCCGAAACAAAATACCGAACGATGAACGAACGAAAGCGCAGGGAAATTGTTCATAAAACAATTAATTACGTCTCGTGCATGTATATGATTCGACGCATATTTTTAAAACAATTGAAAATATATAAAATATATGGTAAGCATATCCATTCGATGACTAATATTCCAAGCTGACTGACTCAATATAATACTCTAAAAAGTATAAAATAAAAACCTAAATTAAATAGCATCTTCTGACTTCTTACTAAGGCGATACCCATTAACTGTCCTTACATTCTACGTTATTATTATCCATCAGGGACTTTACTGTTTCAAGCAGTGTTCTACTCCGCTTGCCTAGGCATTTGGTATTGGATCACTAAGTTGTAGGTACCTACACCAAGCATGTTGATTCTTCTTGAGAACCTCTCGGATTGATGGATTGGCATGATATTCTATCTGCTATTGTAAATTAATGTTGAATTATTGTATGGGATAATTACCCGGATTCTGCTGTAGGTGGACATTCTCAACAAACCACAGTGCATCGACAATCATTCTCAGGATCTAATTTGGTGCTTGGAGTTTCTTTATGTTTTATACGCGTGAATCTACGTGTCGTAGTCTTTTGAAAATCATACCTTATAGTCGTCTAATGTATGATCAGTTTGTTCCGGTGCCAAAGCCTACAGCTGTGGATACGCCATGGATATTGTGGCACTGACTTTAGCTCTTTCAGCTACAGCCTGGTATTCCTATACCAAACTTTTATCATACTATATATTTTTTTATGGGCGTAGCAGACGTGCTGCAGAGAAATGCCAAAAGTGCCACAGCAGCAACGCATGTGTGAGAAAAACGAGTCACGTTGTACTCATAGTACATCATTCCAAAGAAATGATGTTTTTCATATAAAGACTGCCTAAAAAAAGTTGCAACTTGACTGACGTTTCTAGAGGACTAGAAAAGGAAACTTTTTTCGAAAAGAACTGCCACCTGGCTTTTTGTAGCATTAAATTTGGTTACTGTCACCCCAAGATAGTATTTCTTCCAGGTCTTTGTTAAGTTGAACGACTTCCTGCTGTCTGCAGATATTTGCATTAGTAGCCGATGTTCGATCGTTCAAAATAAATGAAGAAACAAGCGTACTATCATCTAATATGCTGTAGATTGGATTTCTGGTCCTTTCTTTAATGTAAATAAGAGAGAGTAGGAGACAGTATAGAGCCTTGAGGCACACCAGCGTTGATAGTGAAGGTATTAGAAAGAAATTCGTCGACTGCGACTCTTAAAGAACACTCTCTGAGGAAATCCGAGGGCCATAAACAATACATTTCAGACATACGATAAAAGCGTAACTTAGCCAACAATCTGGTCGAATGCCTTGGATATATCAAATGCAGCCTATCGAGATTCTCCAAAATGTTCAGTTCAAATCAATGTACATACTAAACGAAAGTCACCTCAATCGAGAGGCATTGTCTTCTCCTCTTTTCTAGGTTAATGACTAGATCATCGTCGTAATATAAAGGAGAACCTAAGCAAATAGGTTTAAATATCAGTCTCTCTACCACACTCTATCAAATTCTTTGAATACGTCTGACATGATCATCTCAAAGCCTCGTGTTAAAGAAATGCTCTACTTGTAGAACTCCTTGAGTCGATAT